>VXAY01002258.1:0-12443 GCA_013399855.1 Oxyruncus cristatus
CATGTTCAGCTGCTGTCAGTCAGGACCCTCAGGCCCCTTTCTGCCTGGCTGTTCTCCAGCCACTCTTTCCCCACCCTGTGCTGCTGCATGGGGTTGTTGTGGCCAAAGTGCAAGACCTGGCACCTAGCCTTGTTGAACCTCATACTGCTGAATTTGGCCCATCTATCCAGCCTGTCCAGGTCCCTTTGCAGAACCTTCCTACCCTCCAGCAGATCAACATTCCCCCCCCAACTTGGTGTCATCTGCAAATTTGCTAAGGGTATACCATCTCCTCATCCAGATAATCAATAAAGATATTAAAGAGGACAAGGCTCAACAATGATCCCTGAGGGACACTGTGAAATGCTTTACTTTGCTTGAATGTTGCTCTTTAAGCTTTTGCCAAGTTTCCTTATTATCCACACTTTGCCAGTAAAAGTGTGTTATCTGACACGGTGAGAAATGTGCGCCGTGTGTTCTCCTGTGTGATCTCTCAAGGTATTAAAGAATTGAAGGTCCTTTTAATAAATTTGGTGGGTGGATTTTTGGAGCCTTATATATTTTTTAAAGTAAAATCTCTTAAATGAGCTCAAAGCTCGAACCTGGGGTCTTACATATGTCCTGAGGGGGCATCAGGCAAAGCACTGCCAGCCAGTCAAGAGAGGGGATTGTCCCGCTCTGCTCTGCACTGGTGAAGCCTCACCTTGGACATTGTAGCAGTTTTGGACACCAAAATATAAAAAAAATTAAGCAATTAGAGAGCATCCAAAGGAGGGCAACAAGGATGGTGAAGGGCCTGGAGGGGAAGCCGTATGAGGAGAGGCTGAGGTCACTTGGTCTGTTGACCCTGGAGAGAAGGAGACTGAAGGGAAACCTCATTGTAGTTACAACTTCCACGTGAGGGGAAGGGGAGGGGGGCAGGCACAGATCTCTTGTCTGTGCTGACCAGTGACAGGACCTGAGGGAATGGCCTGAAGTTGTGTCAGGGGGAGTTTAGTTTGGATATCAGGAAAAGGTTCTTCCCCCAGAGGATGCTTAGGCACTGGAACAGGCTCCTCAGGGAAGTGGTCACAGCACCAAGCCTGGCAGAGTTCAAGAAGCATTTGGATGATACTGTCAGGCACATGGTGTGACTCTTGGAGATGGTCCTGGTGCAGGGCTAAGAGTTGGACTCCTTCCTCCTTATGGGGCCCTTCCAACTCAGCAGGCTCTGAGATTCTGTGTAAATTTGAATTTAGAGCATTTCCTCAGCTACTGAATTTCATTCACTAGCAAAATACTCACATATGCAGGTGTAACAGGAATCTTAACTACACTTCTGAGATGATAAGGATAACCTGCTCTAACTTCCTTAAACACTTCTGGCCCTTAATCTGTCACCCCAGTAATACCATACAGAGCTGCTTTGGTAGGATCAAGGATTAACAGTATCCAGCTTCGGGTAGACAAAGAAAATGCAAAAGAGAATCAATGAAGCATTCCTCTTTTTGCTGAAATCGATAAAGACAGAAAATCCTGAGTACCATTATTGATCAAAAATCATCTGTCTGCTTTTCTACAGAATGTTAGCTTCCACTTTTTCAATATTTCATGTTTTAAATGTGTTTAAATGAGATCTCACTATCTTTCCACTAATGCTGTAACTGAGGGTCTGGTGTCAGAAATCTATATATAAATAGCACAACGTGAAGACTTCCTCTGCATATGAACTGCTTGCAGCAGTCAGGCAGACTACTGTGTTTCTTCCCAAAGACAACTACAAAGCATCTTCTATAAATATACTCATGCAGCTACCATAATAGAGTTACTCTAAATTCTGATATTCATTTGCATAAGCCTCTGAAATTTGGGTAGTAAATAAAACCACCATCTTGTCTTTACCTCAAAGAGAAAGACTGCAAGGCAATCTAAGGAAGATTGTGCAAAAGCACAACAACTTGATGGCTACTTTTTCCTGTCACATACAGATGACATTTTAAGGAATAGTAAGTAAAATGAGATGGGAAGAAATCCCAACAGAATTAATATTTCATACAAGTTCTAAACAAATTGAGAACTTTAGAGGATAAACTACATACAGAAATCAAAATAGCAGTGGCAAAGTCAATACATACATAATACAGTGATGGTTATAAACTGTCAGGAACTCAAACCTCTTAATCTACTCGTAAAACCAAACACAAGGTAATTTACAAAATTATACTCTGGCAACAGAAAATATGAATATCTGCATTCTACAAAGAGATCTTCTGAATAATTCAAGTAAAAATTAAAGTAGCAGAAAGTATTGGAAAAAAATGCATAGAAGCTGAGAATTACCTTGTTCAGAAAGACTGAAATTACAGTTCATAGTTTTTCCACAGTACGATTCAGGTACTGATCAGCCATTTTTAGCAAGAATTAAATAAAAGAATAAACCACAAATAAATCTGTTCCATCCATATAAGTTTTTGAACCTGCAGATGCTTGAAAGGCATTAGGTAATCTTGTGAAACATATTTGCCCAAAACTTGAAAATAAGGTGAAATATCTAGTAAAAAGCAGCTTACCAACTTCTTGGCAGAGGCCTGAATTTCCACAACAAAAAGAAGAGTTTGACTCCAGTTACTTTGTTCCTTTTACAACAGAATACATCAATCTGAAACTATTTCTGAGTTCATACAACCAGGTAATGGTGAATTTACTTTCACATATATCCCACCTGTTCTCTTTGGAAGTTACTCTCATTGGAAGAGAAGATACGAGATTAAATGTTAGTGCTTGCTTAAAGTAAAATGGCAGGTTGGCCTACCACAATAGCCTTTCTTTGGCTTTAGCACCAGTGAACAAAAAAAAAAAAATTCATGTACAGTAAAGAACTCTATTTAAAGTTCCTTCACATTTCTACAAAACAAGTATTTTGAGCTCATTACAAAACCTGCTTTGAAGTTTACCAGATCACAAAGAAATCCAGACAGAAAATCACTCATTGCCCTTTTAACATCTAACCTGCACAACCTGGTATCTATAGGTAAGCAATATTTAAGGAATAAAGCCAGTGAGAGCCACGTTAGATTAGCAAAACCATTTGCTAGCATTTATGGATGCAAAATACAGAGCAGTATTACTCTCTACGTATTTTACATGAAGAATTGCAGAGTGCTGTATGAAATACAGACCTATGAAGATCTGGTTGTCACACATTCTTTCCCAATTCTCTAAATTAACAAGATGATCTGACAGAATTTCAACCAGAATGGATCTCATAATTAAACATCAGTCTTTGTAGACACAAGTCTCTATAAAAAAAGGTCCAATTTAGTATATTCAATTAGGTATAACAAACTGCAATAAACCACTCAAACTAATGCCATGCATATCATCACAGAGCTGTAACAATGCCACTTTCCTTTCCAAAATAAAAGAGACTCACTGACACACAGAAAAATGTTCAAGTGAATGTTATCAACAGCAAAATCAAAAAATTAGATACAGCTTCCTAGAAGGGTAAACCTCTGGCCATTCGTTGTTTCAAAGCAGTCATGTTTCCAAAGTTTTACTACTGTATTCTTAATAAACTAGCATTAATTCTAGATAGAGAAAGGTCAAGAATAACCAGTGGGGAATTAGATTTTGGAGAGGTTTCCCCTCAGGAAAATTACCAGCATCATTTGAAAACTACAATCGAAGTGTTTCAAGGAAGATAAGATTGAAGACTTCCACAAAACATCCCAAGGTTTTTTTCAGTTCCTTAGGTATATTGTTTTAAACAGCTGTACCTTCTAAAAAATTTGAGGGAGCCTAATCCAGTGAAGAATCCTGGCCAGAGACGAAATATACACATCACTATGTTCAACTAATGATGTTAAGTAATAACACAATTTCTGTCCCATTAATATTCTGTCCATCATCCTGCATTGACTCTTCTACATAATGGTTATTACAGATGGAACCAAAACCAGCCAGAATAACATCACCCTAACTTTTACACCACTACAAAAAAGTGTCTCTGTATGAGAGCCATGAACACAGGAGACATACTCAGGAAGAAGAAATCAAAGCTCTGCATGCCAATCATAAACAACCGGGCCCAGCTCAGACATCAATAAAAACAATATAACAACTATCTCATAGAAAGAATGAGTGTTGGATAAATATTCTCATAAAATAAGTATTTGAAAGTCACCCTCTTCCCTCTCCCGAGAGAAACAAAGGCCAGAGAGAGAAGTTAGTTACCTGATCATGCAGCAACTGCTAGGCAGTCAAAGGAAGCAAAAGCTATCATTACCATGACGAGTTCTCAACATGAACATATCAGATTCTTATGTGCTTCTGAGTGTCAGGAAACAACTTAACTTTTCTCAGTTTTACATAGAGAGCAGACCTTACTACTCCAGGTAAGATACAAACAGGTCTGGCAAATCTGTAAAATATAACTGGCCAGAACTGTGGAAGTTTTAGCAATTAAGTTAAGTCCAAAGTTTCTGCTGAGTCTTGAAGTCCCCTTCTCAAGTGCTCCATGGCACAAAAATGCAGAAAAATCCTGGAGAAAAAACTAAAACCATTTACGACCAGCATCATGTGTTTTCATTGCAGTGTAAGTAAGGTGTTGCTTCAGCATGAAATTTAATGTCAGAGAAGTGACTGTATCTTACTTCATTAGGGAAAAACATCTGTGTAGCAGTATATCACTAGGTATATCAATTTCCATTTGAAAATCTTCCTCAGATGATCTTGCATAATGCGTGATCCACAGTTTTTCCATCAATGTTAAGCAACTATTTCTTCAATACGCAAAAATTTCTGGAGCTGTCAGTATGTAACTAAGTTACTAAATTTCCTATTTTTAATTCTATACAACTTTCACATTTGTTGACAAATACTTCATCCCATATATCAACCTAATTACACTTCCATTTCCCGACTCTTGGGGACCTTAACTGTTCTGAAAAATGTGAATGTAGTCAGTGCATATAAAATTATATTTGCCTGGAATGGTGTGCATGCAGTATTCCATATGTAAACATAGTTTTAATAAACACATATTTGCAAAAATTCTACTTACACAGGGATGTTTTCAAAGGCATCTTCAAAGTTTTCCTGCAGAAGAGAAAAAAAAAATGTTTCAATCTAACGTGCACATTTTGTAACACAGCAGAAAGTTAACATTACCAGACAGCACTTAATTCTGTAACGTATAGTAATAATCAGAATACTCACAATCTACTGACTGTTAAGCTTTCAGTGCAAATCATTACACAAATAGATTTCCTATGGGCCTTCTACCTCAGACTACCATCAGTTAAATTAAACCAAAGACATTTTCCTTTTCAGACTCTAAAACTTCCACCATACACATCACAGAAGGCAATACAAATTTATGCCTCAGGAGTCTGTGCAGCACATCTGTTGTATTCAGGATGCACTAGTTGAACAGTGTATCTACACACGAAAGAAAAAGTGTTCTATGCATGTAACTGATAAGCAGGTTGGCCAGAGCATATATACTAAGTCCAGGGTGCATTACAGCCAGTGTGCATTTACAGCCAGCTCACACATTAATGCTAGTTATGTGAATAGCTTGGTCCAGACATCTAGAAGATGTTTCTTTCCACCTAGATTCAAAGCTCTTTCCACCTAAATTCAAATTTCAAATTAAAATAAAGGAAGATACACAAATGTAAAAATGAGCAGAATGGCTCAGCTTGCAGGTTATCCATTTCTGTATCCAGTTTCCAAAATTGGTCTGTAGAAGTGTGTAGCAAAGACAAATGGGCAAACAGCCCTCCTTCACACATCCCTCTCCACTCCACACTTTTCAGCCTTTGGCAACTCCGAGAATTCCAGACACAGTTTGGCCATTTGGTGATTTGGTAGATCTCTATTCCAAGTACCAGTCCAGTTTCCTCAACCCCATAGAGATTCCCTTTAATTCATGAGTTCGTAACATCAGTAAGGAATTTCACAAGTCTGCCATCCATTTTGTGCAAAATAATTGCACAAAATTTTTTCTCCTTGAACTTGGTTCCTAATGCCTTTGTTTAAAAATCTCTAGAATTGTATATTTAAAAGTAGTGAAGAATCAATTCATACTTACTCTTTCCTTGACACTTACGATTTTGAAGGCCTTTGTTATGTCATTCAACTCATCTCTTTTCCAAGCCAAAGATTTAGACTGACCTTACTCTATCACTCTTGAAACAGAAACTATTTCCTACTTAATAGCTGCTTTCCGATCTTTCCATAAAAAACTGGAAGCATGATGGAACAGATTTTTAACATATCCCAGGAAGATACCAGAAGAGACTGACCCCCACTTCACTATAACCTCTTTTCAGTTATTTGTAGAGAGCCAGAAGGTCTCTCCTGAGCCTTCTTTTCTCCAGGCTAACCAATGCCAGCTCCCTCAGTCCTCCTCACAGGATTTGTGCTCCAGACCCTTTACCAGTTCTATTGCCCTTCTTTGGACATGCTCCAGCACTTCACTGTCTTTCCTGGAATGAGGGGTCTATACTAGAATGCAGTATTTCAGGTGTGGCCTCACCAGTGCCAAGTAAAGGGAGAACTTAAAAGAACTTGGCAGCAGCCAATGAAATGATCCTGATCTGAGGAGAACTGAACTGAGTTTCAAAAAGCTGAACAAAACCCACGAGGACCACCCTGAACAGAAACCCTTACCCCTGTCTGATCCCAGACACTGACAGACATCACCAGTGTTCTAATAAAGTCCTTCTCTGAAGACTGGTTGCCTCCTTGAGCCACTTCTAGACAAGAGGAGAAACTCAGCAAAATAAAGAAATGAAACACACTTCTAGCTTTTTGAGCACACTTCCATTTCTCCTAGGACAACAAATTTGACTAGCAAAAGTCAAGGCACTTTTAACTGTCAGGTACTCAATAAAGAACAGTAATAAGCAGAAATTTACAGGAAAATGCAAAAAAAAAAAGACCTTGCAGGTTCTTTCCAACCTTTGTACATGAGCAGCATCTACACAGAAGAAGAAACAGAGAAAGAATTCACATTCTGTCTAAATAAGTACCTCCCCTACCTGGCTTCTTCTGAATTTTGATCCCTGTTATTCACACTGGTGCAACGCATATCTAAACATTTAGAATAATGAAGTACAGCCTTGGTATTTTTCCACACATACCAAGGCATAGGAAATAGTCACAGCCTCTCACAAGGTTCCTCAAGGGAGCTAAAGACATCACTGAAGGTCACTTCTATGCTTAAAAAAACCCCACAAACCACCGACCAAACAAAAACACTAAACAAAAAATCCAACCTATAGTCTTTTTCTGAAGTGTCCCATTCATTCCCATTCCCACTGCATGTAAAATAGGTATTAGAAAGCATTCAATTTGATATCTTGGTCCTATTTCTCCTGACTGACACAAGTCTGCAGTTGACTGTACAACCCCTGAGATTCCCTATAGGATAGAGGGAATATACAGAAAAATGCTAGAAGTACTAGAAGAGAAGCATAGCCATTATCTACTCCATTCCATGCCCATTACAACAGAAGTTATATCATTCTAAAGTGTAAAGAAAAAGAACAGTTCCTCCCAGATTAAGTTCTAGGATTCATCACATTTCTACCAAGACAGAAAAGGTTTGAAAAGTACTCAGAACATATCCACTTGTTTCCAGTAGTCTGTTAAAATCAACCCGTAAATTAAATCTGTTTGACAAAAAAATTGAGTGAACCGTTACATAACATACACACCATCCTAAAGACCTTAAACTATATTTAATATACATATGTATATAGGTATGCACATAATATATGCCAATATAAAAAATAAAATCACTTGATGTGTGATTGATAAAGTTTATCCATTCCTCAGAGTACAGAAGCAGCCCAAAAACACGGACACTTTCACATTCAGTTAAAGACTAGTAAATTTCCCATTTTTGAGTGCTCATTCCAACAGTCCAGCTTCCAGCTCACGCAGCGGAAATGTCACAACCAGTTTCCAGATGTCCTTGCTCATTTCAGTCTACAGCAAAGAAGACTACTGAACTCAAAAACATTTTTACTTAGCACCAGTGACAGGCTGCTTCCCTCAAGACTGAAGTTGTGTGCAACTACATCAGCCGTATACGCGACCTCCAGACGTTGGCGTAGTTATCACAGGAACACCATTTCCATTATCTACATGGCTGGAGAGACTGAGGCTGATGCAGTTCTTCATTTATTTCCTTCACCTAACCCAGGTCTGTCCTGCAGCAAGTCCTAAAGGTCCTGCTTCAGTATGTCCATGTTATATATAACAGCCACACATATATAGCAGAAGACTTCAGGAAATATGAACTGCAGTTAAATACACAAAAAGGACAATAAAGCCTTTTTTCAGACATTCTATTCAGAAAGAGAAATATATAAACATTTAAATCAGTACCAAGAGAAACAGTTTAAGAACTATATGTCTCAATACAGTGATGGCTAATGCTGCAAGCCATACATTTTTATTACACTTTTTCCAGAGTACATGTCAGTCCAGCAATTTAAAACACATGAATATAAGTAAACCTGCCACTAGATGGCATGACAAGAACTGACTCAGGCTTTTCCACAGATTTCAGAAAATCACTGGCACAGGATTTAACAAAATAAAGTTGTCTCAAAGTGACGTTTCTTGAATCACATAATTATTTTTTTTTCTGCTTGACAACTGTAGTATTTCACATCTTTATGACACATCCTTATCAAGATTCGAGCAGGCTTGAAAACAATTAAGTTTACACAACTTAGAGATACCAACGTTTTACAAAGCCAAGAAAGTCAAAGTCTGAGAGACATTAATGGGCACAGTGTACTCATGCAGAAGAAGTGAAGAGTTCCTGTAGTGTAGCCATGAGAGTGGAAACCATTCGTAGGAGACCACAATTCAACCCTCAAGCCTCATGCAAAACAGGGACCTTTACTAGTGTTGACACTTTTGTTCTAATGCACTGATAGAAACTACAAACAACAGTTTGCCTTGATTATTACAGAAATCCTAGTATCAAATGTGAGCTCTACTTTCTCCACACCCATAATAAATCATTTAACTCTAAAAATATTTCAGACTATATCCTGTGACTGCTAAATTGTTGCATAAAGTTTACTGATTGTTTTGTCAAGCTGTTTAAAGACTGCTCTTTTCCAAGTGAAGTAGGAAAACTAATCTAAACTATTCCTTTAAAATCCAGATTTATGACAAGATATGACTACCAAGTAAGGTGTTAAGCATCCAGATTCTCCCCACTGATAATGACATAAATTCAGAAAACTAAGTCCAATAGTATCTAGAAACAGCAGCCACAATTTGGAGTCCACACTAAATCACAGAATCTGCTGAGTTGGAAAGGCCCCATAAGGAGGAAGGAGTCCAACTCTTAGCCCTGCACCAGGACCATCTCCAAGAGTCACACCATGTGCCTGACAGTATCATCCAAATGCTTCTTGAACTCTGCCAGGCTTGGTGCTGTGACCACTTCCCTGGGGAGCCTGTTCCAGAGCCCAACCACCCTCTGGGGGAAGAACCTTTTCCTAATATCCAAACTAACCCTCCCCTGACACAACTTCAGGCCATTCCCTCAGGTCCTGTCAGCACAGACAAGAGATCTGTGCCTGCCCCTCCTCTTCCCCTCATGAGGCAGTTGTAGGTCTCTCTGTCTCCTCTTCTGCAGGTTGAACAGACCAAGTGCTCTCAGCTGCTGTTCGTATGGCTTCCCCTCAAGGCCCTTCACCATCTTCATTGCCCTCCTTTGGACACTCTTACAGCTTAATATCTTTCCTATATTGTGGTGCCCAAAACTGTACACAATATTCAAGGTGAGGCCACACCAGTGCAGAGCAGAGCGGGGCAATCACCTCCCTTGATCAAGCAAGGATCTTTTTGAGGCATTGATCACTTCTGAATGGTTTTGTTCTTTTAAAGAGGAGAAGAAAATACAAAGACAATGTGAACTGCATGAAGATCTTGTCCAAAACCTAAATGTAAATACGCAAACTAGTCTTTGAAACTGATATATTCCAAGTAATTACGGTCTGTTGAATTGATGTGGTTATGGAGTAATGGAGATGATTATTCAGAAAAGGGTTTAGACACAGCTGTAGGATACTTTATATAAATAAAAGTATTTTAAGCACTTAATGTATACCACAGAGTTATTTGAAGGCAATAAAAAAAAATAATACCTCCAGTAGAAAATGTTTACTTTTGTACCAACTAGACTGCCTGTGGCAGACCAGATGAAGTCACTGNGCAGTTACTAGACTATGGAACTAAGTGCCATGTTCAGCCTCATCTTGAAAACCTTCAGGGATGGAGAATCCACCACCTCTCTGGGCAGCCCATTCCAATGCCTGATTACCCTCTCTGTAAAGAATTTCTTTCTAATATCCAACCTAAACCTCCCCTGGCACAGCTTAAGGCCATGCTTTTTTGTCTTACTGGTAGTTGCCTGGGAGAAGAGACCAACCCCCACCTGGCTACAATCTCCTCTCAGGTAGTTTTAGAGAGCGATGAGGTCTCCCCTGAGCCTTCTCTTCTCCAGGCTAAACAACCCCAGCTCCCTCAGCCTTTCCTCATAGGACTTGTTCTTCAGAATCTTCAGGGCAGCTTTGTTGTCCGTCTCTGGACCTGCTCCAGCACCCCAAGGACACGGTTGGCCCACAGGAGTGACAATTTAAAATCACTGTGCATTTAAAACTTACTAGACATTATAGCAATATGAAAGCTGCTCAGAGAATAACTCAAAGGTACCAAACAACACATTGCTATCTCTCCCCTTAGTTGACTTGACTGAACTGAGAACTGCTACTAGAGGCTGGAAAACAAAAAAACAGCAACAAAATTAGCAAAACTCCTAGAAGTGCAGCTACATGGAAGCACAGATGACTCAAAGTCCATTGCCAGTTCTCTGCTCAAGCACTTTGCATGTGCATTATAAAAATACTGAGATTTTCTTAGTCAAGTAGGCACCGAAACTTTAATTAAAGAACTGCTAGAATAATCCAGAGCTACTGTCACAGCAAGTAACAGGAAACAGAAAGACCTCAGTTAACCTAAACTCATTAATGTGTCACCAATCTCAGGTAAAAAAACAAAACAGAAACAAAATCAAAAGCCTAGCACCAAACAAAACAAAATAAAAATTAAATTTAATTAAGAATTAGAGCAGAGTTGACACTGTTGAAAAAAAAAAAAAAAGTGACCTGAAAATACTGAAAACCTCTCTTGGTTGAAGGCAATGTAAAGCTTAATACTTCAGACCTGACAAGCCATTTTTTAAATGCTACACCCATTTAATTTTTAAGACGTACCTGATAAAATATACACTACGCTAAAAAGTAGCTGAGTAAACAAGAGAAAAAGCAGTTGCCAGTGGAAGTTCACAACTGAATTGTTTCTAACAGAATTCCTCCAAGGCTTCTTTCCTTTCAACACGACACAAGGCTAACAAAATGTTCGGCTATAAAGAATTTGTGAAATACAAATCAGAATACACTCCCTGTAAGTGAATGAGATCATAGAGTAAATCAATCAAAAATGAGGGGATGCCCATGTAAATTCAAGGAAATCATACACACAAGTGGGGGTTGTATGGAAAGCAACAACACTAAGACAGAAAGACCATTTTGGTAAGAATTTCAACACAAATTCATGTTATTAACGTGAGCCTTAACTTGCTATTTTCTACCTTTTGCAGATTAATTTTTAACATCCAACACAAAGATGATGAAAACAGTAAAATTCTTTACTTTCCTAGAGTTCAGCTTCCTTGAATGTTGATAAATATGCAAGAAAATAGAAAAGATCTCACAAAAATAGTGCAAGAGCTAGAACACAGGACATTGTAAGAGCGAATTAAAAGTTCATACTTTTTGATTCACAGGATGCAAAAGTTACATTATGTACTTACAATCTTTGGCTCCTATAAACAAACTCACAGCAACAAAATCAGTACTAGACAAAATATCTTTGGTTCCTGTAAACATTAGTTTTCATAATGTCTTTTTCCCCCTGCATCAAATTCACATTTTTCAGGCAGAGTGCTAACTACTGAAGGACTCCAATGAGAATAAACATGGACACCACCTTTTGTGTCTCCAAATTATAAGTCTGAAAAACACACAACCCTACAGTTTAGCTAAGCAAAGACTGCTAGGTTTGACGCCAGCCAGGTTTCATGAAACTGATGTATTTTGTTACACAAGGACCAATTATGCGTAGTTCTGACATTACTCTGTGGAACATTTGTTCAACTCAATGCCCAGGCTACAACTTTCAGCTGAAGATGCTTTTATGCTACCAAATTTACTGTCAGAATCTCTTTCACAGAATCAAATCAAACCAATAATGCAAGTACTGATTCCTTTTTGAGTAGATTCTGAACATTGTTGTTTCCCAGCAAAAGTACACTTTCTCTATAAAATATCTTTTTCACAGCTTACATTACTTTATTTACATTATTTTTTACATTTTTAATTTAT
>VXAY01002258.1:40105-55426 GCA_013399855.1 Oxyruncus cristatus
TGTTGTGGCCAAAGTGCAGGACCCGGCACTTGGCCTTGTTGAACCTCATCCCGTTGGAATCAGCCCAACTCTCCAGTGTGTCCCGGTCCCTCTGCAGAGCCTTTCTACCCTCCACCAAGATTGACAATCCAACCCAACTTGATGTCATCTGCAAATTTGCTAATGATAAACTAAATAGATTTGCTAACCCAGATCATCAATAAAGATATTAAACAGAACTGGGCCCAACACTGATCCCTGGGAGACACCACTAGTGACCAGCCGCCAACTGGATGCAGCCCCGTTCACCACCACTCTCTGGGCCCGGCCCTCCAGCCAGTTCCTAACCCAGCACAGAGTGCCCCTGTCCAAGCCGTGGGCTGCCAGTTTTTTCAGGAGAATGCTGTGGGAGATGGTGTCAAAGGCTTTGCTGAAGTCCAGATAGACACATCCACAGCCTTCCCCTCATCCACCAGGCGCGTCACCTGATCATAAAAGGAGATCAGGTTGGTCAGACAGAACCTGCATTTCCTGAATCCGTGCTGATCCCTTGCATGTCCCATGCGATTGCACTCAAGACTATCTGCTTCATAACCTTGCTGGGCACTGAAGTCAGGCTGACAGGCCTGTATATATCCTATCTGTTTATCTGTCTGTCTGTCTCTCATATGCCCTTGTATCTGCCCAAAATTTTTGGCATATTTGATTTATTTAACCAAGCATTTCAGTTAATGTCTAAGTAGTTCTCATATTTCATTAGGTTCATAATGCTTTATTCTCAATAAACTCAAGGAACAAGAAATAGTTAAGGCTAAAGCAGAACAGTTACATTCTACTTACCAGTTCAAGGAAGTCACAAAAGCATGTGGCAAGCAGGCAACAGACTCCCCAAGACTTCAGAAAAAAAGGGGAAAGAGGCTGACAGCAATCATTGAGGTGCTCCCCCTGCTAGCATGCTTTTTCAAACACTTGTCACAGAGATGTTTTTTGCTCACACTCCCTCTCACCAAATGCCTTGGCTTCTTCCATGGGAGCAGCGATTCACGTTCTCTCCCTCTGGCAGTGGCAGTGGTTTTGCAGTGAATAGGAATGGAGGACAATCCCAAGAATGCTTCAGAAGCTGCATGTGGCCATCAATTCTATGAGGCAATGGTATGCTAGAATGTCTTCATCTTTGCAGCAATCATGGAACTTCCTTCCTGCTGAGCAAATTTACCTCTGTTAGATGTGGGCAACATGTCTTTAATGAATACAGACAAGCACATGAGGATTTCCTTGTCAGGGAGGTCATAAAACGGTAAGAGCAGCTGTGCTTTACATGTTCCACAAATGTGTTCTTGTTTGATACCTGAAATATGAGTGCACTCTTTAATAACATCTTGTAAAAAATACTGAGACCCAATTTGATTTGAATTTCATTCTTTGTAAATGACATCTGTGGGAAATCTTGGAGTTTAAGACTTTTTGCATAATCACATTCACAAAACATATGTAGTCTAGCAGAAACATAATGGAGTTGCAAAATACATTTTGGGGCTCTTCCTGACCCTAGCACTGATGAGAAAGACAGTTTGCTGACAGTCTGAAGTCAGCTGACACGGACTAAAACAGAGAGTTCCCAAATGCCAAATGGAGGTGCCCCCAGCACCCCTCACACACTGGGTAAATTCATGGGTATGACTTCTTCTTTTTACATTTTGACTGGGTCTTGAATATCTACTGGATGTCTGAATATGCTATCACTGCTAGAGGAACAGGAAAGATTTGTAATAAGAAAATAAACTAGCAATCTTTTCATCTACCAGTAATATAAAGACATCTTCGAAGCACTAGCTCAGAGAACTGCTAGACTGCAGAAAAAAAACCAAAGTATCTTTGCAGACAGTTATACTTAATGGAAGCACCCTGAGACTGCAATATATGGAGAGTGAAAGAGAAAAAATGAAAACTTTGGGGGTTTGGTGCTGTTTACAGATTAATGCATGTGGGCGATCTCTTACTGTAAACACAGATGGCTGTGAGCCACACCTAGGTCATGCTGAGAAGCCGAGCATATATTTGTGGGCTTTCTATTTCCCACTGAAGCAATGAGTATTCAGCAGAAGGGCATATATTTGTAGTCCTTAAAATAAAATCTTCTTGATTAGACAATTTTGAATTAAAATACATTGTAGATGCATCAAGTTGAAGCTTAAGAATGGTTTGTTTGATCGTGTTTACTGTGCAAATAAGGGCTGCAGATTTAGGTTTCAAAGTTTTCTTATAAAGATGGAATAAGAAATTCAGTGTCATGGCACACATGATCACAAGATTTTATGCCTGCTTGAGCCAGTATGCAAGATAATCAATCATGGAAAATAAAGTAGAGCACTGGGATGTAGCCACATAAAAAGACAGATAAATAGAAAGGACAAGAAGGTAGAATACTAGCATCAACCTTGAGTACCCAGTTCTGCTGCCTGCCCTTGTACATACTGACTGTGCTGGCTACCCAGTCTTTCCATGCCTCCTATAATATGAGATAACACGACTAGCTTGAATAGGCAGGGTGTCATTAGGTTTGGTACTCTCACAGGTATTTGCATAACCTCATAAGACCATGTAATTACCTAGAATATATATACGCTACCTGCCTATAATAGGTCTGTGTACAGTAGCACAACCTACAAAGGTCAATGGGCTTATCCCCAGATTAGTCTTGGCTTATAACTACCTATTACTCTCACTGAGAGCTGTGGCGTGAGAGGTGAGGAGAACCACAGAGACAGTCTTCTTCTATTCCCAATCTGTACCTGGGTCAGTCAAACCACACCACCAGCCTTAGTAGCTAATACTAACTAAATGCCTCCTAGGGAGCAGCAGTAGTACTTAAACCTGTGCTCCCATACCTTAAAGTCCTAGGACAGCTGAGATGGCACCAGTTCATTTACTTTGTATGAGTCACTCCATGCAGTGGCCACACAAATAAAATGCCATCATCCGAGATTTCTGCAGCACAAAGTTATTATTTTACACAGGAAAGTGCAGGGAAGAAGTTGACCAAATGGTGGTGGTTTATTTGTTCTTCTTTTATTGCTGGATTGGTCCATGGCTCAGAGAAGGATGTGGAGAGCATCATCAGTTAAAGTTCCATGTGACACAGAGCCACGCTCTGCCAGCTGCTGCAGAGGGGACATGCTGGCAGTGGGAATGTGAGCACCAGACATCCCGTGAGCCACACAATACAAATCCAGCCAGATAGAACACTATTTTGAGGACAAAACTAGAGTTATTCTCTGAGGACACAAACCATCTGCAACCATACTTCACTTCATACTGTTCTGTTTGTCTCAGAGTACCCAGTTATATACAGTAACTCTCAAAGAATTCCATCAGTTGAAACTGCCATCTAACAGAATGCAGATTTATTACAACAACAAGAGATATTTATTAAAAATTATTACTTATTGAAAATCTTACTAATTGAAGGATCACATAAGTTTGCAAATTTTCATTTGTCAGAAATTGAACAACTTTTCAACCCACCATTTAAATATTCAAAATTTTCTCTCACATCTACAGAGTTTACTTGCATGATCAGTGAAAAGAAGGGCAGAGAGAATGCTCTCCTTGAATTCTTTGCCTCATTGGACCTCGCTTGAGGCTTAACAGTGAACTAAAACTGAAGTGTTTCTTCTCATGCATTCCTCTTCTCTCCATTTCATTGACACTAGTGTTGCTCTGGTCACACAGTAAGATCAGTTCCATGTTCCAGATGAAACGAATGCAAGATGTTTTCTTGCAACAAAACCCACATGAATTAAAAACTGTTTTCAAATCATTCACATGAACAGCCACTTCAGGTTCCAAGTAAATGCTTATTTCTCTCAGTACTTGAAACTCAGTTTACAAGATTTGGATGAGGGCTCAAACCCTCTGAAAAGAGGACTATAGAGGTGAGGATTAAGCAGTCTTTTACAAATAGGTTTGAGAAATCAATTTACTAACACCTGCGGTATTCTTCTGTAGTTAGCTGTGAGTTTGCTACTCTATGTTATCAGTTCATGAACGCTCTGTCTCCTTGAAAGCTTGTCATTTTTTTCCAGCTGTGCCATCTGGTCTCACAAAAGATCTGATTTCTTTCAAAAACCTCATGCAGCATTGCTTTCAGGGTTCAAATGAATTATAAGAACTTCCAGTTTCCTTTGACCTAGTCTAAATCTCTTCTACCAGAAAGATGATTTCATCTTTCATCTGGCATCCTTTATTTTAACAGGCTTTAGGCAACACTTCATTCTCTGCCTCCTAGAATTCAATTTATTTTCAACTTGAAGTATGCCTGAAAAATAAGTATAAAACTGTATTAAACTTAGGCAGTACAGATTTCAGCTACTGAATACTAGGGTTTTTTCCTTACAAAGAGTTATTGTTAGAAGTTAAATAAAAAATTTAGCCTTCATATCCATGTGAAAAACTGCCATGCTGTCCCTATCTTGGAATGACTAAATCTAGAACACATTAGCAATCAGTGAGTAATCACTAATAATTGTCATCACTGGCATTCGACAGATTTGTTTAGAGGAATAGCTTCCAGTTTCTGATTGCTGTGTACCTCCCTGAATTATGCCTCCACAATAAGAAGTGTGTGTGATTATTGTCAGTCATGTCATTAGCAGCTGGGCTTTATTTAGTAGAAGGGAAATTATTTTGTTGGTGATGGAGTGGGAGGCCTATGCTGAAGGAGGTTACCACGTATTTTGTACAGAAGACGTCAAGGTTTGCTTTTATACTACTCTGGAGAGGCAGATTAATTTCACTGGCAGCATGAACAGTCAATCTGCCTCATACAGCTGATATTTATTTTTACTAATGAAGTGGGATGTAGATTTCATGCCATACCATAAGGAGATGAAGTGAGGTAATCTCTCTGGTAACTTGGACCACAGTGAGATATGAAGACAATGATTGGAATGATGTATTTAGCATAGAATTCCAGAGAAAGCCACAGATGAAGCAAAACACATAGCAAGTATAACAAAATTGCAGAGCTTTTCAAAACTTCTTTTTATGCTTCTAGTTTTTGTTGTGGTTTAACTCCAGTTGGCAACTGAGCACCATACAGCCGCTTGCTCACTCCTCCACCAGTAGGACTGGGAGGAGGATGAAAATTGTAAAAGCTAGAAAACTCATAGGTTGGGATAAAAACAGTTTAACAGAGGAAGCAAAAGCTATGCATGCAAATGAAGCAAACCAACAAATTCATTCACCACTTCCCTTGTTCAGCTATCCCCAGGAAAGCAGGGCTCCACTGTGCATATCAGTTACTTGGGAAGACAAACACCATCACTCCAAATGTGTCCCCCCGCTTTCTGCTTCTTCCCCCCACTTTACATCCTGAGCATGATACAATCTGGTCAGGGATATCCCCTTGGTCACTTGGAGTCAGCTGTGCTGGCTATGTCTCCTCGCATCTTTACAGGTATCCCAGTCTTCTCATCGTTGTAGGAGTTTGAAAAGGGAAAAAGACCTTGGCTCTGTGTAAGCACTGCTCAGCATTAATAGAAACATCTCAACATTGTTACCAGCACAAATCCAAAATACTGCCTGATACTAGGCACTGTGAAGTACAGTAGCAATTGGTGCTCACAAGGCTTGTAGGAGTGAGTGGGTGCAGAGTGTGTTTGGTGGGCAACTTAGAGGGAAGAGGGAGCCCTGTGTGATTAGTGGCTGTGGTTCTTTTGGGCACCCAGATGGCAAATGGGGGGCCCCTCCACTGGGCTGCTTAGGGCCAAGCACTTGGACTATGTGGCCTTCTGGCCAATGGCATCCTTGCCTGGATCAGGAACAGTGTGGCCAGCAGAACCAGATTCTGCCCCTGTACTCAGTCCTGGTGAGGCTACACCTCAAGTGCTGTGTCCACTTCTGGGCCTCTCAGTTCAGGAAGGATATTGAGGTGCTGGAGCAGGTCCAGAGAAGAGCAATGAGGCTGTTGAAGGGACTGGAGCACAAGTTCTATGAGGAGAGGCTGAGGGAGCTGGGGTTGTTTAGCCTGGAGACGAGGAGGCTCAGGGGACATCTTCTCACTCTCTTCAACTCCCTGAAAGGAGGTTGTAGCCAGGAGGGGGTTGGTCTCTTCTCCCAGGTAACCAGCAGTAGGACAAGAGGGCACAGGCTTCAGCTGTGCCAGGGAAGGTTTAGGTTAGACATTAGGTAGAAGTTCTTTACAGAGAGTGATCAGACATTGGAACGGGCTGCCCAGGGAAGTGGTGGATTCACTGTCCCTGGAGGTATTTAAGAAGAGACTGGATATGGCATTTAGTGCCATGGTTTAGTATGCAAGGTAGTGTTGGGTCAAAGGTTGACTCTATGATCTCAGAGGTCTTTTCCAACCTAGTGGATTCTGTGATTCCGTGAAGAAAATCGACTGTACCCCAGCCAAAACCAACACATTCTTCAACCACAAAGTGTAAAAGACAACTCAGTGGGTTTTTTTAACCGATTTATGTAAAAAAACCCCAAACAAACAGAATAATCAGCATGGAAAAAGACATGGTTTTGGTTCCATGAAATGAACACTGACATTTACAGGAATATGAATCCATTTGGAATCACCATCCACAGTTGAGTTTTTTCTGTCTGTGGTTCTCTGGATACTACAAATATTGAAAAGACCCACTGAGAGGGCATTTATCGGTACTCAGGATCAGAGGTCAGAACTCACGGAAGAAGAGGAGATTTGTCTGCATCTTGCCCCATGAACATCACTTCACTCTTTGCAGCAGTCAGCTTTAACAAAAAGGTCTTTACAGAAACCTCAAAATTCTAGGATTACTCCTTGTGCCAGATGAAGAAGAATGTTGTTTGCCTATTGCTAGCATTACAATCCATGTTAACCCTGCCTTTTCATAAGAAAAATTTTTTTCCCCAAGCACTCTGACTTTATGCACAGTTTACTAGTGAGATAGAAAGTAGATGGATTGTGGACAGCACTGCTTAAAGGTAACTTGTCTCTATGCCAGAGTTTAGGATGCTATATAAGATGAAAAACTCCATCACACCTATTAAGGTATAAATTCACGCAGAATCATAGAACCAGTTGGGTTGGAAAAGACATCTGAGATTAACAAGTCAAACCCTTGACCGGTCACCACCTTGTCAACTAGACCATTTCACGAAGTGACATGAGCGGTTACTTGAACACCTTCAGGGATGGTAACTCCATCACCTGCCTGAGCAGTCTGTTCCAATGTCTAACAACCCTTTCTGTGAAGAAATTCTTTCTAATGTCCATCCTGGACCTCCCCTAGCCCAGCTTGAGGCTATTTTTGCTCATCCAGTTACTAGTTGCCTGGGAAAGGAGGGCAAGATGAGTGCAAGTGCAGTAAGAACACAAAAATGCCCACAGTATCCATTTGGCCTTGTATTCGGGCTCTGCCAGGATTCTGTCAAAAACCACAGGCTCACAAAGAACATAAGAAGAGAGCTAGTATGTATAATCCTTTCCCCAGTTACAGAGAAACCACCACAGTACCCCCCTTACTACCAAAACTTTGTCACATAACCCAGTACCAGAATTTCTTGAGCATGCATATAAGAATCCGCACCAGATCTCTTTCCCATCAATTTACCTGGACTTCTCTTTAATCAGTGTAATCCTTCAGCATCCACAACATTTTGTGCAGCATAAATGAAGAAGGTTCTTCCAAAGCAGGACATGTGCTTTAACTCTTCAGATTCAGCTCCCACAAATTACTTACTCAGCTACTCAAGGCAAACTAGACTTGCTGGTCTGGATATAAGGGACAGATACCATGACAGATACCTGCACAGAAAACAGCCTGAGAGGCCTGAAACACTTTTTTCAGGATGTCCCTTCAGTACTCAAGGCAATACATCTATGTACAGGCAGACTGGCTTGCCCTCACATTGACAGTTAAGAAGCCTGTCATTGACATAACGGGAGAACCTGACAGCCTCAGTGGAGTTTCCTAATTAAAAGTCTAACTATACACAACAGGTGCTTTTATCTTACCTGAACCTGCCTGAAGCAGAATTTTCCCAGTCAGCTTTGTTATCTAAACAATGCTGTGTTACTTCATCATCTCCTCACTCAGGATGCCTCACTGAACAGCATAAAAGGAAGAAAACACAGCATTCATCCACTTCGGAAACTACTTTGTTATAAGAGACCAGGCACAAAGCAAGAATAAAAAGTGGTCCTCTGCAAAGCAAACTGAAAAATTTTCACATTCAGCTTTTTTGCCAGATGCAGACACTTATGACCAAAAGGCTGTCCAGAAGGTACTCTGGACAGAGTACCTTCTATATATCCACCCTACCAGGCTGTTGGTGGGAGGAGAGTAAATGTACATGGACAATCTCTGGCATTTATTCTGGCAAAATTGAACATGCATTACTGATTTTCTCAAGAAATGGCAACAGTCTGCTTTCAATAAAGAGGTTGTATCATCACTTGACTTAATAGGAAGCCCTTTAAATAGCACAAAAATTGGTGCTAGGGATAATTTGTGGAGATGGTACAAAGGCTAAGATGGAGACAAGACCCTCAGGTGCTGTCAAGAACAATAATCACCAGGCTTGAATAGGGCTGCAATAGGGACGGACTTCTCAGTAGGATGTGGCTGCTGGCATCCTGGGCAGAACATTGTGCCACAGCTGTCTACTCTATAAAACAACTGCATCCACAATAATTCTGTCCTCTTTCTTCTGTTTGCTCTGTGTACAGGACAAAAAGGGGTTCTTGCTCACAACTAAGACAGTTGGGTGAGGAAAAATAACTAAAAAAATGAAGAAATAATAGTTTGTTATCTGACAGATGATGAACATACTTTAAAGACCAAAAGTAACTTCCATATGTAGTTTTGAATGCCAGAAAAACAATAAACACAATATAGTCTACAGGCTACATCCATCTCTTTGAGAGGGCACCTTGACCACAAAATAGTAACAAAATTTGTGCTGTTGCAACCATGCTGGAGTGGCGAGAATGTGCCCTTCAGTTCATCCTCTTCTCACTTAAAAAGGCAACAAACGCTCATATCTGCTTTCAAGTCAGTCTCTGTTCAGAATAATTTCTTTCCTTTTCTACCTTTTTTTTAATTATACCAAAGTATACAGATAAATATCTGGTGATGGTGATTATAGCACAAAATAAGTATAGGAATTACCTAACTGGAACACTGAAATAACTTTCTGAAGTTAAAGAAGAAAGGATGTTATTTACTATTCAAATTTCAAGGCAAGTTAGTTGAAATTAGCTCCTTCATTTAGGTTTCATAACTAAACTATAACAATTCAAGACAGGATTATTTTTAGATAGATAGTCTTGTGTATATCCAAGCCAATGAACTTTACACTGATATAAAATGCATCTTACTTTTCTTTGAAAGATATTCAAGAAATAAACCAGGACAATTTCTTTTTCCCAGTAAAGTGTAATTCTGTGATCCGCCCTCCACACCTATAAAACATAAAGGTCTGTGTTACAAGGTTCCCTTCATACTCTGTAAGAAAGTTCAAAATTGGAGGGAACAGTTACACATCATGCAAATGAAAGATTTGTTACTGAGTCTTCAGGCAAAGGGAGATGATGCATCAGATAATACATCCTGCAGAAGCTCAGCTTTAGTCCTGCTTGATGTCCCATAGTATCTTTGTTTGCTTTAACTAGGAAATACTTCTATTAGAAGGAAAAAAAAGTGCCTGGAAGAAGTCTATAGTTCCTTAGCTCTTAGTACAAACACACTGGCAATTTACATGGGCAAAGGGTTAAGTAATTCTGTTGTAGTGCAAGCTACCCCTGCAAATCTGCACCTTTTCTGTACAATTTCACCTTCTTAGGTAAACTGATATGTAAGACTATACCAGTAAACATTTTCTTAGTCTTTTGTTATATAGGTGAAATAGCTAGAATTGCAAAAGGTTCCTATGCCATAAGAAGTCTGTAGTTTGGCCTTAAGAAGTGAAGTTTTGTTGACTGTCTTTGAGATTCAGATCAAATTTTCTGGAAAGAAGACTTAAAGTTTTGATGATTGAAAAATTTTGACAAAAATTTCCTGGAAGAAGAATGTATATGATAAAGACTACTGTGAACCTTGAAAAGTGATGCCACCACAGTGGATCAAGTATTATATATACTTTGTATCTTCCTTACAATTCTTAAATTTTAATTTCCCCAAAGGCTGTGTTATTCCCCTGATGCAAGAAGCAATTTATGTAACATCCTGTTCTGTTGTCTAAAATTCTTTTCAGGCATTGCCCATTACAACGTTCCTCCACAACTAAATCTGAAAACTCAATTAGTTTCACAAAAACTTACTTTTCACAAAATGAATAGTGTATCTGAAGAGGATTTGACTCTCAGGCACTAGAGAATAAAAACAGAGATTCTCTGGTGTGTAGCTAATATGAAGAAGTGTTTCACTGCACAAACCATCTTTGAAATGAGAGTGCTGGGAAATTACTGCTGGAGTATAAATTTGGTACAACTACAGCAGATTGAGTTCTTGGCCAAAATTTTCTTTATGGTTGTGCTAGCTAATGGCTGAAAATAACATACAATATATTCCACAACTGTGGATGTATACTCTGTTATATACTCTGCATAACTCTGTTATACAACTGCGGCTTTATGTCTGACTTTGTTCCTAATTCCAATTATATACTCAAATTCAGCCATCAGAATAATGTGGTTCAGCAACATTTAAGGCCTAAAGACTAGACCTCTGTTTGGTGTGGTTTGATTTGTTTATATCCCTGTCATCATCTTTCTCTTAAGCTTGTCTTCTTTACCTTTCATGAGTTTTAATGGCAGGCAGGAACAGGCATTAGAGATAGATGAAAACTCTTCAGGGAAATAATTCTGACTGCTCAGCATTCATGAGAGGAAAGCATCCTATGTTGATTTGATTTTCAATTGGGTTATGTAAAAGCAATATTCAGACATGGAGTAGTTCAGAAATTAACAATCACAGATGTTTCCTTCCCTATTTTTTTTTTTTTTATTGTTTCTGTGTATCTTGAGTGTATCTTGTCTTTGGATAGAATTCTATTTTAGTTACACAGCTTTTAAATTGCCTACAGTTTTTCATGTAATCTGTTTAAATAAAGATCTGTACAGACCTTTTATTACACTTTATTGTGTATTAATATTTTATTGTATTTATTGTAAAAGTAACATGAGTTATGTTTGTTCCAACAATAACTACATTTTAGGAATGGATCATTCCTGTTCAGGTGTCATAGTAAAAGATGCTAGTGGCTAACTTTTAGAGTCTGTGACGCAAATATTGTTACATCCCCAGACCATTGTTCATTGGCATGGGAAGCATGTTTGGAAGCAGTGACAGGTCAGACTTCGCTAGGTCTTCCGTTTTGTTCCCAGTCCTGATGAACACCAGGCTGGCTGATGCAACCCTCTGTGAAATCATACTATAAACACCATGGCTTAGCTTAGGCCAAGTTAAAAAACGCTCATCCAGAAGGGCTGGGGGAGTGCTTTCAACTGGGTTTGATCAGTACTTTGGGTACTGCTGTCCAGAAGTCAGCTGCATCCTCAGAACAAAGGCCAGAAGTAGAGGGCATGACACAGAAAAAACTGACAGCTGTTGAATCCTTATCTCCTAAAATTACAGCTCTGGAACCTTTCCGTATCTCTGTAATTGCTGTGCTGAGACAGTCAGTGCTTAAAAAACAGTGACAATGTTCCTTATCTGCTAAGGTAGAAAGATACCATAGGGCTCATACCATAGTGCTTAGTGTAATGAAGAAGGAGAGAGACAATTCTAAAATATTGAATAAAAATAATGCTCAACAACTGTTTCCCAAAGTTTTTTTTCAAACTACTTGCAAACATTAAGTTTGTTAGTCATGAAACTCTCGTTGAAGCTTAAATGATGATCATGGGGATTTTTTTGCATTGGAGTGGAAACCCAGGGTACTTTCAATGACTTTTGTAATTTCCATAATGTGGGCTAGGGCTGAGAATAGCATAAAATCTGATTTATTATTAAGGCACAAAATTACCCTATAATAAACATTGCCATGTAATTATATTAAGATTGTATCTGTTAAAACAAGTACTATTCAATACTGCCATGAAATGTGGTTAGCTTCACAAATATCTATGTATTTCTGGGGCTGTGTGAATTGAAAAAGGAATGAAGGGTGTTCCTTGTGGTAAAAGACTAAGGGGTTTAGTCTTTACTTTGGACCATTTAGGATTGACTTTTCAGAATGGTTATATATCCCCAGCATTTACTGACTGTAGCCGTAGTTGTGCACATGGAAGCTCTGAAATCAGTCTCTTAAGCTTGCAGGATACCACAGTACTACAAAATACAGGCTACCTGATTGCTTCAGTAGCACATTAGTTACAATATTTTTTTTACTGCTCTTGTATGTATTTTATTATTTTGTCTTTTTTTTTTAATTATTTTTTATTAGTTTGTCTTTCAGCTGTCTTTTGTACTATCTCCACTTCTCCTCTAAGTCCACTGTTCTTTCAATGCTTTTTGGATTTCAGCACTTCTTAAAGAACTCAGCTTAATACCTGCCAAGTTTACACTGCTTGAGTTCTTCATACACCGTTCATTGCTTTACTGTTGAATTATTAAAGCCTGTCCAGCAGAGAATAGTAAGTACTTCTTGGAAACCTTGAAATGCCCATGTGCCTTATGCCTAATATACAAAGGGCAGGTTAATTCCAAGCTATAAAAATAAATAGCTCTCTTTGTTCTTAAGAGGATTTGGATTGAGTGGAGTGGCTTTGTAAGTATATGATTTCTTAGTATTGAAGATTGGAAGTGAAACAGAAAACATCCATTCATGGTTAAAAGTTATCAGCTTTAGTATTTTCAACTTAGCTGATCCTTGAGCTGCTATTTATCCAGTCTGCCTCCTTGAGGTTTATGTACTTTACAGGTTTTTTTCTTTTTAACTAACACATAAGAACTCCAAAATCAAGCCTGTCATGGTGAGAAGGAAGAGAGGCAGTGAGGGAAATTCATAAATCTAACTGAAAAGCCGAGAGGATTTATTCCTAAAAGCATGAACAATTACAGCACAGCAGCCTCTTCCAAAGCACACTTACCTTTGTGGCAGCACCATAGTTGGCAGTGACCATTCTTGTGCTAGGGAATTCTGTGATGTCATTTTGATGTGGTTGTACAAAAAAATTCAGGCCAACGATTTCCACACAGTTTAGTGTGTTTGGTTTTCCAAAGAAGGTTTTTGAAACAAGCATCTTATTTTCTTTGTATGAACACTAAAAATTCCTGATACCCTTCTGGAAGAGTAGGGTTTAATCCTGCTGCTCTTGGCCAAAATTGCTCCTACATGTTTATATCAACACTGTACTTAGAACAATACAACCATGTCACACACACCCTAGATGTGGCTACATCAGATAAGTGATGGAGTAGTTTCCAATTTCAGGCAACTTTGCAAGTACAGAAAGGGGAAAGGTATGTTCAGAACGTAAACAAAGCATAGGAGATAACAACACACACACACAAAAGGCAGGCATGGTATTGAAAATTGGAATGAGAATTCCTCATGGAACAACTAATAGGTTTCAGGGAGGATATAACAGGAAGCGAGGGCAACAGCCCTTAATCAAGAGTTTCTTCCAGAGCTGGGGAGTGTCATGATGCACAGAGGTGATGGATGAAGAAAGCAGAGGGTGTAGCTGAAGAAGGGAACACAGACTGTCAATACTTACAGGAAAAATGAGCTGAAGCTTAGCAGAATTTTCATAATGAGCAATAATAACTGCAATTAAGAGGCGGAGGTGAATGAGAGCTAATAAAAGAATTCAGCATTGAAATGCAGTGCAAGTATAAACACATTTGCAGTGCAAGTGTTAAGTGGGGGAGTTGGATGGGCTTTAGACCATACTGTTATTGATAAAAAAGCAAAATATCATCTGGACAGGCTATTACATTCTTACCTCCCTCTTTATTACTTTCCTTTGTGAAACTGCAGGCAAATGTCACAACCTTCTTCTCTCTTGGCATCCTGTCCCTCCACACAGCTTGCAAAGACCCAGTTTCCTTTAATGACATTTTTCTGGTCTTATCTTCACCCCCTGCTGCAAAAAGACACCTGCTAACGTGCCTTTTCTTCGAGTTTTATTTTCATATTTAGAGAAGTAATATGAATAGCTGAAGGAGCTGGGGTTGTTTAGTGTGGAGGAGGCTTAGGGAGCCTTCATCATGGCCTTCCAGAACATGAAGGGGACTCAAAAAAGGAAAGAGGAGGAGGTTTTATACAGGCAGATAGTGACAGGACAAGAGGAAATGGTTTTAAACTGAAAGAGGGCAAGTTTAGATTAGATGTTGGGAAGAAATTCCTTACTATGAGGGTGGTGAGGTGCTGGAGCAGGTTGCCCAGAGCTGTTGTGGGTGCCCCATCCCTGGAGATGTTAAAATACCAGGTTGGATAGGGATTTGAGCAACTTGGTCTAATGGAAGATGTCCCTGACAATGGGAAGAGGAGTTGTAACCAGCTGATCTTTAAGGTCTTTTCCAACCCAAACCATTCTGTGAATCTGTGATTCCATGAATATATTGTCCTGAAGCAAGTGCGAAGGCTGTGATTCAACTGGTACGTGTAACAGGTATATCAGGTTAGCTCAGTCCAGATTACTTCTGCCTCTTTCTTAACAGGTTGTGCTCATGGTAGCTTCGTCACACTATTCCAGTGGGCATTCCAGGTGGTTGGCACATACTCTATTATATGCAGCGCTAGTAAGGTAAAAGGTTATGTATTTCATCAACCTTGTTCATCATATTATAAAACATCTTCATGCTGAAAAAAAAAAAAAAAGGTTTCCAAGGTATTAAGTTTTCACTTAGGGAGGAAAAAATGTGATTTTTCAATAAAGTACAATAAAAAGAGGTCATAGCAGGGTGTGAGTCAGTTTCTTCTCCCAGGTAACCAGCAATAAGATGAGAGGTCATAGTATTAAGCTGCACCAGAGAAGGCTTAGGTTGGACATCAGGAAGAATTTCTTCATGGAAAGGGTGATCAGATACTGGAATGGGCTGCCCGGGAGGTGGTGAAATCACCGTCCCTGGAGGTGTTTAAGGAAAGACTGGATGTGGCACGTAGTGCCATGGTCTAGTTGAAGTGGTGATGTTAGGTGACAGGTTTATGATCTCAGAGGTCTTTTCCAACCTATGTGATTCTGTGATTCCGTGTGAAAGTGTTTGTACCGCTGTAAAACATGGTGCAGTTTGAATGACTTTAGCAATGTTTTTTCCCGTGGTTGTTTTGTGTTTATTTTTTTTTTTTTTTTTCTTTTTTTCCTAGTGATCGCTGCCGGGCGCTTCCGCTCCTCCG
>VXAY01002258.1:56179-81522 GCA_013399855.1 Oxyruncus cristatus
GGACGCGGCCGTGGCGGCGGAGCTGGGCTGCGCGGCGGACACGGCGGCCGAGCTCCGCGCCGTCTGCAGGTGGGAAAGTCCCGGCTGTCTCCAGGCGGGGATTTGCGGCACCGGTCCGAGCGGGACGCCTGTGGCCCCTGTGGCAGGGGAGGTGGTCGGTGCTGTCCCTCAGATGCTACAGCGGTTCCTCAAGAGAGGTGGGAGGTGCAGGAGCAAACCCGGTTCAGAACACCCTTTTCTGGGCCTGTACCATGTGTGCCTGTGCCCGGGTAAATCATGGAATGTTAAAGGGTCGAGTGGACCTTCCAGACGATATAGTCCTAACCCCCATGCCATATGCAGGGACACCTTCCATCAGACCAGGTTGCTCAGAGCCCAATCCAACCTGTCCTTGAACACTGCCAGAGTTCCGTCATCCACAGTCTCCTTGGGCAAGCTGTTCCAGTGTCTCACCACTCTCACAGTAAAGAATTTATGCCTAATGTTTAACCTAAATTCCCCCTCTTTCAATTTGTACCCATTACTCCTTGTAATGTCACTACAGTTCCTAACAAAGGGTCTCTTGCTGACGTCCCTGTGGGCCAGATATGCAGAGGGGAAGGAGAATGTAGTTTTTCTGGAGGATAGTGCTCCACTGGTGGAAATACTATGTTATGGCCTTGAATTTGTGATCCAACAATTCGGCACTTAAGAAGTTACACAGGTAAATACTTAGCAACGTAGTACTGGTTTTGCATAAAACTTAAGGTATCTGAACATTTACATGGTTTTAGGAGGCCCCAGTTGTGAAAGGAAGCATATACCTTATATGAAGAAATAAGTTCGTATTTAACAATCATAAAATCACAGAATAGCTTGGGTTGGAAGGGACCGTAAAGATCATCTCATTCCATCTTCCCTGCCATGGGCAGGGGTGCCTTCCACTAGAACAGGTTACTCAGAGTCTATACAGCCTGGCCTTTGTCATGGTTTAGCCCATCCTCGCAGTATTGGGGTAGAAAATGATTAACTCCAGGTGAAATTCTGGCCAAGTAGCCAATCAAAGACTTTTATGACATCTCTACGAATGACGTATTTAACAAACCGGAGAAGAAACGTGTGGCACAGAAGAAATTAAGGAGTTAACGTGGTGGCACGGGCCCAGTTGGGCCTGGGCGTGCAGCCCTGCCGGGGCCTAGCCTGGCCTGAGGAGGGTAGGGATGGCTTGAAGCCAAAACTAAATCACCTAGAAGCCACATGCAACAAACTGCAGAAGAATTACAGTGACAAAATGATAAAGAAGCCGGTGAACTCTCCACTGAGGGGCTGAGCCTCTCACGACCGCAGGCCTTAGTCCGAGGGCTGAGCCTAACACTAAGCCTGCAATACTGGGGGGCCCGGTGCAATTTTGGACGGGGTGTGATGGCAGGGTGATCCCTTTCACTGCGAATGGGGGAGCAGTGGTGAATTAGAGTAACTGACCATGGCCAAGAGCCAAGATTGGGTGTTTGGCCAAAAGCAGAAAGTCAGAAGAATTCCAGAGAGCAAGAGCAGAAACTACTTGGAGCAGCAGAGCATAGCACTGGAGAATGTTCTTGGGTATGGACTGAGACAAAAAAACCCAGAACCCCTGTGACCCGGGGAGGGGTGGTGACTCTTAGGAAACCCCCTGAAACTTCCACGAGGAAACTCCTCGTGGAAGGAACCTCCACGGTGCCCTATACTCCGTGGTGACGACAGGGTGATACGAGTGTTCCCTTGAAGCCCATGGTAAACCCTCAGGATCCGTAGACAAGCGACTAGAAGTGGGAGGCAGACTCCCCTACATTCCGATGGAGAGAGAGATTTTTCTAGCTGCGGTGATTTAGAACTGTTACCCTAAAGACTTTTTCTTCTCCTTCTTCCTCTAGACTGTTTTTGAAGAAAAGAGGGAGGGGTGATATTTGTAAATATTTAAGTTTGTTATTATAAGAAAACTAGTTAGAATTGTTGTGTATATAAATATTCCCTTAGTTCTTATTGTGTAGCAATAAATTCTAATATTAATCCCCATGTCAAGAAATCTGTTTTGTCTATGCGAACTCTTCTTACCTATTAACAAAATTTATGGGTTGAATAAAAACTGTAGAAATGACAAGCCTAAACCGTTGACAGCCTTGAACACTTCCAGGGATAGGGCATCCACAACATCTCTAGGCAACCTACTCCAGCCTCATTGTAAAGAATTTCTTCCTAATATATAATCTAAACCTGCTCTTTCACTTTGAATCCCTTGAAAACATCATTTAGATGAGTTCAGACAGCTGGCAGCGTACAGTACCTGTTGACCTTCTCTGGGTCCTTAGTTCCCACTGACCTGTTTTATTCAGGGCTGGTGGTGAAGTCAGAGCTATGCAAGTGCTTTATGCGGGTTGAAGCAGCAGCATCTAACATGCTATAGCTGGAAGGGTGTCAGGTCACATGGATAGTGAAACTAGTCTCTCACCTGTAGAAAAGGCCTGATTTCAGGAAGTAATTCCTGTAGAAAGCATCACACAAGGCGATTTATCTGCAGTTCATCAGTAAGGAAGATATACCAGTGTTCTGTTCCTGTCTGTACAGCTTTGTTCTTCAGCTGTCAGAGTTCTAGTGACTAGTGAAATTTTTTACCATTGCTAGGCTTAGTAAAAGGAGAGGCCGATGTTAGTTTTAAAGGAATGTATTCTGCTGTGCAGGAACTTTGGGAATTGTTATCTAAGCTCTCCCAGTGTAGATGGGATAGTCTCTTGATTACTCCTGTGGTGTGGCTTATTCTGTACAGTGACAGTATTGCTTGATCCTGTCTATTGATGTCTTCATTTGAATTCCAAGCTGGTTTTCCATGCTTTCTCTATTTTTCCCTGCATTCATTTTGCCTTTTTCTTCTGTTCTGCTTTCTTCAATTTACAGCTGCTGCATTTCACCTGCTGTCTGCATTTGCTGGTGTTACGGAGCAATGCTGTCTGTTTGATGCTCTATGTACAGTGAAGAGTGGTAATTTGGGAAAAAGGACTGGCAGTCTATGAGGGGGAGAGAACTGATCTTCTGGTAGCTGTTTGTTGGCTTTGCAGGAGAATGAAGATAAACCTGCACATCCTGGTGTGACCTTTCCCCTGTGCAGGCAGGAAATCCCTATCTCTAATCTTCATGTACTTTTGCTTTTAAATTAAATAGCCCTAGCTTCTTGAGTCTGTCCTTAACATTGGCCAACCTCAAATCACTGCCTCTGATCCCTTTCACTCGCCTGCTTTGAGCTGCTCATATTCCTCCCCTGAGGAGAGATGAGAACACTGGGCTACACCAAAATCTATTCTGTGGTATCCTGGGATCACATTATTGACATAAATAACTTTATAGGTCCTGAAATGAACACATGCTGGATATAAACACAGATTTTTCTGACTGTGAATTATTTCAAAGGGAACTTCTGACAAATTAAGGAGGTTTTCTCTGGGTAAAAGACAGAGAAGATATGGATACTCCTATATCTATTTTTAAAATAGTGTTAGGTTAAGAGAATCTTTCATGGACTCAGAATGAAGTTTTTCAATATCCACAGTTAAATATTTTTTAGACCATAGTGACTTAGTGTACATTTAAGTATTCTTGACAATTCGGAGTCTTCTGGTGAGGAACAATTGTGTAATGTTTAAATGCTGTTTAACTCCTTGGGCATCTCAGTATGTTGTGGTTGTTTTTGGTTTTTTTTTTTAGTTTATTTATTTTATATACTTCTATTTTTTTCCTGTAATACATTCCTGCAAACAGAATGCAGGAAAAAGTTTCCTTCTTCGCTCACATGCATTTGACTCAGTAAGAATGCCTTCCGTATTGCTCAAGTTATATGCAGATAATCATTATGGAGATCGGTTGCATTTTCACCAGATTTTGGTGAAAATGGTGTCCTTAGCTAGGAAATTCTATAGTCATTCTCTTAAATAACCAAAGTGCCAAGAGAGTAAAGTTCTAGGTTTTGTTCAAATGTCTCAATGGTCTGTGAGTGAAGAAGTTTACCTTGGGGTTCATTTTTGGTGTTTGACTGATTGAAGTCCTCAAATGTTGGAGATACTGAGTTATGTTACTCTATTTTGTCTTCTATGTGATTTGTTTTGTGCATGTATAGGGCAGGCTAAGCCTCAAATCAGTGTCGACTTCAGCTGAGGTGAGGTTTGCAGGTACCTTATTTCCCTTCAGCCCTAGTGCACCTTGTTTTATTAGGAAGGGTAGTTGTAAATATCTCTAGGGACGTGTTATAAAGCTGCATTAAGCTAGCATTAACCTCTTAACGTATTAGTATTTAACATCTTGTGGTATTAGTGTCTCAAAGGTGATGAAAGTACGCCCTTTAAAATACGTGCAATATAAAGAGTAATATGAACACTGTATCCGCTTATAAAAGTACCAGACCAAATACTAAAATATCTTTGAAGTTCTAAAACTGAGAAAACTCATTGTGCTGCTAGAATATTCTGAGAAAACTAAAGTCACAGTGATTAAAGGCTTCATTGGTAGTCTGTTTTGTTGTCCACGTTTCCACAGAGTTGCTTCTGGGCTCTTTATTTCTAGCCACCTTAAAGTATCTTTCAGGGAGACATAAATTCATGTAACACTTTGCATGTTTTTTTCAAGTGAGATCTTCAATGATTGTTCCTCATCACTGTACTACACTTTACCTTGGGTTCCATTGAAGAGTGTGGTGAATGCTTCCACTGCTGTCATAGTGGAGCGCTCTGAGTGTATTTGTCTTGCACAGGGAATAATCTCTGTGGGGACACTGTACGAACTATGCCATGCTTGTGGCAGTCAGGATTGAGGTGTGCCAACCTGTGTGTTTTCTGCACTTTTGTCTCTTAGGTATATGGCACTGATTACTTAGCCTTAATTTCTGGAGGGTTCAGTATATAATTTCTGTTTGTAAAGCCTGGTTTCCTCAGGACTGTGCATCACATACTGGTTATGTGGGTCCGTTGGCAGCAGTGGAGTTACTCAGGAGGAGCTCAGGTGTGGCCTGTGTAGCATAGCTACATAGTATGTGGCCTTACTGTAGCATAGCCTTCAGTGTACATGATTACAATTCATATGTAATGAATTATTAGACTGATCTTTAATACTGGCTTTTCCTGCAGAAATTGAGGGGTTTGGACTTTTCAGGAGTTAGAAATGGTGGTATGAGGGCTTGGAAAGGTCCACGGAACTTGTCAGAGGTTCAGTGGCAGTTTCTCTTTGCACTAGCTACCTTTCTGTCCTTACGAGGATAGAGAGGAAGCAGCTTACATGCCAACTACTTTACACAGTGTCTGTTGTAGCTGCTTTCTGGGGAATGTTAGTTGCTTTCTGGGGAATGTTAGTTACTTTCCTGAAGCAGGCAATTCGTGACACAGTGTGGATGCCACAGCCAGAAATCTCTGGCCTAAGGCTGTGGGAAAGAAGGCAGGAAAGCACAAGTACTAGTGGTGAGCTCTGTCATTGTATGCACAGAAGGGAAATGGGAAACTGTCACCTTCAATGCAAGTGAAACTTCACGATGATAGGTAACAGACATTTTCAAAGCAAGTAACATGTGTGATGTTTAAAGAACTGAATACATAGTCATTTCTTCAAAATGGTAGGTCTTCACGTGACCAGGAATGGGGTCACTGATCCATGTGCAGGAAGACTTAAATAGTCTATTCATGCTGTCAGTTTTACAGAAGGGGTGAGTTGTGAGTTGTTGTGTGCATTGGGGGATATGCTTTACTTGATTAGGTGGGCTGTTCATAACATGACTCTATGCTGCGTGGAGAACAGCCCCATTTGAAAGGCTAGTGCTTGAACTGTGTTCTCCAAAATGCTGTTCTCTTTCTTTATGTTAGTTAAATACTGTTTCTCAGCTGTGGTTCATTCTGCACTTGATACACAACTCAGCTGTCTCTGCCTCCACTTCCTCCAGTGAGAATCTAAGGATATATAGCAGAATCTAAGGATACTGTTTCCAGGAGGTTGTAGCTAATTGCTGCATAGTTCCATTTAAAATGGTGCTTCTGAAGGAATCCCCTTTTCTCAGTAACTTTAAAAAAAATATTTTCTGTTTGGGATGAAATGTGTAAAACAGAAAGGTTAAAACTTTGTATACTGCTGGATGGCAAGAGACTAACTAAACTATAATAATTCAAATTATTGTCGATACAGAGTGACTGTATTGGCTCCTTAGAACGAGGCCATCTACCCACAACCAAAATGTTGTCTCTGACTTTTGCTTATTGTCAGCTGATAACAGTTGATTCCAGACTTCTGTTTCTCAATCACTGTATATTCCTGCACATTTTGACTCTAAAGCATTATTCATTACTGCAGTAATTACAAGCATTGTTTGACATGGGGAACATTACAAGATTATAATGAAAACAAATACAATGAAATAATAAATCGTATTGAGAATAAATGGTACAGTCCAAATGTTTTTCCTAGACTTCACCAGTCATTTTTTTGTCCCATAAAGAGATGGGTTTGCACGAGAGTTTGCTGGGATTCAAACTGCAGATCAACTTGGGCAGTGATATAAGCCCTGCCCTTACGTAGTGTGCAAAAGTGGAGAGACAAAACCAATCAAGTGGAATTCAAAGCAGGTGATACTTCTCTGTTTTAAATATATTTTTCTCAGACTATTTTTAAGCTCAATAAACTTCTTTTGTGATTAATAGAAAATGCTGCTGGGAAGGACTGCAGAGGGAGGGATGCATCTATGATTCCCCTGAATGTGGTGTGCCACACTGTACAACCTGAAATGGAAACCCATAAATGGGACCCGGTGGTGAAGCCACCTTCAGGTTCCTGCCTCTCATACTTCTGCCATTTTCACAGACCATGAGAAATCAAAGAGGATAACTCTAGATTTAGATTAGTTGTTAGGAAGAAGTTCTTTACTGTGAGGGTGGTGAGGCACTGGAAGAGGTTGCCCAGAGAAGCTGTGGATGCCCCATCCCTAGAAGTGTTCGAGGCCAGTTTGGATGGGGCCCTGAGCAACCTGGTTTAGTGGAAGATGTCCCTGCCAGTGGTGTGGGGCTTAGAACTATATGATCTTTAAGGTCTTTTCCAACCCAAACCATTCCATGATTCTGTGATTCTATGAAACTAATACTGTCTTTGAGTCAGAATTCCTCTGTATGTTTCTAAAAAGGTAATAGATATTATTGACTCATTTGAAACCTGGATCACTTGATCTGTTTGCCAATCTTTGCAAATACAAGGAAAGTGAGGATAAAAAGGGGCTGAGGATGGAAAAGAGGATACAAGGTAGAGTGGACCTGTTGCTTCTGGCAGAAGTATTGTCTTATTCCTCCTGGAAGAATTAGGGCATAAATTAGTGCCCTAATAGAGCTACAACAGCTCATGTTAAAATGATGGCTTGCCCATGTTTGTACCTGAGCAGGGGTGTTAGCTTTGCCACACACATTGAGGTTCATCATTCGTTGCAGTTGAATCTCTTGTGCCATGTATCATCAGAACATCAGAGTAGGTGCGTGAGATTTGACAAAGTGGCATTTTTAATTCATACAAGGTATTGGACGCATGTTTTGAACTTAGAGGGCTTGTTAAACCTCTGGAGACAGCTGTGCTCCATTAGGCAGAATGCAAAATAGAAATAGGATTTACCCAATCTCTGTGAAAATCAGATATAGAGGTTCAAGACTCTTTGTCTTCTGGTTCTTTCTCTTAACAACCATACTGCCCTTTTGCCCTGATTTAGGCTATAAAAGCTTTATCTTCTTTATTCACATTTTGCTCTCTTTTTTCCTTTTAAGAATAGATTAACTGATTTTTGTCATGATGTAAGTAAGAAAAAAATGTATAATAATTACTTTCTTTTTTGTCCTAGCATTGATGTGTTAATGTCTACTGATAAAGAAGAGGATCCAGATGTTATTTCTGAAGATAGCAGTCTGCTAACTCTTCGGTATGTTGTTATGGTACACTCACACTACCCTTATTTGGTGTGGAGTGGAAAACAAGCACAAAAGAATGGCTGGCTGCTTGTTCTCTCTCCATGCAATGGTGTATTTGCTGAAGCAGTGTGCAGAAATACTCTAAGGCCAGAAATGCCAGATTGTGATAGGATAATTGGTATGAGCCTTCTGCTTGAGTGTTGCCTGGGAATTTTTTATTTATATAGAATGTTGCATCTTTCTTACTGGAAAAGCTTAGGATTTCTGGACCTAAATACTTCTGAAACAAGTTTGGAGCATGCAGGGGACTTCTCATAAGGTTCTTCCAAAGCCTTGTGAAAGAAATCTCTAGGTTTTACCTCTGTTAAGCCAAAGTCACACTGGAACAGCCAGAGCGTTAAGTACTGATGCAGTAACCAGATAGCTTCTTTATCTGAACCCACTCTGTATAGAATTCATTGATACTACTAGTGCATTTCAGAGGTTAAGCAATATATATGAAGTTTGTATCAGGTAGAGAACTTTGAACTCTTACTTGGCCAGTTCAGGCATTTGCTGTACTTTACATAGTACTAATGTAAAGAAGTATGTTGAGATTGTGATCAGTGTTAAGTCTGATTGTTACTGAAAACCCTTAGGAAGGTCTAGAGGGTAAGTAGACTTGTCCTGGAAGTTAAGGATTTGTTCATGCAGTGGTTAAATACATGTATTTTAGTAGGTATTCTGTGTATGATACTCTTTCTTCTACAAATGATACTGAAGTTTTTTTGCTTTTTTTTTTTAAGTCTGTGCGATGGGGCTGAGAATATTTGTGGGGTTTTTTTCTTGTGTTTTGCTTCACCATGAATCCAGGTTTTTTTGAAGTGTGGAAGGGATATTGAAATAGCTTCCTCAAAGGTAGCAAAGTGTTCTTTTTTAAGACAGCCTCTTCAAACAATATTTTGCTCTTATTTCTTGTAAATGTAAGAAACATTTACAGAACAACCACAAACAACCTGTAACTTGCACATACGGGGAAAGGGAAACACAAGCTGCAGTCCCCAAGCTGGCCTGTGCTGTATCAGGTTTTATGAAAGTCAGGAGACAAATGTTTTAAGTTAGTCTGTCATACTAAGACAGACAGGAATCTTGCTCTTTGAAAGCTGCTCTGTAGTAGCTTGTTTCATTTAAAAATATACCTAGAGATTCTGCATGAAATTGTTGAATGAAATTTTGTCTTCGGTTTCTGCCCCTCAGAATTAGAAAGAAGGCCTTAGAGAGGAGAGAAGAAACAATTATTGTGGATCGGGCTTGCAGACAAGAAACTCTTGCCTATGAGATGGTAAGTTCCCTGCCACCTCACAGGCTTTCAATCCAACTTTTGATTCCTTTTTTTTGTCACTATGAAATGTACACTGAAAGGTTTGGTTTGCAGGTACAAGTTTGCAGGTAATGATTAAGGTTAAAGACATTTTACAGAAAGTTAAGACAGGAAGTCTGCTCTTTAGAGGTGATTAGAACCGAACATAGTTTCTTTAATTGTGCTTAGTACCTTTTTTTTATGATTTCCTCACAACTATTGAAGTCGTAAAGAGGAAAACCTAATTTCATATATTTTCATAGATTCATAGAATCATTAAGGTTGGAAAAGTCCTCTAAGATCATCAAGCCCAACCATTTCCTAACACTGCCAGGTTCACCACTAAATCATGTCCCTAAGCACCGTCATTCTTTGAACTCTTCCAGGGACAGTGAAGTGCTGAAGTCCATGACTTGAACAAACAAGCCATGAACTACTGAAAAAATTAGGGACGGGGTGTAGTGAGGAAGGAACCTCATGTGACTCTTAAACATTTTTTCCCCTTGAGGTTTCCTGGTCTGTCATGAGTTACCACGTTTCAGCTGTTCTGACACCCAGGCGCATTATGTGAACAGCATGATGCAACAGCTATGCTGTGCTCTTAGCTTGAGGAGTATGTGAGAAAATATTCGCAACAGAAACCTTCATAAAGGCATTCAGTGAGTGGTGTCTTATTACTATTTCTGAAGAATGAGCACATGGTCAGTTATTGCATCCTTTAAGCAAGCAGTGGTAACTGCTTTGTGTGTCAGAGCTGGTTGGGACCATGGTGTCCTCGTACAGGATGAAAGTGGTAAGAAACATGGAATGTGTTGCATGAAGAAAGGAGATGGGAGCAATAGAGCCCAAGTATCTCTGAAGTCTCACAGGACTACACGTTCCTCTTAGGAAATTTGAGGAACACTCCATGCTAGTGGAAAGTGTTTGTGCAGTCAGTATTTTCTCTTGAGTTATTGGAAAAGGAGGAAACTGCCACATAAAAGTGCCCTCTCTCCTTTTTACAGCTGGGCTATTTCTTAACGGAAAGTAGGATGGAAATGTAGAGATGCTTTTACATCTTTTCTAAAACATAGTAGTGTGGCAAGGGCAGTTCTGGGGTTTGTTTTTGGATTTGGGAGAAGTGGCCTCCAGCTATGTCTAGCTTCCCCAGTAAGAAGAAGTGTTGCAGTAATTTTAATTTTCATGTACTTCATCCTGTGGCTGGATTCTAGGTTAGTGTTTCTCATTTTGAGGGTTGCAATCTCCCTTTACATATGAAAATATTCAAAGAGCATTTCAAAGCATTAAGCAGTGGAAGTTGATAGCAGCTGGGTTCCATGAGGGGAGATTGACAGCAGGCTCTAATTACTTTTTGCAGATCCTCTCCATAGCCAAGGAGTAGCCAGTTACCTTGTAGCAAAGCTGAGAAATGAGGGAACATGCTTGAAATCGACAAGTAGAGCAGTTTCTCACTTTGCCATCTTGGAGGAAGTAGACTGTTTTCAATTCAGAAGGCTACATAGTCAAAAAATAGTTAGAACAGCATTTGTCAGACTTTTATCCAGAAGCTAGGATCTTTTTGTGGTTGCCAATATAGTATATGTATGTGTATGTATATGTTTTTCCAGGAGTCGCATGCAATTGGAAAGAGGCCAGACAATCCAACAGATATAGTTGAGGAGGGAGAACTACTTTTAACTCTGAACATCTTCTATCCTGTTATATTTCAGAAGGTTGGTACTTAATTCTCTGGGTTTTATTCTGATGTCTGTTCCCTACTCAAGTAATATCTTGCTTTCCTAAGTCCACTGAAGATGTGTAGTAAACCCTTCAACTGTGGTAATTTCTTAAGGCTTTTCAGAAGCTGTCTTTCCTTCTGTTAGTGGTTTACAGAACAAAACTTTTACGGTAATTACTCAGTAGTTAATTTATTTCACAGAAAGCTCAAAATCTGAAACTAAATACCTGAAAACTAAAGTACTCTTTCTGGATTTGTTAAATGAGCTCAGACTTTCTGTCTTTCCTGCACTTTGCAGTGGAGAATGTGACTTTTGAGTTTCTGAATATAACTAATAAACGTCAGTCTTAGGAGAAGCTGAAGCTAGGTGCTGTTTAAAATCTCATACAGAGAAGTGATGTGCCTTATGCTGCCAGTAATGACCTTAAGCTGTCAACTGAAGAGCAGTGCTGATGCTAACAAGTGATAATTTATCTGAATCTTGTATGCTGTTTCCTTTGTAGCATAAAGATCACAAACCCTATCAAACAGTCCTAGTACTGGGCAGCCAGAAGCTCACTGAGCTGAGAGACTCAATTTCCTGTGTCAGTGACCTCCAGATAGGTGGTGAGTTCAGCAGTCAGCCAGACCAAGCACCAGAACACATCAGCAAGGTAAAACTTTCTATGTGGAAACCTCTACACGTAAAGCAGTTTTGAAAACATATAGGAGAGAGGGAGATAGAGTTTTGTTGTTTTTTATTCAGAGCTACATTCACCTGCATTGGTTCTGTTTGTTGGTTGCACTGCAAATAAATACTTCCTGGAAGCACTACCAAGATGACCTGTTTTGTGCAATGTCAAGAAAAACATCATTATTTGATATCTTTTCACCTCACCAATCTTAGGTTTTCAGCACCTTCCTCCCCACAGTCAGACATTGGAAAAGGCTGCCCAGGGAAGTGGTGGAGTCACCATCCCTGAAAGCATTAAAAAATGTGTGGATGTGGCACTTGGGGACATAGTTTAGTGCTGAACATGTGCATTAACATAAGCTGGGTTAATGATTGGACTTGATGATATTAGAGGTCATTTACAACCTTAATGATTCTATGATTTTATGTCCAACCAATTTCTAGGAAGCAGGGTCTCACTGTGCATAGTGGTTGCTTTGGAAGACAAATTCTTTTACCATGAATGGCCCTGGCCTCTTTCCCTCCAGCTCTCTGCTGAGCACAGCATCATGTAATGTGGGATGGCCTTTGGGTCAGTTTGGGTCCCAAATATATTCCCTCTCAGCCTCTTGCCCAGCTCCAGCTCACTGGCCTTGGGAGACCTGGAGAGACAGCCTTCAAGCTGTGCAGCCACTGCTCAGCAGTGTTTTATCAACTCCACCTAGCCAAAAATGCAGAGCATGCACTACAGGGGCTGCTGTGAGGGAAGTTGACTCCATCCCAGCTAGACCCAGTGCACCTGGTCCGGACACAAAGTACTTTTTGCTGAAATGATGGAATTATTGCAGTCCTGTCCCCTGCACGCGCTTGTTCACACACACACACACGCACACACGCACACACGCACACACACACACACACACACACACACACACACACACACAAACGCACAACCATGACATGGGAGCACTCCCTGGTCACATCTATATAAACATGACAGACATGCAGTTTTGGAATGTCCAGTCACTTCTAAGGTCTCAGAAGAAAATATAGCATCCTTCAAAATTCTTCCTTAATTATGTATCTTGTCACATGCAGACAGTCCATTTGTACCATTCTCCTCTGTCAAAGGTAATTAACAGTTCATGGCACTCATACCAGCAGTGCAAGAGTCACCAGATTCCAAATCAACTCCATAGGCTGAGCTAACCATTAACCTACTGTCATCATGTTCTCCACTAAACCATATCCCCAAGTGCCACATGCACACACCTTTTCAACATTCCCAGGGATGGCGATTCCACCGCTTCCCTGAGCAGCTTATTCCAATGCCTGACCGTTGTCTGCTGGTGGGAAATAAGAGAATAAATCTCCTTTTTTGCTTTTCTTCTGCATGCAACCTTTGCTTTTTCTCATTATACTGCCTTTATCTCAACCCACAAGCTTGCCTGTTTTATTTTCTTTCCCCAGTCCTGTTGGGAAAGAGGAACGAGAGCAACTGGGTAGCCAGCCAAGGTCAACATCTTGCTGATTTTTTAAAAATATTATTAGTCTTTTTTAAAGTCAGTGCCATGCAATTACCTAATTTGTGCTGTGATGCTAATGTTCTTGTTCTGTGTTTTTGTAGAAATCCATAACTGCTGTGATGGGGAGAGAAATCAGAGAAAAGCACTAAAGTAACCTTGTGGCTTGAGAACAGTATCAGCAGAGTAGCAGCATAGACGGCAATCGTATAAGTCTAGTTGTCACATTAGCATTTAAAATCAATGCCGAACTTCTATTAGAAACCTGTAGAATGAGGTTTCTTAATATAATTTAGATACCTAAAATGCTTGCATTTTTGACATGTTCTTGTTTAAGGTGTTTAATCTCTCATAACACTAATGAGACACTAGTATTGTAAACACTTCTCTCTGTCTCTCAGGATCTCTACAAGTCTGCTTTCTTCTATTTTGAAGGCATTTTCTATAATGATAGAAGATACCCAGAGTGTAGAGATCTGAGCAGGTAGGTACAGTATTTGTAGATGTTGACTAAGAAAAACTTTTAAGGGAAAGAAAATTTACTTAGTTTTTAAATACTGGAATATCTAGAGTACAGAGTGGGAATGGACTTTTCATACTGTCTTTTCATGGAGGTTTAACTTTACTTGGTCTACTTATTCCTTCCACTCACTTCCTTTTTGAAGAGTACAAATCCATTATTTTTCACTGCAATTCCTGATTTGGTCTGTTGGGATGGGATTGCTGTGGAAGGTGCCAGGTACCAGTTTGTACTGGCTTTTGAAGTGCCCTCTCTAGTTGTGATGACGATCAAAAGACTGTGAGGTAGAAGATGGGTCAAAAAGACAACAAGCTCAGCTGTGTGAAAGTTGGTTGTTCTGCTCAGTCTTGAAAATATGGTGAATGCCTGCATGATAAAGTGAGCATTGGGACTGTGTGACTGTTCAGAAAAGAAATCTCAGATTTTAGGGAAGTATGGACTTGCTTACACTTCTAATATATAGGAGATCAAGATGTTTAAAACAGCTAGTATGGAAGAGCTGAGTTTGGACCCTGTTGTTTTGCCAGACTTGTGTGACTTCAGGGAAATTAGTTAATTTACTTCTCTTTCTGTCTATGAGCAAGAATGATCTTTGCAGAAAGGCTTGTGATAACAAACAGCTTGTAGAACTGAAGTGCCTTGTAGGTAGGAGTGTACTGAAAAGCCAAAAAATAATTAAGAGTGGCCAGTGCCCTTCCAATGCTAAATTTTGAAAATGTAACTGTGCAGTTGTCAGCTTTATGTTTCTCCTGGACAAAAACAAACAGAAAAGGTTTTGAATACTTTAGAACAAAGTTATTGACCAAAGGAACCAAATGACCTGCTAGTAAGTGGAATAATTGGACTGCTTGAGAAGTGTTGTGCTGTGAACAATCTGACCTGAATGGGTGCCATCAAGAGCATGCACTGGCTAGAACTCCTCAGGAAACTCTGGTGGAGATTTAAAGGCAGATGTTCTACAAGAGCAGTGCACAGTTCTGTGGGGTTGTGGTATTGCTGTGAAATCACCTTCAAGTATTACAAAATGTTGTGGATTGTTTTGATTTGTGTCATTTAACTGTGTCTCAGTGAAGGGTTTTCCATGTACCCCAAGGCATCTTTTTCTGTGCATTCACAGTTCATAGCATTGCTGTGCTGATGACCATTCTGTTTTCAGAACAATTATAGAGTGGTCAGAATCTCATGACAGAGGCTATGGAAATCTTCAGTCTGTTAAAATGGAGGATTATGTATTTAATGATGTGTCCCTCAAAATTGGCTTTCCATACCTTTTCTGCCACCAAGGGAACTGTGAGCACATCATTATAATCACAGATATAAGGTAAGTTACTGTTCTTTGGGAGTCCTGAGGCAAATTAAAGCAAACCTTCTGTGGGCAAACTTCAGACATCAAATGCCAAGTATTTGTTAGACCAACTTATAACTTTAAGATTATTCTGCTGCCTTCTTCAGGGCTTATTAAAATTTTTATTCCATATATATGTGAATATCTCTGAAAGAGAGTAATCTTCCTTGCTTTTTGTTTTCATTTGCATAAAAAGACTGCTCTCTAATTAGCATGGTATGACTGCTGTATGACAGTCATGCTGTATGACAGAAATTGCAGTCACAGGGAAAAGCTCTTTTCATGCAGAGCCAATATGTGGCAGATCTGCATACTGACTCTGGAACAACAGGGAGTGGGAATGGCTCTGGCTGGACTCAAATGGACTAGTTTGTGTGAACTTGAAGCTAACGGGCAGGAACTGAAAAGGGAACAGAGAATGGAAATAGTGGGCTGAAGTGGATAGGCCAGGAAGAAAAGGAGGTGGTGATAATGACTGTGAGGTGGCACCACATCAACAGTAGAACAATGGTGTATACTCTGCTCAGTGCATAACCGGTAGAGAGCACTCCTTGGATTGTCTGTAGTGGGTGACAGGTCATTTTCACTTCCCAGGAGCCTGATGTACCAAAGCATTGATAATATATGATGCTTCCCAAGAGGAATACAACCCAAAGAATGGTATAGGTGTTGCAAGTAGATGATTTCAGGATTATGAACCTCTAGAGTTTTACCTGGTAATAGCCTGTTAGCCTGTGTAGGAGACAAAAGCTTTGAAAAGACCATATAAAAGGAGATGGTCTGAAGACTTCTGAGTTACTGTGCAAACTGAGTTTATTTGTGACCATAAAATCCACAGATGGTGCAACTAGCAGTCTATCTCCAGATCTTCTTCTGTGTCAAGGAATGTTAAGCAGAAATCTAGTCAAAGTTTACACAGGAATTTAAATCATGCTGTCTTCAGTGTCTGTGTTCATGATGAGATAAATTCCAATGTGGCAGAATCTTTATTATATATTATGTATTTCCCTCAAGGCTCATTCATCATGATGACTGTCTGGACAGGAACCTATATCCCTTGCTAATCAAGAAACACTGGCTATGTACCAGAAAATGCTTTGTGTGCAAAAAGTATACAGCAAGGTATGTTACATTCTAAATTCTTTTGTCTTCTTAAATAAGTCTCTCTAGGTGCTGCTAAAGTAAAAATCAAACCCCTGTATGTATTTCATAGTAAAGATAATAATAATCTTCACTCTTTGAGCAGTTGTTCTCTCTGTAACCGGGAAAAGGCCTCCAGCAGGTAGCGTTCATTTGGGGTTGATGATTCAGGAGGGTCAAAAGAACTAAAATGATGAAAAGGCTAATTATTTGGCTCATGTTCTGTTGCATACATAGAGCTCGACTCTCTATCAGTTACGTTTGAAAATAATGCTGTATTTTCCCCCTCTGCAAGAAACGTGTTGCAAATTCATTTACCAGAAGTCATACAGAGCTTTTGTTTAATCTAGCATCTAAGCAAGAATAGATCTTTCTAATATAGTAAAATCTAGAGATTTTTAAAAGGCACGTAACTTTTTCCACAGGAAACTCCTAACCTCTACCTGAAAACTGTGTGCTCTGCAGCAGTACTTGAAGGAACTTTTTCTGATGCAGGTTTTCTGCAGTTAAGAGAGGAGAATGTGAATATTATATACTCTTTAATTTAGATATGAGAAAGACTTTCAATAGACAGTAGAAATTCCTCTAAAGGAGTTTTGTAGACTAGGCTAGGCTCCCTGATTTTATAGTCTAAAAGATTTATTTGCAAAAACACCTTTTGCCCTTTTTTTACCCCCAGGGCAGCTTATGCTCTCAGCCCCAGTTTGACACAGCAGCTGCATCTTTGCTGTTTTGCTCGTTTGGCCTTAGACTTCCCTGGAATCAGGCAAAGAGCCAATTCCCTTTGTGATGGGAGCCCATCCTAGTGTTCCTAGCAGAGCCCTTAGGATGCCTTCGCAAGTGCCTGTAATCTGGGAGGCATTTGGCCGTAAGGGGAGGTGGAGCCAAAGGGTCAGAGGGCAGAAACATGGGGTGGGGAAGGCATTACCAGAGGTGATGTAAATGCATTAAATTAAAACCAGAATTGCGCACTAAGTTTAAGTGAGGACATGATAAACCGTGGACAGCAGAGCTGCTTTGGCTGGCTGTCCTGTGTGTTCTAATCTGTACAGATAGCATCTGTAATCACTACAGCTGTCATGGCCTCTAGAGTGCTAGCATAAATTGGTTGTTCAGTGACATGGCAGGCCCTCCTTTTACATGTTGTGTTCGTGTTAACTTCAGTGCTTTTGGAGTGTGCAGCAGTCCTCTCCTTGTCTTTCTTGTCTGCATCATTCAGGTCCTACTTTTAGACTCATTAATGGATTTGTTCACTCCTCAGAATAGTTTGGGTCAGTCACATGTCTGCTCTATATCGCAGTTTCTTACATTAATGGAAAACAGATTTATCTTTTGTGACTTAAATGGTGACAGGGTGGACAGAAGATTCCTTTTAATTTTCTGAGGCACTGTACCAGCTACGCAGGTTTGAGGAATTACTCAGGAAGTGCTGCTGTTGCAGCTGGGATTGACAGTGAATGGGTGTGGGGTTTGGAAATGAGCTGAATTCGTGGGGTGGGAAATATTATACAGACCAGGTACTACCTATATTGCATATTACTGATGTTTGGTGCTGCCATCCCCAACTCTGAGTAAAATGTTGAGATGTTTGTCACAAAAGTGTTGGACTCATGAAAAACACAGTTGTGTTTTGTAACCTGCAGGTGGGTAACCAACAGAGACAGTCTGGCACCAGAGGATCCTTGTTTCTTCTGTGATGTTTGTTTTCGGATGCTCCATTACGATGCAGAAGGCAATAAACTGGGGGAGTTTCTTGCATATCCTTATGTCGATCCTGGGATTTTCAACTGAAACTGACATGTGCCAGAGTGAATTCAGTGAAACCACATTGTTTCATCTGTTGCTCTGGCTGTTAAAACCACCGGAGAGCTTGAGATTTGAGCACACTGCTGGGTTTCGGGTTAGGTTTGTAACCCTCTCCCCTGAGGTGGAAGGAGCCCTTCCCAGTTGGAAGTCTTTGTGGGTATGCTTTCTAAGTATAATTGCAAAAGCTAAGTTAGCATGGAAAAATATAATACACTTCTACAATATTACAGTGATTTGGAGACTATGGACTAAAAATACAGATGTTTAAGAAAGAGAATGCCTGGCAAAGGAGCCATGATTTTGAGAAGTTCTGTGCATCCAAGGATCTGTAAACCCCTGAGGATGAGAACATGGTCTGTGGACATCTTACCTTCAAAACTCTGGCAGTTGTCATCTATGAACACGGGTGCAGGGCACTGAATTTGTAGGGAGGAGAATGCTTTCTGTGAGAGGAGCTCAGCATGATGGTTAAATTCTTGTGTCTTGCCTGCAAATGGGGGTGCTTGCAATCTGTAAGCTATTGCTGTCCTTGGTTTGTGACTCTGAGGACTCATTCTGTGAAGAATAAACTACATTTCACCGATTAATGAACTGTAGCCTGCCTTCCAAATAACTTTGTTAACTGTTTACAATGCACACAGTGTTCGCTGTGCACTTTTTTTTAAGTATCATTCTGTTACTGTAAGTAATGATGTTTTTTATTAAAATGTACTTTATTAAAATTTGTACTTCCTAGTCTGATGTTAAGGTGAAGCTCTGTCAAGTCAGAATGCACATGTTTTTTTTAAAGTCTTCTGGAATTAAGAGAATTTTAGTGGAGATCTTTGCAGTTTAGGAAAGCTTATAGTGCTAACTGCTTTTCTTTTGAAAACTTCAGCTAATTCTGGTTAGTGTAAAGACAACATATTCTGGCAATCTGCATACAGGAAAGTGACAAATTGATTCTGTTCAGGTCCTGTAGCTGCAGATTCTGCCAGAGCTTATTCGATTACTTTAGATATCTTGAAACAATGGTATCTTGAGCATTTGCAGGACTCCAGTGATCACCCACATACCTGTCTGCTTTCTGGTGGTGTATTAGGCCACATAAATATAAATCTGTGCTTTTTTTAGGAACAAAAGAAAAAAAGGGTTTTTTTTTTCTGCTTGTAAACCAGCCAGCTGTTGGTCTGTGTAGTTTAGTAAATAAAGCACTAGCAAGAGCAGGTGGTGATAGTTCTTTTATCCTACAGAAATCTGCAGAAAAGGGAATGCCTTGCCAACCACAGTTGTCACAAGTCTGGCTGCTGGTGCTATACTGCTTTGTGGTGCTGATGTTTAAAAAGCCCCCGCAACACAGCTCTGGTTGCAACTGCAATTTCAGTATTTGCCTCATAACTTGCTACTCTTCATCTTTCCCCTCCCACCTCCTCTTTCAGCTGTCTCCCAGAAATACATGGACTTCGCAGTCCTCTTCAGTATTGGATCTCGGATCATAAAGACAGCAGGCATAATTTCTGAATATAGCGTTTGCTTGTTTGATGGCTTCTTATGCTGTGTTCTAAGGCAGCAGTGAGGTTTTTGTGTGTTTCTTCCTTTAGCTGTAGGCAAAAGGGAGTGTCCAAAATATGAGTTTATTCTTTCATTAAATTAATTTGCCTCAGTATGCTCTCTCACCCAACCCACTTACCTTCTTTCCATTAAAAAGTTGCAGTCAAATATATTTCAAAATTGGTGTCCCTGCAAATTAAGAAATTTTAGAGGGCCAGTGCCATACTTCCAGTCAGGCAGAGAGAAGCTGGCCACAGTCTGGGTGTGGGAGTTAGGATCATTCAGTGCTTAACTACAAAACAGAGAACTCTTATTAGAAGCTTGCTGTTTGTGTGACCTGGTCCTACTTCATATTTAATGATTCAATTTAAATGACAGATGAAACAAAAAGGTTATGTGAAGTCAGTTTTTAAAGATACTTCCCAGAAGCTGTCACAGGACAGCTGGGTCTGGTCTTGATTTGATGTGTCTTTCTGAATTAGTCCGCTGAGTGAAATACAGCATAGCACCCAGTGTTGTTTTGTAGCTAAATTTTTACTACACCAGCTGGGTATTTGTGTTTCAGCAATTTGTTAAATGCTGTGAGGTTTTTGGTGATCAAAACTTCCAAGCAGCTTTATTACTTCATGATGAAAAATGAGAAAATTTTTTTTGTATAATCCCTTCTCTGTGTGTTTGGTAGTTTAATCTAAAAAGCATTAACCTGAGTCTGTGGTTGGCTTTTTGCTTTGATCTTTTTTAAACACTTGGTGATTAGGCAGCATGAACCTTTACAAGTTATTTCAAACTTCACAAAGGTCTTGGAGGTTCTTTCCCTAATCAAAGTTTTTGCCTTGCTGACAAGATGGCGATACAAAACTCTGTTTCTTGTATTGAGGAAGAGGAGATGTCCCTCTGATTTACTGCTGCTGTCAAGTTCCAAAACAAAATGTGATTTGTATAGACAGTGTCACTTCCCAGTGGAAACCTGGCAGTTGTACTGTTACCCAACAGCCCCATGTACTTGAATGATGAGCAACTCAGTAGGGTTGCACAGAATTTTAAGCTGTAGTAAACTTGATTCTTGAAGCAAGGATGCTGCTGTCAAATTTTGTTCATGGCTGTGATTTCTTTTTTCAGAAAGAATCAGCCTTATTCTTTGTGAGACTTAAGTTTGACTGCCTCGTCAGTCTCAACTCTCATAAATCATATTTGTATCTTTCAAGAGACACAGCTCAGGGACACGCAGCCATTTTGGAAGGTGACATGACCTTCCACGTCAGTCAGTTAGTCAGTCTGAGTCAGTCAGATTCTGTGAATTTAGGTTACTTCTGGTTCGTAATCAGGCAGTAAATTCAGGCAGTAAAAGCCCAAGCAGCTGCATGGACAGAGTATGGTACAATCAGGAGCTTCATCTCTGCATCCACCTCAACTGAAGCAGCAGCATCGGGACCCATTATCTCTGAAACAGGTGTGACAGACGTGTTAGCTCTAAAACACTTGTGTGAAAACTAGGTGGTGGATTTGGCATCCTTGTCAAACACATGGTACTTTTTATTTGGCATCCTTGTCAAACACCTGGTAATTTTTTTTTTTTTTTTTGGTGTAAGGGGATGGTAAAAATCGACAAGTGCTTATGTGAGGATTTCCATTAACATCTTTACAAAAACAGTTTCAAGGGTTACAGTGAAAGGGTTACAGTTGTTTTCATTTCTTAAGTTTTCAATAAAATACACCATGTGAATAATGTGGAAACATGCAAAATCCAGTGTATAGTAATTACCTGTATTTGGAAGCTGAATGAGAATGCTGCTTGTCTGATGGTCCAGCTGTACAGCCATGTCAGTAATTCCCCTTCAGGGCAGTTTGTTGTGAAGTGCTAGAGATTGCCAAAACTCAAAATCTGTGGTTTACATACTGGGGAGCTGCTGTGGTGACTGAACTTGCAGGTTTGACTTGAGATACTGTCTTTAAGTCCTGAAGGCTATTCATTTTGGGTATATAAACACCTTCCATTTCATTACACAAGCACATACTCATTTTGCACATGAAAAGCTTTGCAAGTGATTTTAGCATTTAGGAACTATTTGCATGTTTTTTACTTTGTGTGGGAAACTGCTGTATTCTAAATCTTAATTATACTGCTGTGAACTGAAACATCTTTCCAAGATGAGTTTTAACTTCCAGTAATCACGTCAATGGGTTCTGCTCTGTAATGAGGCTTCAGTTTTTAATCATTAACCTTTGTAAGTGCCTGCAGCTTGGAAGTTTAATTTCCAAGGCAGCCAAGGTGTTACTCAAAGTGCTGCTCTAACTGACTGCCACTGTGTTTCGTGCAGTCATTCATGAACGTGAGGCTTTCCCCAGGCACTTCTAGCATCTCTTCTCCCTTTGACTGACAGAGCAGTTAAGAGAGAGTTTTAGATGACTTGCAACTTCACACAGGTAGAGTGGAAATAGTACTAGTTTGTAAATATGGACAAACAGTTTTGTTAAGACTGGCACAGATGCCTGAATGTCCATGTGCTTCTATCTTGACAGAGATGACAGCAGAGTAGTAAAGAACGATGAAAAAATGCAAGCAGTTTGTCAATACAGTGAGGAAACGTTTAGAAAGCGTGCAGCATGTTCTAATATTAAGAAGTCTGCAGTACAAATGCAGCAAATGGCTCCATAAATCCAACTGCTGGTGAACAGTGTTGTTTGAATGTTGAAATAAATATTCTTCTGTTGGCTTTTGCACATTACCAAACCCACAATCCTGCCTCATCTTAACATTACAGTCATCTTAACATTACAGTACAACATTAGCCATACTAAGACCAAAAATTAACACAATGTGTTGCACTTAGGGACAACCTATAGAAGTAGTTAATAATCATCTATGTGTACTGCTGTAAAAATTCAGTGAAACTCCTCCAAACAGGCACCAGCAGCAGCTTATGTGTGAGACACCATTGGTCTCCAGAGGGGCATATTTAGCATGGGAAAAAAAACCAAAAACATTCACTGTTACATATTAAAAAAAAAAGTGCAAAGTTGCACAGGTATCTAAATAGCATTTTTGAACACAATAAACATAATACTGCTTGTGCAGTAAGGGTCAGGTGCTAAGTTCTCATTTCAGGCTTTTCATGCCTTTTTCTGTGCCTCTGGTCACTAGTGGGGATTTTTTTGTTTTGTGAAGAGAAGTGGAGGTTAGGGCTATGATCCTAAAACTGTTATGCAGTTTACTATTCTAGTTTGTTAGAAAAAAAGGGGGAGGGAGAGGCAAAAGAAAAGAAGTTTCATCTCTCCGAATTAGGAGGTAAGAGAATAAGAAGTTACTTCGTAGCAGGGCATAATTTCAGTGAAAAAAAACATTATTTTCAAGATAAATACAGGGAAGATAAATTTCAAGATAAAAATACGGAAGTTTGAAAGCAGCACTGAAGCTACTGACCTTCACCTAGTCATGCTGTATGGAGTGCTGGAATTGCTTTTTCCTGTTACTGAATATCAAGCTGCTTGGCACTTCTCTAAGAGCAGAACTGCAAACAAAAGTAAACACTGTACCAAGTTGCTGAGTGGGGAAAATCTGTATTACCTTGTTTTTATTTATGAGAAATCCCCTTTCTCCATACCACAGTTAAGAACAAAAGAATAACAAAAAATCCAGGTGGGCTGACTGAAGAGGCCATGGCAGCAATTTGCAAGGCATGTAAACAAGAAATAATGTGACTTCTCAGTAGTGGATACTATGCTGTTTGGTCATGTCTCAGTACTGGAAACTCCTCCTTGTTGAATGGTGCTGGTTAAAGCTTCTGAACTACTGGTCTCGTACCGGGCTGTAATTGTGTTTTACTGTTCCTGCCTCCAAGGTGACACAAGCTGACACATACAGCTGGAACACTGTTGCCTTCCCTGATAACCCCTTAACAAGATTTGGGTCCATCACTGCTGGTCACTGTAAATACCACCTCCTTAGAGCACAGGAGCAGTCAAAGTCAAGTACACCAGCCAGGCGAGGTGGGAGGCCAGCTTGGCTGAGCAGGGATCTTCTTGGGAGCCAAGGCAGACCAAGAAGGTGTATGCCCAGTGGAAGCACTGACAAGGCAACATGGGAGAAATACAGACACGCTGCTCCACACTGTAGGGAAAAAATTTGTGCAGACAAAGCTCAGCTGGAATTGAAGCTGGCCAAAAATGTGGGAATGATAATAAGAGGTTTTTTCTTTAATATATAGGCGGCACAAGGCAGTACAGAAAAGACATCAGCCAGTTACGGGATGAGGATGGTCACCTCACAACAAGGGTCAGACACAAGGCAGAGATGTTTAATGATTTCTTGATTCTGTCTTCAAATGGATGATGGGCCAAGGGTGTCTCAGTGCCCTGAATTGGAGGACCGTGACTGCGAGAATGATCAACTCCCCGTCAATCCTGAAACTGTGTGGGATCCACTGCTCCCACAATGGATCCCTCGAAATCTACAGGACCTGATGGGATTCATCCAAGAGTACTCATAAGAGCAGGCTGATACCATTTCAAGGTAGCTAGGATTTTTTAATGGTCTTGGGAATTTAGAGAGGTCCTAGTCGACCGAAATCTGGTTAATGTTGTCAAGAAGGGCAAGAGGGATTACCCCAGAAACTACAGGCCTGTCNCGTCAATCCTGAAACTGTGTGGGATCCACTGCTCCCACAATGGATCCCTCGAAATCTACAGGACCTGATGGGATTCATCCAAGAGTACTCATAAGAGCAGGCTGATACCATTTCAAGGTAGCTAGGATTTTTTAATGGTCTTGGGAATTTAGAGAGGTCCTAGTCGACCGAAATCTGGTTAATGTTGTCAAGAAGGGCAAGAGGGATTACCCCAGAAACTACAGGCCTGTCAGTCTCACTTCCGTGCCTGTGACGGAGAAGTTTATTCCGGAATTTACTGAAAAACACCAGAAAGACAATGCAGTCATTGGTCACAGCCAGCATGGCTTCAGGAGAGGAAAATCCTGCTTATCAAACCTGATTTTCTTTTATGACAAGGTAACCCACCTGGCTGATCAAGGGAAGCCAGCTGATGTAATCTTTTTGGTTTTCAGTAAAGCTTTCTATGTCATCTCTCACAGGATCCTTCTGGACAAACTGTCCAGCACACAGCTGGATAAACACATCATGCAGTGGGTGAGGAGTTGGCTCACAGGTCGTGCACAGAGGGTAACAGTGAAGGGGGTGACATCAGACTGGTGACCTGTCACTAGTGGGGTTCCACAGGGCTCCCTCTTGGGCCCAGTTCTCTTCATTATATTCACTAACAACTTGGCTGCAGGACTTGAAGGAATACTAATTACGTTTGCCAGTGACACAAAACTGGGAGGAGCTGCTGACTCCCCTGCAGAGAGACCTCGACAAATAGAGGAGTGAGCAATCACCAACCAGATGAAGCTCAACAAGGGAAAGTGCTGGATTCTGTATCCAGGATGGAGCAACTCTGGATGTTCGTACAGACTGGGGAATGAGATGCTGGAAAGCAGTGCCACAGAAAGGGATCTGAGGATCCTGGTCAATGGCAAGTTGAATATGAGTCAGCAGTGCCCTGGCAGCCAGGAGGGCCAACCGTGTCCTGGGGGGCATCAGGCAAAGCATCACCAGCCAGTCAAGGGAGGGGATTGTCCCGCTCTGCTCTGCACTGGTGCGGCCTCACCTTGAATATTGTGTGCAGTTTTGGGCACTGCAATATAAGAAAGACATTAAGGCATTAGAGAGTTTCTAAAGGAGGGCAATGAAGATGGTGAATGGCCTTGAGGGGAAGTCATATGAGGAGCAGCTGAGGTCACTTGGCCTGTTCAGCTGGAGGAGACTGAGGGAGACCTCACTGCAGTCACAACTTCCACG
>VXAY01002258.1:81559-108126 GCA_013399855.1 Oxyruncus cristatus
TCAAGAAGCATTTGGATGATATTCTCAGGCACGTGGTGTGACTTGGGGTGACCCATGCATAGCCAGGAGTTGGACTTTGATGATCCTTGTGGGTCCCTTCCAACTGAGGATATTCTGTGATTCTCTGAAGATTCTTAGGACTATTAAACTCTTAATTTTTAACCCAGCTGGCTGCTATGAAATACCATGGATGAGTTGTTCCTAGTACTGATATCAGGCAAAGTGTGTGTTTCAGGAACACCTTCCCGAGAAGCTTGTACCTGTTCTGTTCCCTTTCAAGCTGTCAGGAACTTCTCTTAAAATAATTTACCAGTGTTTCTGTTAAAATTCAAGTTAGATGTCCCCAAGTTAAATGCCAAAGCAATAAAATCAAAGTAGGACTAAAATCAGACTCTTACTCCTATGAGTGGTTTTGTCTATACAAGTATCTCTTTATTAAATTTTTTAATTCCGTAAATCGTTCAAGACACTGTTTTCCAACCATTGTGCATCAACAGGTTCTGTGAGAACACCACACCTCTTTCCAGTATACTTACTATACCAAAAGCATACCATAAAGCCACGTTGCAGTAAATTGGCACAATGCATTTTGCAAGAACAGAACTAGACTTATTTAGAAAAAAAAATTAGGTATACTCATACATTAACACTGTAACAGCTACAAAAACGCTGCTTTCAACTCCTACAAAACACAGTGAAAAGACATCCCCAGCAAGAGTTGAAAACCTACGCACAAACAGAGGTCAGTATCATAGGAAGAGAGGAGGTTTTATACAAATGAAGCAACTGGAGAGTTAAAAGTATTTACACTTTTTCCTGCTATTAGCTAAACAAACACACAATAGTAAGTTAAAAAATATACTACAACTCTAAGTCTTGTAACATGTAAGCATTTGCTTTCTAACAGGGATTTTTGACTTTTGAAATGTGTCACCTCTTAATACTGGATAAAACTATTGGCAAAAGTGTTTAAATACTTTAAATCCAAGACTAAAGGGGCTTTTATTCCACAAAATTTAAAATACTATGCTTATAAAATTTAGAATTTCATCAGTCTATAGATTTCAAATGCAAAACTTAACAATCCTCTTTAATTTGTAATTAAAAAAAAATTGCTCCTGTGATGTCATTTGTTTTCAAAGGCAGAATCATCTGCTGTCTTTTCAAGCTCTCTCTCTTCACATGTCCTAGAAACAAAATAAAGCAACATCATTGACCATAAAAAATGCAGCAAGCAAGACTTACTCCATGTGGTTGGACAGTCAATCAGCAAGCAATGCTGATGCACATTTATCACAATAGATGAAGCCAGGAGAAGGAGGCCGGTAGCGATACCAGCTGAAGTATCATACCCAAAACCCTAGGGCCTCATATTTGAAGCTAAGATGGTAGTGATTGGCATCACTACTGATTTATGTGATGGGCTGTGAATGGCAGTCATTCAAAACTCAATCTGAATTCCATTCAAGCAATTCTCCCCAGTCTGCTGTCAAAGACATGTCAGCTCAGGTCGAAAAGTGCTCTGGCTTAACATACCTTACCACATGTCCCTGGGTAGCCAGGAATATTCAATTTGCTGTCTCCCAAACACAGGTAACTTCAGGGAGCAGTATGTATTTTTAACAAACAGGAACTGCAAGATGTTCTTAAGTGCCAATCAGTTCAGAAATACTATGTTCAACAACTTCAGTCTTCCAAAATTTCTGAAGTACCTCTTCAGAAAGGTACACACATTATCTCCCCTCTATAAGGAGGAAAGTTCAGAACTGAACAGACAGCCCTGTGATTGAAGAGGTTTACAAACTATTTGCTTAGTCAGCAGTGGGAACCACACAGGTGTTTTTAACATCGGTAATACTTACTTTGCTTACTTGTGTCTCACTTCTAAGCAACTCAATAATGCAAACAGACATGTATGGAAAACACTGCATGAAAGGAAGTTTGTAGGATGGAGAGTCTGGAGTGTGCTTGAAATCAGAGCAGGTATGTGGACTTATTTCTCAGTATGCTAGTATCTGCATGAGGTGTCATAAAACCTGTTTTACAGCTGTTAGCCAACAGTAAGTTCAAAGAGACCATGCCCAAGTAGCCATAAAGTTTTTTTTTTGTAAAGTGGGTTTGTTTCTGTGTTCATGAAAGACTTTGACTGTGTCAAGAGTGTACAATTCAGAGCCATAGCAAACATCACGTACACTTAATGATATAAATGTTTATTAGCAGAACATGATACCCTAACTAGCTCATTCATGGAAAATCTATTTGCAAGTTCTACAGACAAAATCCCAATTACTGATGTGTTAAAGGTAGAAATTGTCTTGCCTCAAAGTTTTTCTTTTGACACACTATATGCAACAGCCTTTTCCAGGCATGTTGCGTAACTGTGTGGAGTACTAGCCTTACATTTCTTTTGACCAACGTCCATGGAGGTGTTAAACATGCACCCAAATATTCTTAGTTCTTTTAATCACAAATATAAAGGGCAATCTGACTGAGACTGTCTTCCTGCCACTCAAAAATCCAAGTGTTGTCAGGTTCTAGAAGAAGAACAAGGAAAGGAGCAGGCCATGAAAATATTCTACTCTAGACAAGCAAGTTTAGTAGTTGTTTATTTTTAAATACTTGGCCAAGTATATTCTATTAGAGGAACAGAACTGAACTACAGAACTGCCTTCCTGTTAATGCCAAGTAACTTGAGTGTTGCACCTTGTTAGTGTCACACTGTGATTTAGCCAAATCACTTATTTAAGCAGAGGGTTACAATGTCTAATCTGCATGAGGAACCTACACTTGTGACTTCACTATGTTCCTGTAGCATGATGCTTGCTCAGACCAAATGAGTATTTGGCATCACAGGTCAAAAACGCCCAAATTTCTGAAAGCTGTGTAATCAGATGTCAGTACTTCTGAGGACACCTCACAGCAAATACCAAATTCATTTTTATCATAAGGGGTTTTTTTGTTTTGTTGTGTTTAAGTTTACCTTACAGTAATAATGGTCAATATCTCACTCATTTGAACAGTTTTAACTTGGCAAAGAGCCAAAAAAAATGCCAGGCAGCTGCAGTTTCTCCTGACCTGCATGAAGCTAAATTCTGTTGTGTATTTCTCATATGCTGTAAGAGATTCACTGCCTGTTCTGTTAACAAAATGGCATTTTTTACTAAGACCAAGGTTTAAATACTTAACCTCCTGACAAATTCAAGCACTCTCAACACTTCTTGTCTGGAAATGGTAAGTGCATCAATAAGCATTCAAAGTTCTGGAATTTCTCAGGTCTATGTTCTAGCCTGCAGTTTACGTGCATTTGAGCAATTCTATTGCTACACTACCGAATACTAACTAAAGCAGCTTGGCTACTGATGAGAATACATGAATTCACAAAAAAATTAATAAATCCCATTAGTTTCTGTAAGATTTGGTTCAGGCTTCCTTTGCTTGAGTAGTCTAAAACAAAGGAAAAAGCTTTTACTTTGCCCTGTCCCACCACATGCTGATTCTCTCCTAAACAGGAGATCCTGGAATTTTGTTAAATCTCCACCACAGCAGTGAGTGAGATAACTTTCACAACGTTAATTCAAAATTTAAACAGAAGATTTACTTGCTATTATCGTTCTCTAAAATTGAGAGAAAATTCAGTGAAAAAACCAGTATGCCACCATGGTTAAGTAACCTCAACCTACTGCTGTTCTATTTTACATCATTAAGCTAGAGCAGAATACTACTTTAGCAAGGTTATTAACTCACTTTTTCTTACTGCCAACTTCATGCCTATCTTTCTTTTCCTCAGCGCTTTCTCCATTGTGTTGTAACTGGTTGGTGTCCTGGGCTTCAGATCCTCCATTCAGAACCTTTGAACCTTTAAAATGAAAGTGCAGAAAAGCAGTACTGCAGACAGCAAAACTGTACAACAAAAGCCCTAGATAATTTCTTTATCAAATCAAGCAGTTTAAGTGTTTCCCCCTCACCTTGATACCCATGCACCTGAAAGAATACAAAAGACAGTAACTGATATGGCTTCAACTTCTGAAAATTTCATGCAAAGTGCCTCATCCCATAATTCTAGTAATGGGAATTGAACAGTGTATATCTTTCATGCAATTTCAAGTTCTTCTTGCTCTTGCTAGGCTACAGATCATAGGACTAATGCTTGTTTGTATTCTGACCAGTCAGAGAAGATACTTCAGCAGTGAATCTGTTTACTATTCTAACCTGGTCAGACCATTTATGGGGATGCTTGATACTTTAACTGTACAAGTTAATAGTCCTCCAAGTAAACATCTGACTAAGTCAGAACTAAATCCTATACTTGAAGTTCCAGGTTTATAAAAGAAAAACCCTCTATTAAACTACCGTACTACAGCAAGAAAAAAATTCAAGATGTTGCTCATCTGAATTCTTACAAGCTAAGACATGCTAAAAAGCAGACAAGATAATTTAAAGATCACATTCTAGCAGTTTATCTGTTTACACTTGCTCAGAATCAATTCTGAACTTGAATGCCATGGGAGGCATTCAATAAAACAATAGATGCTATAATCCCTTTTTACTAAGGGGAATCTGATGCTGTACATCAAGTACAATCAATTACATTATTGTGTTTTGTAAAGATAGTCAGAGCTCAGCAGTTCAGTTTGGGCAGAAGAGTGCACATAAGGATCAGAATTTCTCTTTATAGCAAATAAAGAAAAAGCGACTTCCCTAAAATATCTCCCCACTCTGATAGAAGTTCTTTCCATTCTCTATGTGACTGGGCAACAATGCCTTGCTGAAGTTGTGTTAACCTGACCTGGAGTGGCTTCACTAGCCAGACAATGTGTAACAAAGTCTTTCAGTTTAGCCCCTTTGTTAAAGTATTCATTGTGCCCATCACTGGTTTGGGGAAAGATGTGTATGGAACATCTACTACATCACACATTCTCTCACGAGAAAATGTTTGGATTTTATCATCATCCTTGCTTCCTTAGCAATTACAAATAAGTAGCATATCAACTACAGTTTTTCTGAATCCTTGGCATCCTTTATCACCTCAATTACAGTAATTTGTTTATTCCAGATCCAGGTGTGTAATTTTCAAATTACTTTCTAAAACAGTTTTGCTCCCACGGTTCAAGATCAAAGTGAATATAATTTCTCTGAGGGGCTTACAGAGATTAGGATCTAAACAATTCAAATAGATGGGTAGATTCCTACATTTTCAAGGACTTAAATACATTTGAAACATAGCTTTCCAGGCTGTCTGTCTCATTTTCCCCCCTCTATTTAAAAACGCAAATATCTATTTTACTACTGATGTATTACTGAGCATGCTTACTATGAAAAGCTTTCAATATTATGCTGTACTTGAATATTATTAATTCATCTCTGACAGTACTGTTAAGAGCATAGACACTTATTCTCCCATAAATGATTACTTCTTTACTGTTAAGACTGAACTACTGAAGTTGCATCATAGAAATAGCACAGAAGTAGTTAAAAGTTGCTGCTACACAAGGTAGAGCTTGCATGATACAGAAGAGGCTAATGAAGGGAATGAGGCAGTTGGCACTGATGGTATGGGAGGAATGGAAGGTTTTGGCTGGGGCAGAGTTAGTTTTTTTCACAGTGTCTAGCATGGGCTGCGTTTTGGATTTGTGCTGGGTTGGTAATAGAGTAACAAGGTTCATAACACAGAGATGTTTTTGTCATTGCTGAGCAGAGCTTACACAGAGCAAAGGCATTTTCTGCTTTTCATACTGCCAATGCTGGCAAGGAGCCTGGGGGTGCATGGGTGGCTGGGAGGGCATACAGCTGGGACAGGTGACCCAAACTGACCAAAGGGACATTCCAGACCATATGACATCATGGTCAGTATATAAACTGAGGGGAAGAAGGACGAAGAGGGGGGACGTTCGGAGTGATGGTGTTTATCTTCCCAAGTCACTGTTATGTGTGATGGGGCCCTGCTCTCCTGGGGATGGCTGAGCACCTGCCTGCCCAAGGGAAGCAGTGCATGAATTCCCTGTTTTGCTTTGCTTGTGTGTGTGGCTTTTGTTTTCCCTATTAAAACTGTCTTTATCTCAACCCATGAGTTTTCTATCATCTACCCTTCTGATTCTTTCCCTAGTCCCACTGGTGGGTGACTGAGCAAGTGGCTGTGTGGGGCTTTGTTTTCTGGCTAGGGTGAAACTCTAATTCTACCTCATGGCTAATTTTTTTTTTTAATCCTGTAATGTAATCAAGTTAGAAAATTTAAAGAAGTGAAAAACACTAAACTCAGTTTTCACAAAAGCCTTTTCCTTCAGTTAATAAGAGATAACATGGCCATGGAAAACACTACACCCTTGAATATGGAGGTTACTTATAGCAGTTTTATCCTTGACTATTTCAGATAAGTAAAGGTTTTCATAGATGGGTAGAATTCCTACATCAAGGATGTTTTGAAGCTGTCTCAGAAATTAATGAACACTAAGTCTTTTATATGACAAGAAACTAATACCACATGACTTACCTGTTTGGTCCTTTTCCTTTTCCACCTTTTTGTTTGCTCCTTTCTTCCACTGTTCTTTGGTTTTATTAGCTTCTTCGTGCTGCTTCTGCTCAGCAAGTGATTTATTTAGTACTTGGGAAAGAACAGAATCTCCTTCCCCAACAAGAAACATGGTCTTGAACTTGTTATATAGCATTGTAGATTTCTCCATGATAACTTGGCTAACTTTGAATTTCCGTATCTGAAATCAAAGTAATAAAACAATGAGCTCCACTTAGGTATTTAAATGTCTATGTAATTTTATTATGTGCTAAATGCTTCATTTAACCTGAAATGAGATGATAGACTTTCCTATTCTCTGAAGTATCGCAGAAACTAAGAACTGCCAGGTGGGGAGGAACCTCGAGGGATTTCCTGGTCCAACCGTTCATGGGAGAGCCTGGATCAGATTAATCGAACACCCTGTCCAACTGCATCTTGAAAACCTTCAGCAGTGGGGACTCCCCCTCATCCCCGGGGAAGCTGTTCTAGTGAACAATTGTTCTCACTGTAAAAAAAATTATTTTTTTTATATCAAGATAAAACCTTTCTCAGTGCAAATTGTATCCATTACACCTCATCTTCCTCATATGTCTCCTTATAAAGATAGAGCCTTGACTCTCTCTCTGCAGCTGCCCTTTAAGGTGCTGGAATACTGTAATGAGGTCCTCCCGTCAGAAAGGAAAGAACTAAACCCTTCAGTTTTTCCTTAAAAGTTAGGTTCTCCAGCCCTTTGATCATCCTGATGGCCTTCCTTTGGGCCGTCTCCAGCCTGTCTGCATCACTCTTGAACTGCAGGGACCCAAACTGGGCACAGTATCCCAGTAGTAAAAAAAGCTGGTATCAATTTAAAAAAACATATAGGTTACTTTAATTAACATTGCAAATCTCACCTTCTTAAGAGTTAGAATCATCTCTGTATGTTTCTGAGCTTGCTGCATTGTGACTTGAAGGGATGCAAGCTCATCAAGAGCCTCAATACACCTGTTCACATCCTGTGTATAAACAAGAAATTAGTTTGAAGACTTAACCGACATGTTAGAATTCTTTAATTAGCCATACTAAATTAATTTCCATCGTCAGTGACACCTTCCTATAACATCCTTAATTTGACTATGTACTTAATTTTAGAACAATTTATATAGTCAAACTTGCAAACAAAAATTTAACAGCAGTTGCCTTTCAGCTACTTCCATAAAAGGCAGATGGTATCTGAGAAACTTCTAAGATTTAAAAAGAATTTCATGCTTTCAAAATACAAACTCAAGTTTTTTGCTGCTTTCATAATTCTAGTACTTCTATGCTTGAAGCTGTTCTGTCTAGTCAGTCTTTAAGATGCACAATTTTTCACAAGTGATTTGCCACTGGGAGGGTAGCAAAGCATATTAAGTGGACTGTAGTTAATATAGAGAACTGTCCCTTCGTAGATTTTCCAATTAAAAGTTTGATGAATGACACACTGTGCAGGATGTACTGAAGGAATTATGTGAGCTTCTGATGCATTTGTAAGAACTAGTGTACTTAAGTCTTCTTCCTGTAATACTTAGTTCTCATTTTCCTTATGTTCTGCTAGTCTTGCTTATTTTAATTACTGTTTAGAATTCAAAAGAATTCATGGCTGGTACAAGTCACAATAATCTTCTGTATCTTGTATAAAATTTTAGTTCCTGTTTTCAAAGGAAATCAATATTAAAAAAAATCCTAAACAAACATATCAGGACTTTATCAGCAGAATTCTTATTATCATGTTTACATGATAAATACAATTATGATCAACTTAGTATCCTTGCTGTAGCTCTACAAGAAATGTTGTTCTCAGCAGTCTAAGACAGTTGCTCCATTACATCTCTGTATTAGAGGTCTGGTGGGGTTTCAAATGTTTCCTGGGTGTACTTCTGTTGGTTTGGTTTTCTGATGGTTTTTGTTTGTTTTTACTTACTATTTTAAGGGAATTTACTATTTGGCTCAGGACAGAATGATGTAGGCCAAACCATGAAAAAATACTGAAGTAAAAGCTTTCTAAATTTTATTTAAGGTGAACTATTTTTTGAGACGAAGTATGGGCACAGACTTAATAAAATAATTTAAGAACAGGCAACACTAGAAATGAACATTTCATGCTAATGCTGTGGTGTTGGCCTTGGCTAGCAGCCAGATGTCCACAACAGCCACTGCACACAGGATGAGAAAGCTCATGGTCAACATAAAGAGTGGGATATTGCTTACCAGTTACTGTAATGGGCAAAACAGACTTCAGACTGAACAGCTCTCTTCACCTCCCCTTCTATGACACATGGTCTAAGCCCTTAATCCATCTTTGTGACCCTTAAGTGGGTGTCCTACAGTAGGTCTGTGTCTCTATTATTCCTGGGAGCCCAAAACAGGATCCAGTGTCTCATCAGTGCCAAGAAGAGGGCACCCACCACCTCCTTCCATGTTCTGGCAACTAAAAATGCAACCCAGAATGCTGGCTGCCACTTCAGCCACAAAAGCAGATTGGTGGCTCATGCTAAGCTTGATGTCCACTAACACCTCAGGTCACTATCCCACAAACTGGTTTCCAGCCACTCAGTGCCTGGCCCGCACTGCTGCATGGGGTTGTTGTCCACAGGTGCAGAACTGGAAATGAAGTTCATGAAGTTCCTGATGGCCCATTTCTCCAGACTGTCCAAGTCTCTCTGGATGGCAGCACTCCCATCAAATCCTTGATTTCAGTTCCATATCATTTTCAAATTTGCTATAGGTGTGTCTGTCCCATCATCCCAGTCATTAATGAGATATTTTAGCTGTACTGACTACTGGTGACTGGTCTGTAGCTGGACTCTGCTACCAATCAGTCTTTTGTCCCTGCTATTCAGCCAGTTTTCAGTCCACCTTCCATTCCACCTCTTTTAGTCCAGACTTCATCAGTCTGTCTTTGAGGCTGTTACGAGAGACAGCATCAAAAGCCTTTTTAAACTTGATATAAACCATGTCCACTGCTCTCCTTCATTCACCAAGCCAGTCATCCCATTGAAGGGTATCAGTTGACTTATGCATGATTTCATCTTCATTAACCCTTACTGACAACTCCCAGTGACCTTACTGTACTTTATATTATTGGAAGCAGTTTCCAGGAGGATTTGTTCCATCACCTTTCAGGGGATCAGCATGGGACTGACTGGCCTGCAGTTTCCTAGACCCTCCTTCCGCAACATTAGGGTGACTGACATTTGCTTTCTTCAGTCCTCAGGAACCTCCCGCTCATCACCATGACTTTTCAAAAATGAAATGGTGTGGATGCATAGGGACACCATCAAGCTCTCTCTGCACTCTTCAGTTTATTCTGCATCAGGTCTCACTTTAAGTGTTCTTTAATTCGATCCTTGTTCTCTGAGCATCAAGTTCTTGATCTTTCCACTGGTCTCAGGGATTTAGGATTCCTGAATGGAATTGTACTGGCAAACTGAGGTGAAGATGGCACTGGTTACCGTAGCCTTCTTTTTTTACTAGGACCCCAACCCCATTCAGCAGCAGGCCCGCATTTTCCTAGTTTTCCTTTTACTGGTGAGGTACTTGAAGCTTTGCTGTCCTTCATTCCTCTCCTGAGATTTAAGTCCAGGTGGGTTTTCATTTTCCTAAGCACATCCCTCCATGCTTGGACAGTCCTTGAATATTCCCCCCTGTTCACCTGTCACTGCTTCCACTTCTTGTATGCTTCCTTTTTTGTGTCCTTACTATACTCAGGAGCTCTGTGTTCATCTGTGCAGCCTTCCTGCCACATTTGGTTATTCTTTCTGCTTGTGAAGATGAATTAATCTTGAGAAGGAGATAATCCCTAAAAGTGAGCCAGATCTCCTGGTCCCATCTTCTCTCCATCTCGGTCTCTCAAGAGATTCTTCCAAGCAGATCTCCGTAGAGGTCAAAGATTGCTCTTCTGAGTCCAGGCCTCTAATCCTTTTTGCCCTGCTCCCTTCTATCCTGAACTCTACCACTGCAGTCACTGCAGCCAAGGTTGCCCCTGACCTTCATATGCCTGACAGCTTTTTGCTGTCCAGAAAAATCATGTCTAGGAGGGTGTCTTGCCTTGTTAGCCTCTTCATCACCTATGTTAGGAAATTATCACACTCCAAAAGCTTCCTGCATTGCTATGTAATCTCCATGTTCCTTCAGCAGATACCAGGATGTTTCAAGCCTCCAACTAGAACCAGAGGTGTCTCCCAATTGTTTAAACATGACTTCATTCTCTACTTATCCCTGATAAGGTGATCTGCAGTTGACAATCCTCAGGATATTACTCACATTGGTCTGCCCACTAATCCTGACACACAAGCTCTCAGTTGGCTTATCAACTACCCCAGTACAGAGCTATACATGTTTCCACTGATGTCCCACAAAGTTATCTTTCATCTTGTCTTCCCAGCATCCATCTTTCCTAAAGAGTCTGTGAACATCTACAGCAACACTTCAGTCCCATGAACTTCTCACTGAATCTCTGGTATCAGTGAAAACCACAGCCCTGCAACTGCAGATATCCAGTTCCCCTGCGTTGTTCCCCCTGCTATATGCATTAGTGTAAAGCCACCCCTAAGAGAAAAACAGTTGTGCTGAAGTTCCAGAAAAGTTGAGTGCTTTCCTCATAATGCTGTGCTGCCAGCACTTCCTCATTTCTGTGCTGATGTGGTCATGCCAATTCAGTCCTGTTCGGCAGAGGAATGCTGTTGGTTACAAAGTCAGTTCTGTTCACATTACTCTGCTGACACCTGTTTATATTTGATTGCCATCCTGCTCCACACCACTTCCTCCTCTGCTACTGTTCCTAGTTTGATGGTCTTCAACCAGGCTGGCCAACCTCTTGGCAGCACTACTTTTGGGTGGATCCTGCCACCTCCTAGCACACTTATCCATTCCTTCACCAGTTCTTTTCCCAAGAAAGGGACCACCACCCGGGTCCCTATACCTTGACCATCACTCTCAGAGTCACGCAGTCATGCTTCACACTTTCCAAGTGTCCCCTGACTATACCATTGGTACCCAACAAAAAACCAGCAGCAGCAAATAAATGGTCTTAAGGCCAGAAAGTTAGAAACGTCTGTCAGTAATATTCCAAATCTGAACCTCCAACAAGCAGCAGATTTCACTCACTTGACAGTCAGTGGAGTCAATAGACTGGTGCCCCCAACTCCTTGCATCAGGAAGTCTGCCACTACTACACACAACATCCTTCTGATGCTTCCACGTAGTGAAGCACACTGATCTGGCACCAGATGCTTCATTTTACATAATTCCATCTGAATGTTTCCAGTAAATAATTTATTATCAAGTATTTGAAAACAAAACCAATTTACTGCCCACAGTAACCACATTTAAGCAGCAGTTATCTTTCAAATTGAAAGAATTCCTCTCATTTTCAGAACGTTATTTAAAAACAAGTACACAACTACTTCCTACTGGAATTTGACATATAAATCAGTTTTTTAAAAAATATACTTACCAGATTATCAATTTTCAGGGAATTCTTTATTTCTGCATGTATCCGTTGAAGCCTAGAATCCATTGATGTTTCTGAAGATTAAAAATAGTATGTATGAGCATTTGATAATAATATCAGGTTTGTTTTTGAAGAAACAACTGTACAAATATAAACTTCACACAGAAAGCAGAAGAATATGGGCAGGCATCCTACATGCAGGTGCACAACAAATACATCACAGGGCTTACTATCACAAACACAGTACACAGTTTTTAAAAAACTGAACATTATTAGCAACCCACCTAGTTTTCTCCTTAGGACTTAAAGCTGAAAAGAATTTTCTATTCCAATACACAGCTGTCACACTCTAATTGTGGGCTAGCTTAACAAGAAGTTTTAATAAATACTAAGTATTACAAAGCTAGAAGACTTAAGACAGGACACCTGGATATCAATGATTTTTTTCAGTAAACTGATCATAATTCAGGTTCAAATCCACCCAAATAAATGTTCATGCTCCAGCAGGTGTGAAAGATGAACAAATGTGGCCTACTCTAATTCCCATGCTGAATGCCTGTTTGGATTTGGTACGTATTCTGAGCAATACTTAATGCAAAAAGAGTTTCCTTCAAAGCCAATTCATCTTGGATGAGTTTGCATAGTTTTTATTTCCCCTCTGCTGTGACACTACGTTGGCTGGAATCTATGCCATTGGATTTGTACTACATTACAAATTACAGCCAGTGGTTTGGACTGCCCTCAAACATGGGAGTATTGAAAAAGGATTACTTATCCCTGTGAAGGTCAGTCTGCAAGTGTGGGTTAGTAGACAAGACCACAGTAATCTGAATCTAAGCCTCCTGCTTAGTAAGAGGCAGTATCTAAATATTGAAAAGAGGTCCCTCAGAGTACAGTGTTATGAGAAGACAAAGGAAAAAATTATGGGAATAACTGAAGTGATTAAGTTCAAAGAGTAAAAGCTTTTGTTTCTTGTTCACAAACAGAAGAGACTGAGGCTTAAAAACTCAAATGACAGTAAAGTCAGAATAGCCAAGACCTGTTCTAATGAACTGCAGAAAGAAAGAACATAGGCAAGAATGCACTGTTTCACAGACCTGAAGGAACCATCATGGATCAGACAACCCAGCCCACAAAGCCACCCTCAGCAGTAAATTATCTTACACAGGAAAAATTCTGTTCAAAATATAAGATGACCAAAAAGTACTGTTCAGCTTCTTTAAACTAACCTCTCTTCTTCTCAATCTTCTTAACTTCTGCTTTCTTGCCTTCTTCTTTACCCTGCCTATGAAAAACATTAAAGTGTTTTTCCAATGTTGTACACACTGTTTTTCATATGTTTTTTTTCTAGTTTTGGATGAGATGCAATATTTTGAAGTATTACCTCAGTAAAACATTGACATGCAAGAGCACAAAGAGACAAACCCTGGTTTTCAAAGACTGATGCAATGTAACAAAAATTAATTAGATAAGATACTGCTGATAAATCCTCCTAGTCACAGCTGCTTTTCCCTAGAAGCAGTATATTTAAGGATTTTAAAAACAAGTCACATTTCCAAACCATATTTTTTGGGGGGTTGCATGTATAAATTGGTAAAACGGCATTGTACAGAACTAACTTTTGGAGTAGGAAAATATTTTTATGAGGATGATGAAAAAACTATTTAACATTTCCATGGGGAATTATGGAGAGATCAATTAATCATAATCAGTTCGTATATGACTGATTTTCTAAGTAATTAAATTTACCAGTAAACATATCTAACAGCTGACCATAAATATATTGGTAATAATTTAAATATTCTTGAAGGAGATAGCAATACGGAAAAAAAAATTTACTGCAAATGCATTGAAATCTTCTGGATCTTTCTCCAATTGTATCACTGAAATTAATGCTGGGGCTCATGAAAAACAAAACAAAACTTGTTTCCATCTCAGTGACAGGATGAACACAGGCAGAAATCTTTCAAACACGCTTTTAAACTCCTTACTCAGAGAAGATCATGAACTCCTGTTTAGCAGTGCCTCAGTCCTGTTGTACTGAGAGGTTTAAACGCCTCATTTTAGAATTTGCGTATTTCAGCATGTCATAACTAAATGTCCTGTGACTAATTTACTGTCACAGTAATATGTAGGCCTGCATGTCTTATCTTCCATGTTTCTTTCATGGTTTATCCAGTTACAGAATCAACACTTTTAAAGTACATAAAACTAATTTGCTTCAACTGGCAGCATAATCTTAACAGCACAGATAAACTGTATGGTGTAAAGCACTTTAACTAAATAAATACTAACAAAGTGGCTACAAAGACCAGAAAATGGATACTATGCTGACAAGCAAAGTAATCAAAACACGTATCAGTCTATATTATTTTTATTCAATACTGAGTTTTGTGATATTAGTCATTAGCTATAATTAAATTCATTATGCATTCAGTAACTACTTCCCCTTTATCTCACTGAAACAAAATTATACCTACCCTCAAATGCATAAAATATGACAGCTATTTAAAAGCAGAAATTTGATTATTACAACTAAATCAATATATGACTTGATTTAGTTTGATTGCAGAAATCAATCAGCATGTGTCAGAGTTAAATACTGGTATATTAAGAGCTGCTAAGCTTCTAACAACCATTTAATATCTCTGAAGTTGGAAACACTTAAGTTTGCTACAGGCAAGTAGAATAATTTTGTTAGGTTTCCAGAGGAGGGACAGGGAGAGGAGAAAAAAAAGGGACTGGAAAAAAAAAAAAAAAAAAAGTACCCACACAAACTAGGTTTTTGTTGTTACAGGTAAAGGGTACCATTATTCTTTTCCTTTTTCTCCAAATTTTTACCTTGTTCTCTCTTTCTTCTGCCCTCCCACCAACTGTGGGGATGAGAACATCATGCTCGTGTGGCGGCAGCTTCTTCACTCATTTACGGAATAGCTCTTGAAAATGAGTCAGGTTTCTTCCTATTGTTTGCCCCCTCCCCGCCCCTAGTTTCTGGCAGGATCTTCTCTCCATTCTTATGCTTGATTTGTGATAAATTATTTTCCAAATGCAGACTGCTCTTGCTATCACTCAACTAGCTTTGCAGTGCTAGAGTAGAATAATTCTTAGTTTCTTAATTTGTTCTATCTGATGGGGTGTATTCCAGCTGCCACACAGAGAAGGAAATGTTGTCCAGATAACCCTGTGCATTTCACAACTGATCAAAATCCATAACCATGGCTTAATAGCTCCTGCTAGTTGTCAATCTAATGTATCTAAAAATGCTAAGAAAAATACATGGCTGTCCTGAACAGTTTTTCACACTGATACCTTTGTACATGGCTGTTCTTAGGTTAGTTCTAAAAAGAACCCACCAGTTGTCCCCTGCTAGGTATTCCAAGTCATTGAAAGACTCACATCACTTAATTTCTATGTTCAGTTCTTCCCATCCTCCCACAAAAGAACATACTGGGTTAGAGGAACTTTTTACTCTCCCCTTAAAAAGAAAAAATAGAAAAACAAAAAGGCAAGGGGAGAAAACCAGTACACAGCACAAACAAGTGTGGTAGATTTTCAAACTTCCTCCTCCTGTCAAGGTTCAAAGCATTTCTACAACTTATGGGCACCACATGTTAAAATACACTCACGATTCAGATTCTGTCTGTTCCTCTTGCTTACGCTTTCTTTCTGTCACTTCTCTCTCATGTTGGCCTCTTACAATGCCCCTTCTGTGAGCTGCCTGAAAGCTTCTTCCTCCTTTTTTCTTCTGTTTTTATTTGGCATTTAATGATTGGAAAGAGAAAAGCAAGATTATCAAATGACTGTTTCTGTAAACAGATAAACCTACCTACACTAAGTATCTTTGAAACAACTCTGTTCCATGGAGCAATCTGACAAAAGATGGCTTTCCCTGAAACTAAATATAATTTCATTAGTCCTTTCTCCCTTTTTTCTTTTCATTGGAAGGCAATGCTAAGCACCAGAAAAATGAAGACATTACAAATTGTTGGCTAGGGACAGCTTTGTACCTTTCAAAAATGTGATTTCAAGCCAAATGCTCTCCAGATGCACCCAAGGAAAACAACATCTGTGTTCCAAGGAACACAGACAAAAAAAAAAAAAAAGGAAAGCCTGTTGACAAAATAAATGCTACATATAAATCCTTTATTAAAAAGAGAAGTGTCTTAGAAAAGATGCTTTTCTTAGAAAATACTAGAAGTTCCTGCAAGAATTATTTGAGAAAATTAAGTTTTGAAACTTCTGTTCTGTACATCTGTAAGCCAAGTCACAGGACTCCAAACTTTACTAAGATCTAGCTTTAACTTGAGAAAGGTCTTCAGTCATACTACTTTCCTTTATAATAAATTTGTCAGGAAAGCAAAATTATACCTTGTCCCCTTCTTGTTCTTCCTCATCTTCAGAATCAGAAGCTGATGTAGAACCCACTTTTGCAATGTTCTTCCTTTTTGGTTCAGCCTCTTTCTTTCCTTCCTTTTTATCAAATTCCTTCTTCGATTTCTCCTCTTCCTTCTGACTTTCCTCATCTTTTTTCCCTTGTTTTTTGGGCTTTTCTTCTGGTCCTTTTTTCTTTGCCTTCTCCTCCTCATTAACACTAAAAGATGAACAGTATTTAGGCACCATGTCAATTACAGTGACTTTAAAAATGACATTTTAACTCAGGAAGCTGATTTTTTTAACCACAGAATATTAAAAATCATTAAATTAATTCACTTTCGTTTCATTTAATGACTTTTGAAAACGTACTTTGTCTTCTTCTAAAATTTAAGCCCACTATCTGCAGGGAAAAAAATCCACACAAATAAATATTAGTATGGAGGCTCCAATGAAACTAACTTTAATATAAGTACATAGATCCAAACCTAACAAGTTCATGCTCAGCAGGTTCTGCACACACATATGGGTCTGCAGGACCAAGACTGCATATACTGTAAACTAGGTTTATAAAGTACCCTTATTTAATGTGTACATATACCAAAACTGTGCATTTGCTAGTTTATAGAAAACTAAACCAGTGCTCAACTTTTCCTTGAGTTAGCAGAAGCACTAAGGACTTGACATAAGAACTGAGGATGGCAAAACCAAAATTTAGGTAACTAATAGGGTTGGAATTCCATCAGAAGAGATTTCTGAAACAAAAAATGCAAGGAAAAAAAAATAAAATCACTGTTTCAATTTTGTGTGATCTTGTATTTTCTCTTAGTAAATATCTTTCCTCTTCACTCAGCAGGAATTTTGCGCAGAATTTACAAGTTGGGAAATTCCAAGATTTTCTGTCTCTTGTTCCAGAAATGTAGCACCTTGAGTTACTCTGTATTATAACTACATCAACACAAACAGTAACTCATACTGAACACTAACAGGGTAAAAACTATACAGAACTCACTACTAACTATGAAGTCTTAACATAAGGAACACCACTTTTACAATGAACAAACTTTGTATTAAGAAAAAAACGTAACTCACAGGTCACCCTCTGAAAGACACGACGGTTTCACCAACTTAGGTCTCCCTCTTGGTTTTGGAACTTTAACTTCAGAAGCTAGTAGTTATACAGAAATAACAGGTTAGTCCACCACCTATTCCTTGTCTATGTGGAAAGAAAGATTCTTAAGACACAAGCTACCCTTAAATCAGATAAAGTGTTGGTAGTTTTTTAGCTGACCGGTAAATTAAGAACTTCGGTGTTTTTCAGCCACAGGCTCCAACTACCAATTCTTGTGCTTTTTACAATCCATGCAGTTAATTTGTTTCACACGTTGCATAACTAATACAAACAAGTCTTAAATTAGACAATGAGAAAGTCTGAAATTAGAGAATGAATTCACTTAGTGCCAACATTAATACAGCTTGTTATTCATATTTTTAGATATATCACAGGGCTTCCATCACTCTTCATGCTAACAACCCACTGACAAGAAGTTCTGCCACCACACTACAGTGCAGATCAAAACCCTGCATTTCCTCAGATTCAGCACATTCTTAGGAGTAAGACAAACAGCATGTCTGTCTTCTTGGCACTTATGTACTTCAAATGCTTTTCCAGTACTACAGTGAACATATGATCAGGAAACCTAACACTCGGTGTTTAAACTCTTTTTGGTCTTAGCACGGAACACTGCCAAACAGGAGATGCAGGCATCATATCAACACCAGAAAAGGCTTTATAGTACACTTTCCAAAGAGGTATTTTATACTGTAGGCAAAAGCATCTCTTATAAATCCTTTCCTGCTCTTATAGACAGTAGTTAGTAAAAAACAGCAAAAAATGGTAAAGATAAAACCACAAATATTAAAGATGTACATTTGGTACATGTAATGAAATGGCAGAGGGGCATGAAATAATACTGAATTTCCTAACAACATCCAAGGCAAAAGTAATTAAGTCTATTTGACTGTGGTTGCACTATTTTTACATTGTCAGCAGATACAGATGACTAAATTATTTGTTTCCCTGGCTAGATGCTCATACAACATACTTAACTGCTGCAAGAACTGTTTTCTCTTGTAGTAGTTAATGATCAAGATAATCTGCAAGCTTACCATAAAACTTACAATAGATCATTTATACTTGGAAAGAAACAGGCACTACAGTGCCACCAAATGATTCTAATTATACATTTAAAAAAATTAAGTTGTATTTTTTATAATTTATCTATTAACCTACAGGCCTTAAACATCTTTTTAAACAAGTCTCTCCAGCTCTTAGCTTGTTTTTTTTGTCCTCAGAGCTCCACCTACAGGTTCTTTGCCCCCCCAGTTCTCTTGTGTTTTATGGACATTCTTACACAATCCAAGTAGCTTACAGACCTTTAATGTATATAAACCTTTATGAAGCAAAAATGCAGAGAGTGCTCTTATCACATATCTGTACTTTAGCAGTCTTTTATGAAGAAGGCTTTTCTAAAGGTAATAATTGTATCCAAAATCAACCAGTCTTTAATTTCAAAGACTGAGCATTAATGCTAACAATTTAAATCCATTTATGTACTAAATTCATCAGTGAGATGCAGTGTTTTCTCATTACGATCTATTGGCAAAGCCCGCCTTCAGCATGAAAAAATACTCTATAGTACTTTACGGGAAGGAGACAATTCCCTGACTAATTCTACACAGATATTTCTGTGGTGAAAAAAATTAGATAATTCTTCTGAAGTTACCTGCTGGTCTTCCTCTTTTGGGGCTTACTTTTGGAGACACTGGCACAGGAGCTGCTGCTGCTCCCGCTGCTGCTTCCTCAGCTTCAGCTTGTTTTTCAGACTAATTTAAAGAATGAATTTCACAAGTGAAAAAAATACATGGCCCCAGTATCTCAATTACTTTCTCAAACAACAGTTTTAAACTTCTAGAAATAAATTATTATCCTATTGGTTGTACACATGAAAAATTCAGTAACAGATTATATTTCAGTATTAATACTTTGATCTCCCCATACCATCACTACCTGTTAAGAAGTGTTTCATATAAATTCAACCAGCCCGTTCATCTTCAGAATGAACCTATCTTGGTACAATAAAGCAAGGAGATTACTTGTAAGTATTTTTAAGATCACCCTAACAGCACACTAAAACCCAGTTTTAAGCAGGCAAGTTCATATTTCCACCTCCCAAATACTCTTCTCAAAGAATATCCCATTATCACCCCAATCTGCATTAAAGTATCAAGGCAACAGGTGGAGTTATCAAGAAAAATACCTGCTTCCAGCTCTACAGACCAATGTTATTCACCATGAAAAACTGTATGTTGGCCTGCAGCAACAGGACATAATAACCTGCATCTACACAGTCATTTCAGGGGGGTTGGGTTGGAGAGATGGAGAGAACTTATAAAAAAAGATCTCAATGAAAAGCTATGTATCTCCCTGCAGAAACACTCCCTTATCCATACACACAGATGAAAAGAATTGAGAAAAATCTCAACTGGAAAAAGCAGACAAGAATTTAGTGTCTAGTATGCAGGACAACGAAGAGTATAGGTACAGCATGCTACTTACCTGTGACAAACATACTAGTCAGAATTTCCCAAATTGAAGACACCACAAAATCACAAATTCACGAAAAAGAGGAGTATTTCAGACATTGGTTCAGTGTGATGAAGACGTTAAAACACAGGCTGTTTTATTAGCAGTCTAGCAACAGTTTATACCTTTTAACTCCATATTCCACATTAAGTTCAAAGAGAATTAAGACTTGTAAAACATGCTCTGGGAAAACTTTCATTTCCACAAATCTTTCTGACATTTGAAAAAGGGGGGAAGGGTGTCAAGAACTTCAACTTACGCATAATCTGTCATTAAAGAAAGTAACATCCAGCATTATCACACCCGAAAAATTCCAGTAAGGTGAACTAATTAAATGCATTGTTACCTTTCTTTTTCTTCCTCTTCTTGCAACTTTAGGAATAGAAGCATCATTTGTTTTCACCACATCCTGTGAACATTAAAAACAGTGCAAAGAGTCTTAACAAAACAAATTATTCTAAGTATTTATCACAACTGAAGCCTCTGGCACAAAGTTTAAACAAGAATCCTGTAATGAAATTTGAAGACACTTCCCACTTTTAAATTATTAAAATCCTGATCATGGCTTTAAACTGAATAAGGGTAGGTTTAGATTAAATATCTAAATTCTTTACTGTGAGGGTAGTGAGGCACTGGAACAAGTTGCCCAAAGAAGCTATGGATGCACCATCCCTGGAAATGCTGAAGGCCAGGTTCAATGGTGCTTTGAACAACCTCTTCTAGTGGAAGATGTCCCTGCCGATGGCAGGGCGATTGGAACCAGATGCTCTTTAAGGTCCCTTCCAACTCAAACCATTCTATGATTATCTGGTACTTAGGACTTTTTCCTCGAAGATAAAAAAATAAACTAAGTACTAAATAATATTCTGTTCTAAATAAAGGTATGTAGTGATGTTTTAGTCTATTTTAAGTCTTTATCTAGTACTCTATTGCAAATGTACTTTTTTGAGGAAGTGATAAAAGCCACGGTGTTCCACCAGTTTTAACTGAACTCATAGAAAAGTCTAAGTTTCCTCTCTGATGAAAACTTCAGTTCCTGGGAGCTTCAATGAGAGGTCTAAACATGAGTGAACACACAGAAAGTTTTATATAATTAAACAGCTCCTGAGACTGTCACAGTAGTAATAACTATAGTGTCTGAATACCCAGTAATTGACATCAGTCAACATATTAAGATCTTCACTGGTACATAGAAAAAGCTCTAACATACTTCTTTAATGTTTTTGTCTGAAGGTGGATCATCTTCCTTTGAAGTATCCATCTCCTTTTCTTCTGTTTCAGCTTCTGTAGGTAAGTTATTATCCCCTTTAGGGGATAACTGCAAAGGGAGTCAACACAGGGTAAAAAAACACATTAGGAAGTATTTTACAGTGAAAAGAGAACATCCTAATTACTATCAGGCTGTTCTTCACTTTAAATAGTTTAAGAAGGTAGTATACCTACAGATTTAAGTACCCACTCAAAGCCTAACTATACTGGACCACTTCCTCCTGCAGCATCTCTCTTATGAGGAAAGGATGAGGCAGCTGGGCCTTGAGAAGAGATGACTGAGAGGGTACCTCATCAATGTTTAAGTATCTGAAGGGAGGGTGTCAAGAGAATGCAGAAAGACTCTTCCAGGTGTTGCCAAGCAATAGGACAAGAGGCAATGGGCAGAAACTGATGCACAGGAAGTTCCATTTGTACACGTGGAAGAACTTCTTTACTGCGAGGGTGACCATGCACTGGAACAGGTGGCCCTGAGAGCCTGTGAAGTCTCCCTCACCGGAGATAATTAAGAACCATCTAAATGCAATTTTGTGCCATGTGTTCTAGGATGATCTAGGGTGGGACCAGATGACCCACAACCTGACACATTCTGTCATTCTGTGTTGAATAACCCTTTGTCCAGTTCAGCCCACCTGTTGCGGCCATACCCCCCGCATGTCCTTGCGAACCTGCTCAGCAAAAACTGTAACAGTGTGTTATCAATACTACTGTCATACTAAATCAAAAATACAGTACTGCACCAGCTACTAAGAAGAAAACTAACTCTATCCCAGCCCAAACAAGGACAAGTAGTAAACAGATCACAAACAAGTTGTTTTATTATTTGTGCATTGTAATTTATGCCTTTTTTCCTGTTTTGTTGGGGTTTTTAAACCTTAAAAATACTAGGTTTTGTTTTAGGTAAGCAGTTAAGACTTGAAAAATCAAGTGTTTGTAATAATTTACTTGAAAATAATCAACATTTCCTTGCAGCCTGTGTATCTGCGTGTTTTTAAGATTTTCAGTTCTTTCAACTTGAATACCAATACAATTGCTTGTCCCACTTGCAAGCACTTCTTTCGCAATTCCTTTTTAAAGTAGCTAGTTTTGAAAATCTCAACAATAAACCAAGCAACTATCAAGCAACATTCCTAATTACCTGAACACATGTAATATCACTAAATCTTTTTACAGAAGACAATTTTAAGACAGAAGAATTACCGGTTCTCTAAAACCAGAGGAAAGCAGAGCACAAGGTCTAGTTAACAGAATTTTACAGCTTTATTACTATAAAAAGAGAAGAAATTTGCTCTGTATTTTGCCTTAAGTTGACTGGGACTAATCACAGAAATCTAGGTAAAAGGACCCATTCAGGATCTTCCATTCCATCTTCATGTTTAAATGGCTCTTATGTCTTCCTGTTTCTCTTCCATCTTGCCAGCACTGAATAGTCTAAAAGGACTTTTCACGAGGAACATGAAGCTTAAGTCATTGGCATCCCCACTAGCACATGCTGTTTGAGGCATAAATTCACAGTGGAGCAAACTGAATCAGCCCAGTTTAAAAAAAGTTTCCCTCCTGCAGTAGCAAATGCTAAGAACAAATTCTTTTATCAGCAGTGTGCATGGGCAAGAACAGCATCGGTTTACTAATACTGTCAGCAAATTATGTATTGAAGAGTGCTCCTAAGGTATAGCAGATAGAACCCAAATCACCCTGAACTTCTGCACGTGGAAATAGTAAATAAGGAACTCTAAAGAGTAACAAGCTGGAAGAAATAATCCATCAATAATTCTGCAGTCTCCAGCTCATCAAAATAACTCTCAGCATCATCTTCTCAGTATACTACCAGTAGACTAACTTTTTTCCTCCACTCAAAGGACTTTTTTACTCTTGAATAAACAAGCTGTGACAGCTACTAGACACCAACGCCAGATAAGGAACACTCGCTATGTGTCTGACACACTGCAAATTCTTCAGTTGCAGCTGTGAATCAATAGTAAAGGATGGCCAGCAACACCTACAGAAAAACTACATTAAAATCTGTGCAAATAATCAAAATTAAAACAGTCTGAATAAAGGTAAGTCTATTCAAAATAGACTGTTATTGAATTAAATGGCATGAGTTATCCTGTAGAGTAGTAATTTCCAGAAATTAGAAATAAATGAGATACGATAAATGTACTAATCCCACCTGCATCACAGTTTTTGTCACTTCAGGATTCTATTCTTCTTAAAAACACTGAGAAGAGTTGACAAAACACAACATCTCTTCCATGCCATATGAAAAATATCCCCATATAGATGTGACAAAACACTCAAGAATAGAGAAAGTTCAAAGCAGTGTACTACACTAGCATACTTAATTGTACAGTAAGCAAGGAAGCTTCACCTCTTACAATACAAACTACATACAGCACCACTAAGCTGAAACAATAATGTTTCAGGCAGAAAAGCATTTGTCCTTTTAGTGTGAATACCATATATTTAAAAAGAATTAAATCTTGTTTTGGAAGGATTCTAACGTATGCACACACTTACAAAGTGAAGAAGCTGAACTTTGTATAAACTACTGCATACTGATTACTCACAGATACTTTCATGACCCAAGAGTTGAACTGATACAGCTATGAAATCCTCTATATTCCAATTAGTTCATTAAGAGTATTCAAACATTCTGACAATCTGTTCTGGCAAACACACTGAAGTACCCTTTCAGCCATGATAGATGGCCTAATGATCTGTTTGGCTTTTCAACAAAAGGGATCATAATTTTAAGTGACAGTCATAACTGACTATGGTATTAAAAAGTCTTCAAAAACTTAAAAAACTTAAAAAGCAGAAACTTTAAGGTAATTCTTCGTGATCAGTTCCAACTTCTCCTGCCCAGGAAGTACTGTATGAATTTAGTTTATGATTTAGAAATATAGGCTGGTAAGGAAATTAATTTTCAAGAACACATACAGCACCATAAAAGGAATACAGAAGGACAAAAATATTATTGTAAGTATATCTGAAAAGAAACAAACACAAGACAGTTACAAAAGTAAACCACTGTTAGTTTACAGTATTTAGGTAAAAACTTGGCAATATAGTTTTGACTCAAAAATGTTTCTGGCAGAACAAAGCAGAAATTCAGTCACTTACTTTTGGGACAGAACACTTCTTTTTTTTGGCTCCTGCTTTTTCTTCACTCCCCTCAGCAGGCTCCTGACTGCTTTCTTCAACAGTTTCATTGATAGGAGCATTAATGGCTGGATGGGGCTTCAATATAAAAAAAAAACCATCAAAAATGAGATCTAAATCCCTTCCTCAACTGAGGTGTGTTCTCCCACATACATTACTGAAGAAAGCATCATACCAAAGAAACCTTTTATTAGGATTACAAGAATTTTAAATATATCTTATTCCACTAATTTCCACTGTTTTCAATTCAAATTGCAACTTCCTTATTCAACTTTCAAGCTCTAATGCAGTAACAACTTTTTTTCACATTACTAACACTGCAATATAGGTGTTTTCTTATGTGTAATATACCTGAAAGGGAAGAAATTTAAAAAGTTTGTTTTGGTCAAAAACAGCTTCTGATGCTACTGTAAAGAAGTTTTTTAAAAAAGCTATCAATTCTAAGTAATCCAACTATTATCCAACCCTGAAACGTAAGCAGAAAATATTATAGCAAGGTAATTAAAGAATTACAGTTAAACCCACAGAAACAGAGCAGATACAGCCCTAAAATACTCTTTTTTGTTCAATTACATTGTGGATGGCTTTCTCCAGGCCCTTGGTCCCAGAAACCACTAAGAAGAGTGACTCTCTCTCTTTTCACCCTCGCATATAGAAATGTATTTGTATACATTGATGACATTCCCCCTTAAGTTCATCAGGGCTGAACAGTCCCAGCTCTCTGAGCCTCACAGCAGAGATGCCTCAGTCCATCATCTTCATGGCCCTTCATAGGTTTCTCTGTTCAGTATGTCTATGTTCCTCTTGTATTGAGTAGCCCACAACTGGATACGAGGCTCCAACCCTATTTAAAAAAGTTTCTTTTTCCAGTAATTTTAAGGCTCACTTACAGGAAAAGATTTTAAGTAAGACCTGTGGAACAAAAAGCTTTTTGTTTTTCCTTTTAAGTAAAAATTGCAAAGAATAACACAATGGCTCTAGACAAAACCTGACAAAGAAGAGACCCTGTGAAAAGTGCTACCGCTGAAGAACCTGACAGGAACTCAAAAGGTAAAAAGACTACCTCACAGAAAAACTGCCATACTAAGAAAACAACATGCACGTATCTCTTGGCAGCATGTTATGTTATTTCTAACTGGACATGTATTTAGGAATGTCTGATATGCTAATGGAAGCACTGCCTTATGGAAGTGACTGATTCCTGTAGCAAAAAAAAATTAGACAAAACTGTTACTGTTGATCACTTATACTCACATTTTCATCTAGTTAGAATGACTGGTAACATACAAGTTAGAGTTCACAACTGCCTCAGCCACCCACAGGGCATTTCTTAATTGTCACAATGAAGAGAGTGAGAAATACCAACTTGTATCTTATTGTAGTAGAAAGAATCTGTCCCTTATTGTTACCGTCCTTCTCACTGTCATGAGGGGATTAGCATCTCTCCATATACTGAAGTGGAAAAAGTATGTATCTGGAATACATCACCTCTCAACAATATTTCAGAAACTCCTTAATTTTTTATCCATGTTCTCCTTCAAACACAGTAACTTGGGATATCTTAAGAAGCAGCAATTAATTGGTGCTGGAATGGCAACCTGGCACGTGTAAGAGCAGCAAATAAAAGATAATCCTTTTTCTTATTACTGCAGCTTTGCCTAGAAGACCCAGTATGTGATCAGGGTCAGTGTACATCCACTGTGCGTAACAAAACTAGGAGCTTACAGAATATTCAGAGAGGGCAGGCAAAGACAAAATTAGCTAGGCAATTTCTCTGTCTTCAGATCAAATTTGGGTCTTTTTATGGGTAGCATTGCATAGCTCCAGTCTAAGCTTGGAAGACTTACCAAGAGGTAAGAAATGAGAAACTACTGATGGACAAATTTGAATCAAGTCATGTGACAGTTAGGGGACAAAAAGCATACATCACTGTCATGTGTTTACTCTGGACTGATTTTTTTCAAATCCTTTAAGTAATTGCTGTAAGTTGAGTGAAGTTTTATACAGACAAGAGAGACTTGGCGTGGGGGAATAATATTAAATTTATTACTAGCAGGATAAAAACTAAAGAATAATATATACAACAATTCTAACTAGGTTTTCTTCCGAAGAAAATTCTATGTATTTACAAAATTATCCCT
>VXAY01002258.1:117439-151723 GCA_013399855.1 Oxyruncus cristatus
GTGTGATTGCACTTAGGATGATCTGCTCCATAACCTTGCCAGGCACTGAGGTCAGGCTGACAGGCCTGTAGTTTCCCACATCCTCTTCGCAGCCCTTTTTGTGGATCGGTGTGACATTTGCCAACTTCCAATCATCTGGGACCTCCCCAGTGAGCCAGGACTGTTAGTAAATGATGGAAAGCAGCTTGGGGAGCTCTTTTGCTAGCTCCCTCATCACCCTTGCATGGGTTCCATCTGGTCCCGTAGACTTGTGAGGATCCAAGTGGCTCAGCAGGTCGCAAACTGTTCCCTCCTGGATTACAGGGGGAATTCGGTTTTCTGCCTCTGTCTACCAGCTCTGGAGGCCAGTTCTCCTGAGGACAATCTGTCTTACTGTTGAAAACAGTAAGAGGCAAAGGAGGTGTTAAGTACCTCAGCCTTTTCCTCATCTTTTATTACTATATTCCCCCTCCATGTCCAACAAAGAATGGAGGTGTTCCTTGCCCCTCCTTTTGCTACTGATGTATTTGTAGAAGCACTTCTTGTTATCCCTAACAGATGTGGCTAGATTCAGTTCAATGTTGAGTTTTATGTTTTGGTTTGGTTTTGTTTAACTAGGATTGCTATAAATTCAGACTTTTTGTTACTCCCCTTGTCCTCTCCATACCTACTCTCTCCTGGATAGCATATTAAGCTCCCTTCCCAACCAGCATTTCAGCCACTGCGCCCTCCTCTCCCGTTTCTGTCAGATGGTTCCTTGCTGAGCACATCAGCCATCTCCAACCTCTGACACTTTGCTCCACAAATACCACTCTTCAAACAGAAGACCTCAGATCCAGATTTAGACTCAATGGCTTCTTTCACACAGCCTGCCTGTCCTGTTGTGTCTAGTTCTAGTTCTTCTGCACCAAAAATTAGCCAGCCTTTCAGCTCCTTGTGGCTTTAGCTCTACGCGGTGGTCCCACACAGCACCCCCTGCAAGTCATTGTACTGTATGTTTGTGCCATACACTGGGTGCCAAAACCTGTTGAAAGCTGTAAGAGTTGTAGAACAAAAGACTACCCCTTATACTGTTTCACAGGGGCAGACCTACCCATTTTGTGCTTGAGTTCTCATCCTTGGTGTGTGGCCTGATGCGCAACTTTCCCAGGACAGTTTTCTGCCAGCTACTCTCTGTGCTACTTACACACAGACTGTGTAAAGATAAGACAGTGAGTCTTACCTTTATAAGACCTCGTGAGAAGAATCATCTTACCACTTTCAGCTTTGATACTGAAACTCAAGTCAGGCCCAAAACACCCACTGCAGTTGCCACAGAGCAAGTTGTGCTTTTTTCTAGGCTCTTTTCTCGTTAAATGCAAAATGTTCACTTTATAAATGCTAACTGCAAAACTTTACACCATCTGCGTTAAGCAGCAACAAACTGCAATTTTCTGATGGCTTAAACAAGTCAAATTTGGTTGATTTTCTTGGAGGTGGCAAAGCTCATATTCCTGACATCAGTTTCATAGAGAGTTAGATAAGATCTCATAAAAAAATAGAAAATTGTCAATATATTAGAAAGATGAAAAACTTTCTTCCTACGCACAAAAGAATGACCACTTGGGGCAAAAGTTCGTTAACAACTGAGACTAAGGTGGACTGTACATCTAGAATTGTTTAGAGGCAGATAAAAGTTTTACAGTGGCACATATCTACATTTGCAGATATGTAGGTCTTTGCTGTACTGAATCATTCTTATTTCAGCAATACATAAAGTTTTACATTTTTCCCTAAATTAGAAAGTGTTGAGTACTGCAAAACATGTATATTAATATTTTGCTATGCAAGAACTGACAATCTGCAGGAATTCCCTTAGCAAAGTCACTACTGTGTTTAATCATATAGTAAGATTTCTCTTCAGTATTTGATTAAGTAAGTTTACAATTTAATTTTGAAACAATGCTTTTGGAATCTCTTGAGGATATTATAATTCCCTCAGCCTTTGGAACATTCCTTTGAGTCTGCCTTTTTTGAGGAATCAGAAGCTTTGCACCTTGTATTAAAATCAGTGAAGAACACCTGAAAATATTTTTTTCTTAATTAAGGAAGCAACTCAAGATGACTTGATGACATGAAAAAGTAGGGTAGGATATTCTTCAAAAGTGACTAATGTGACTAAATCATTTTTAAAGGTAAAGAAACCAAAATATAATTGTTTTTTGAAGAGTGAAAAAAAAATTGAACAAGTTATGCTTTGTGTGTAATTGGATGCATTTGTACACGTTAAGTAGATGTTAGACTGAAGACAAAGTAGTGAAGCAAGAAACACCAGAAGAAAAGTGTATTTTGTAACCCAGACCTTGTACATGCAAGACAGTAAGATAACATATTGATGCTCTTACAAACTTCAAGGACTACATCAGCATTTTTTAGCAAATGGTTTCATTTTGAATGACAGAATCTATAAGGCTTCAGTCAGACTTGCCACCTGGTGCTTGAGTAAGAGGTCAGTACACTGATACACATTAAGTTGGTACAAGCCAGGAATGAGTTTTACAGATGAAAAACAGTTCTTCCTGTGAGGAGTTGTGTGTCTTGAGTTTCTTGGTTTGAAACAGTCATTCCAACTGATTTCCTGTAGGTGTGGATTAGGTCACATTGCAAAGAATCATGCTGGTATCGTGTCTGCAGGTGAAGCAGTTGCTTCTTTCTCTAACAAGGCCAGACCCACACTTAAGAACCATGTTCTCCTCTCCTTTTTTTTCCTGAACATCAAGCACTCTTTCTAAACACATCATTAGCAGCTCTTTCTGAAAAGTAAGTTAATGTTGAATTCCATGTGTCATATAATTCTGATTTGTTTCTACCTTGAGAAAAGGGAGCTTAGGGGAGACCTTATTGCTCTCTACGATTGGTTGACAGGAGGTTTTAGCAAGGAGGTTGTGGGGGTCAGTCTCTTCTCACAGGTAGAACAGGAAATGACTTCAAGTTGCTCCAGTAAGGTTTGGGTCCGATATGAGGAAAATTTCTTTACTGGAGGAGTTACCAACTCTGGAACAGGGTGCCCAGGGAAGTGGGTGAGTCCCCATCCCCAGAAGTATTTAAAACATGTGTAGATGTGACAGTCAGGGACATGGTTTAGTGGTAGACTTGGTAGTGCTGTGCTAATGGTTAGACTTGATGATCTCAGAGGTCTTTTCCAACCTAAATAATTCTATGGTTCTCTATATCAGATGTATTTTTCCGTGTGGAAGTAAGGAAAGGTGTTTATTTAGCTACATGCATACAGCAATACTATTATGTCTAAAGTAATTTTTGTGAATCAATTTAGGAAGGGGACTGGTACACTCGTTATCCATCTTCCTTATCCACCCTGCTGTTGTTTTTGTCCCACGGTTTCCCTACATAATTTGGCTGAAGAATGTGCTGTTCCGAACTGGAGGACAACCACACCTCAAGCTGGCTCTCACGTTAGTCGTCTCATTTTAATTTCCTTTACGCAGATTATATTTTTGTACTTCAGAATCCCTAAAACGTGTCTGCGGTTGCTTACCCAGCTGCAAACATGCCGGGACGCCGGCGGGTTTGGGAAGCGGGTCCGTGCCCCGCTGCCGTCGGGGCTGTCGGCAGTGACGGCCCCATGATGACGTTCCGCCGCTGCCGGAAGTTGCCGTTGGGAAGGCGCCGCGTCCTTCCTGGCGGGACCAGGAGACTGCGCGGCGCTTCCCGGGGCGGCCCCGGCGTGCTGCCGCTGGAGCTCCTTCGAGCCGCTGTTCCCGCAGCCCTTCGTGCCAGGTAAAGCTCCGGAGCCGCCAGCACGGCGCTCTGCCCCGGCACCGCTTCAGCCAGCGCCGCTCGGAGGCCAGCGGAGCGAAGGGATGCTGCTGCTCTGGTTTTTAGCTTGCTTAAATCTTTTTGGTCCACTAAAACCTAGTGGTTCGTTCAGCCGAAGTAAATGCTGTTAAGTTTTTGTACGTTGCAGCTCAGTTGTGCTAGTTACGCCTGGCTCGGTATGTTTTAAATTAAATAAATCTGGTTAGGTTTATTTTGAGTGATCTCAGTCACTGAATGGTTTGGGTTGGAAGCGACCTTAGAGATTATCCAGTTCCATACCCCTCCCTGGTGGTCAGGGACACTTGCCACTAGATCACGTTGCTCAGAGCTCCATCCAGCCTGGTCTCGAACACGTCCAGGGATGGGGCATCCACAGCCCTGTGGGCAGCCTGTTCCAGTGCCTCACCACCCTCACATTAAAATTTATTCCTCGTATCCAGTCTAAATCGATGACCTTGATAAAGTTAGTTAAGTGTTTTCAGAAGTTTGTGAGGAGAGTATGACACAAGTATTATAGGTAACACCCCTCGAACGTGTTATCTCCTCAGGCAAAAACTTCTTATATTGTTTTGTCTAACTCTTACGAGTGACTCCGTGCCACTTGGATATTTTTTCGTAATTGAATTAGCATGCTTTTAGAGTGTATCCATTTGTGTGCTAGTAAGCTACGGATATGTATCTTAACGGAGGAATGTTGCATTTTCAAAATCATTGAAAAGCATTCCCAGAAAACAGTATTTAGATATTTTCCCCTGCCCCCACTTCAGAGTAATTTCAGAAATTATGAATTATTAATCATATAATTCAGAACGATATGGGTTGACAGGACATTTGGATTATGTTTTGAGACAGATTTTTTTGCTGCAGCCATTCTTTTTTGGGTAGAGATAGTGAATTCTATTTTGGAGGTGAAAAAACAGATTTCTGAGAAAATTTTAGTTGTACCTTTTTTTTTTAATTTTTCTACTGTTCATTATCAGATTTTGCTATAAGTTTCAATAAAGCGTTAAAAAAGTATGGTATGAAAAACTAGTTTCATGATGTTCAGAGCTACATCTTAACGTGCAATTTGACACATTTGGTAGAGGTTTAGTTTCCCATATCATGATACACAATTTTTTTATATCCAAGCAATTGATTTTTGTTGAGTAAAATACTCGAAATATTCTGTCAAGACCTTTTTCTCTTATATAAATTTTTTAGTGTGCAAGTCACCAATAATTTAATGGACCTTAACATGTACCTAGACAATTATACCACAGTCTGTACTTTAAAAATGAGGACTCAACTGTTTTCTCAGTTGAGATGAAAAGAAAGCTGTGTTGTTTTCTCTAGGAGTGTGAATGACTGTTGTGTGGTAATTATGTGTTTGGGGTTTTATGAACACATGCACCAAAGTGAATTCTGGTTGGTAGATGTTAAAATCACAAATGATACATCTAGATATTCGTTATAAATTTACTGCTTTTCTGTAAGAGCAGAGCAAAACAAAACTGAAACCCATAAAATCACAGTTTTTAGAAATAATAGGTCTGGTTTTGCAGCATTTTCTGTTAAAATTACAGATTGAAGCAGAAATGCATTTTTTCCTCTTCATATTTCTGGTGCAGGTTATTAGCAAGTAGAATTAATAAAATCAGATTATAGTTAATATATTATAGCAAGTGCTGCTGTTGGGCAGTATAAAAAAGACATTAGGCTCTTAGAGAGCATCCAAAGGATGGTGAAGGGTCTGGAGGGGAAGCCATGTGAGGAGCAGCTGGGGTCACTTGGTCTGTTCAGCCTCGAGGAGACTGAGGGGAGACCTTATTGCAGTCTACAGGTTCCTCGTGAGGGGAAGAGGAGGAACAGGTACAGATATCTTTATTCTCCCAACCAGTGACAGGACTTGGCGAAACGGCATGAAGCGGAGTCAGGGTAAGTTTAGGTTGGATATAAGGAAAAGGTTTTTCACCCAGAGGGTGGTTGGGCACTGGAACAGGCTCCCCAGGGAAGTGGTCACAGCACCAAGCCTGACACAGTTCAAGAAGCATTTGGACAATACTCTTGGGCACATGGTGTGACTCCTGGGGATGGTCCTGTGCAGGGCCAGGAGTTGGACTCGATGATCCTATGGGTCTCTTGCAACTCAGCCAGAGATGGAGTACAGGCTAGTTTCTTGTTTGGACTGTAATATGGATGTCCATGTGCTGCAGGATCCAAAAGCAAACCTTAATGGCTTGTTAATCTCAAGTGTTGAATACAGCTTATTCTTCATGACACCTTGCTTTAATTAATGGAAAGAGCTCATGAGTTTGCTGTTCAACTTGAAATAAATAATGGAATTTTTTAAGGTCTGTGTTATAAATACGTTATCTGTATTGATTGCTTTTTTTAGTAACACTAAATTAGTGAGGTTTTTCTAACGGGGTTAGAATGGAGTTATAATTCAATTTAGTATTTCTCCTCTCTACTTCTAAATATTGCTGATATTTATACAATAGAGATATGTCCAAGTCAAAGATTTTTTGTGAAACATTTGGAAGACTTGCTATATTAAAAGCTGATATTAGACAACATGCAATCGTGGTGTATGTATTTATCTCCCATAGATTTATTTTGAAGAGAGTTTGTAATCTTCTTAGGACAACAGAAAACTTAGAGGATCACTGTATGCAAACATATTTTTTATCGACATTCTGAAAACCTTGACAGTGGATATTCTGCTATATTACTATATATATATTAACCTACAGTATTTAAGCTTAGAAGTACAGTTCTCATTGTTGACTAAAACTGATGTAAAATTACATTTGGTGGTAATTATTCATATGACGTAGTAACACTGCTTCATAACTGATCATGAGTGTTAACCAAAGATTCTTTTATTATGTTGCCAAATAAACTGAAGCATGTCTCTGTTACAGATTTTACAGCTTTTATTATATGGAAGAATAATCTTTGAAGCTTGTCAAGTATAACTCAAGGCTTCATTTTTCAGAGTTTATAGACTTAAAAGCTGCCTACTGGACATCATGAGTTCATCCTCTCCAGTCAACTGCTCTGTCACAGAAACTAAAAGGTGAGGTCCACTTCTGTCTAGTAGTACAGTTGCTGTTTGTGTGGTTTATTTTTTAGATCCCTGAAAGTACGTAATTCAGACTGAAGAAGATGGTGTGGTACATGCGAGCTATGCTGAGTCAATACAGTCATTAAATCACAGAATCATAGGATGGCCTGGGTTAGAACGGACCTGAAAGATAATCTAGTTGCAATGCCCCTGCTGTGGACAGGGACATCTTCCATGAGACCAGGTTGCTCAGAGCCCTATCCAATCTGGCCTTGAACACTGCCAGGGATGGGACATCCACAGCTTCTCTGGGCAATCTGTTCAGTGCCTCACCACCCTCACAGTAAAGAATTTTTTCTGGTATCTAGCCATTCCTCCTCCTCCTCCTCCTCTGTATTTTAAATGTAGGTGTCTTTGAAAAAAAAATCTGGAAGAGTGAGGTTTACTCCACGTGTATGCATTTGTTTCATGACAGAGATGTTTTTGAGATGGTAATCCATGTTAAAAAATGAGCCTTACTGCAGAGAGAAACAAAACCTTGGTGGTTGTTTTAATGTGTGTGATTGGAATGGTGTTTTATAAGCATTCTGGAAGCTTATTGAATCAGTAACAAAAAGAATGAAAATATAATAAAAAAAATACTGAAATCAACTTTGGGAAATAAAAAGTGCACGTCTGTTTTAAGCTCCTGTTGCTACATCTCTCATATCTTGCACAATAAGCAGTATATATAACCCTTCTTTCGAAAGAGGAATAGTATGATTCCCACTGCATGACATAATTTTACTTAGGTGAATGTTTAGAACTTTGGACTTAAAATCTAATAACTGAAATAATGGAGCATTTAAACTTCAAAGGAATACTCAGTTTTTCTGAAAACGTTCTTATTTTGCAGCTTACATGATGTGGAATGTGAGCTACTCCAGAATAACAATGAATCCAGATTAGATGCTTTTTTAGATCTGAGAAGGAAACTTCTTCAAGCTAAAACAGAAAATTTAGACTTAACTATTCAACACAATAAAGAGGTAAGGACTTTTTTTTTTGTTTACTTTACTACTCTTTGAATGAATGTTTTCCTTTTTCATTAAGTAGTACTCTCACATGGTGGATCAAAAGCACAGTCACTAACTGAAAAATAACAGGGAAGGTGTCACTGTACAGACCTCATACCTGCTCATAGGAACTGCTAGCACCTCTACTGTCATAGTTAGTTAAAGATGGATGTAGATACCCTGAGCACAACAGCAAAATGCTGCAGAAAAATTTTGTGCACCTCCAGCTCAATGTAAGAGGTTGTTTGTTTGTTTGTTAGTTTTAATTAAGATAATTCCAGGGATCCATTTTATAGAATCACCCCACAGTTGATGGGGCAATGGGAAAATAATGTCTTAACTGAAGCACAAGAGCAAATCGTTGTGGGAGAAGCATGCATCTCTTAATTTGGGGACATACTTGGATAATAAATGGATATGAAACAGCAAACTTGATTTATTGGCTGGATTTCGCCAAAAACAGATGAATGAACACCCACATCTACTGCACCTAGCAGACTGCTAAGAGTAGATTTGTTGCCTATCATAGTGATAATACTTCTTCAGCAGCACAATTGAAACCAGGTTATCACCTGCCAGATTGGCATTAGCAAGTGGGGGAAGTGTACGTAGTAGCAATAAACTGAAACCGGTTACAGCAGTGCCACACTCAGTGCCCACCTTTTCCTACATTTGCTAATGCAAAAGCTGATACTCGAACTAAAGAAAAGATTAATTATTTTCTTTTACTTCATTTCAATACTAGTCTGCTGCAACAGCATCAAGGAAAACCTTTGTAATGTGGGTAAATTATTTCCCATGAATGAAATTCTCATTAACAACTATGTTGCTGCTTTGTAGATGTTCTGAAGAAATACGTATTTTCCTTTCCACCTTCTTGTGTTGAAATAGCATGGATTTGATTTTCTGGATCCAGTTTTTGGCAGCAAAGATTACACTATGTTTCTTAGTCTGTATAAGATCCCTTTTTTAAGTATTTTTCATTCTTAATTTGTTTTGTTAATGTTAATAGCATTCTGTTTCGACTACTGGACTATTGGACTGAATGTTATACTTGCGCATATATTTGTGAATTATTAGATGTCTGACAGTTTACTATCCCAATGTAACTTTTTCTGAGTGTTAAGGAAAGTTGCCAGAAAATTGTCTGTGAAATATAATGTTTCTGTTGTTGCATTTTTGTCTCTGAGTTGCAGGAAGATGACAGTATTAAAATGTTAATTTTCTTAATGTAGTGTATTTTTTGAAAAACAGGGGTGTGTTGAATATACATGAAATTTATCCAGGAATAGGATCAGTTTGCATGAAACCAGTAGAAGTATCAAAATGTGCATAAACACACAGTTGCATGAGTATATTTCAAATTCAAGTGGAATAAGATGGTGGTTGTGAATGGGATTCAAAATATCTTTTAAAAATATTCTGGAGGTGTATTTCTGTAACATTTCACAGTTTTTCAGAGGAACATTGTTGCCAGTTTTCTGAAAGAAATTTATTTTCTAGGTGTCCAATTATGAAAGCCAGATAATCAAATTACGGTCAGAATTTGAGAGAGGAGAGGCCATTCGACAAAGTCTGGAGTATGAATTGGCAGTTGCCAGAAAAGATGCCCATCTGAAAACGTGTACTGCAGAAGAAGAGTTAAGTGATGCGAAAAACAAACTTGTGGAACTGCAAGGTAGGTTTCAAAGAAGCAAAAATGGGATAAAGTTCCAAGTCAGTAAGATAAGTGAGAAGCAGGGACTTAATTAAATTTTCTAATTACCGCTTTTTTTCTTGAACCTCTCTTACCTTTCCCACCTTTTATCCATCTGCTTTTGAAAACTCATAGGAGTTTACAAAATTCCTGTCTCATATGTGAATTAAAACTAACCTGCTAAACCTATCAACCGTTTTTTACCTCTTGCTCCTTACCTTCTGTTATTCCTTGCTTCAGTGTGTCTATGTACGGAGTTGTAATCATGGTGGCTGTGGCTGTCTCTGCATCATGGTTATCTCCATGCCCAGTAGACCTTCTTTTTCCATTTCAGGGAAAATAAAAAAGAAAGAAAGAAAGAAAGAAAGAAAGAAACCCATTCCTCTTCATTTGTTTTTGCAGCAGCTTTACTTCCAGAAGTTCTTCTCATATTGCTGTTTTCTTTCATCTTTTCAAATGTTTTACACTTTTCGTTGTTCATATCTAGTTTATTTTCTTCTTGTGGTCTTTGTTTCTCTTTTTATAGGTAATGCATGTTGTGACAGTAGTATGTGGAAAGGAATGTTTTTACCTAGGCTTTTTTTTTCCTACCACTTTCATATTCAGAAACTCAGATTTTCTTCACACTCCTCAAACAGAGAGAGATTTCTGATTCTTACAAGTAAGTGAGGTTCATTTTTAGTTACCTACACTGGTATAGTATCTTTTTAATTTAGTACAAGAGATGTATTTGTGACTTTGATGAACCTTTGATATTCAATGAGGAGTTTGGAATACTGCTCTTGAAAATTTTAACCTTCCAAGAATGGAAGCAGATTCTGAATCTAGCAAGTACTAAAAGTACCAATTGTTTTTAAAATAATTGGAAAGCTGAACTTTCACTCCCTTGGAGAAGCGCATGATAAATACAAATCTAATGGATTGCAAAATGGAATAAGGCATTTTTTGTCCCTGGAAATTTCTCTGTGATTTCAAGCTGAAGACTTGAACTGCTAGTTTCTCATTTAGAGAAAAACTGTTTCTTTCTGTGCATGCTCTCTTTACTGCTAATTTCCTTACCAGTTTAGAATTGAGTAGTACCGTGCCAGCACCAAGAGGCAGGACTCAAAAGGGACTGATGCTGATGGAGGAACCACAGCACAGTGACCCAGTCACTGTGGGTGTGCTCCCTGTCACTTCTTGAAGGGACTGGGCTAACATGTGGTGAGGGGACTGGAGAACAAAAAGCAGGGAGGAGAGGTTTTGCAGAGACAAGGGATGTTTTCTTGAATGGATGTGTGTATATTGTGTGTGTTAGTTTCTTTCAATACCATAGCCGAGAATTATAGTCTGTCAACTGACAGTAAATTCCATTGGGCAAAATTTCTCAAACTTTTTGTTTCTGTGAAAAGTGCAAAAAACCCCAAATCATCATTGTGTTGCTGCTTAATCCTTTAGCAATTTATAATTTATTGTTTCTTTTCCCTGGAGCCTTTCTCACCTCATGTGGTGCTTTGATGTGACCCCAACAAAGCTCCTGAGACAGAGTGTCTCATTTATGCCTTGTCCGCTTCAGTATTTCTCCAAATCGTTTTTCTGCCATTCTCATTGAATCCGACTGTCTTTTCCTATCGTTGTGTCCGCAGACTCCCTCTGTCGTCTTAATGTGTTTCTTCTATTTTTTTCATTCTTCTCTGACTAAGAAGAAATTTCAGAAAGCTGGGATGAATTTGAGATAAAAATCTGTTAGAAAGTGGTGATCACTTAATTTCCAGTGTAGTTAGTTGTGTTTGGTAAAATGAAAAGCCAGTATTTTCATCTGAAAGCCAGTTAGTAAAATTAAGCAAAGCTCCTATAAAACTTCCTGCAGGTAGTGAAGCTTGCCCTGGCATTTGAGCTTTCACAAAAGAGTAAGTACAATGTTCCACTATCTCAGATCATTTGCTGGGCAGAAGGTTTAGATCTCTTGCGCAACCATAAGTTTCACTGGAAAAGCTAAGCCTTTGCTTGCTAACCCAACCTGTCTTAGATTTACCTACAGTCCTTTTCATGGAACAGGGACCTGTCTTTACTGTCACTTAAATTAAGCTCAAATTTAATTGATACAGACTAACATGTATATTAAAAATGACGTTTGGAAATAAGCTGGCCAAATGTAGACATCCAAAAATAAGTCCTCCATGCCATAGAGATGTCACTTGAAAGAGTTATCTCAAGTTTTTATTCCTTTCTAAGAGGAGTTTTAATTTGTAAAAATCTCTAAAATATTCTTATCTCCTTGTGTGAAAGATGCTATAAGAACACAAAATTTGATAGTTTCTTTGTAATGAAGGTGGTGCTCTTCAGTACTGGAAGTGTTAATGTTCCAGTATATCCCAGGATGTCACAGTACACAGAAGAACTGATGATCATTATACTTTTTTTTCTGGACATGCTTAGCAGAGCTACTTATATTTTTTCTTTCTCTTTTTCTGTAAACAATAGTACTCAATGAAAACCTTCAGCAGAAAGTGACAGAGACTGAGAAAATGTTTCATAATGCTCATCAGAAGTGGGAAGAAGAACAGCAAAGACTTACAAGGGCAAAGGATGATATCAGCAGAATTTACAACAATGAATATGTATTCCTTCTTAAGGAAAGAAATGAAGTAGAAAGGATTTTGATGGTATGGTATTAATTGTTGGAAAGTTGCGTGAGATGATGGCTGGAACTTTCTTGGTGTGACATTTGTAGTGTGTTGAGGTCTTTCTGGTTTAGGAAAAAAATCCCCCAAATAGCTAAATACTGCAGAATATTTCTGAAGTATGTAGGCTTAGAAAGTTATACTTAGTGTGTCACAGTCTTTCTTGCTTTGACGAAAATCACATAATACAAAGACTACATACTTTCAGAGAACCTGAACAGTGGTGATGGGATTATTTGCTCCATACCACATATGAGAAATAACCATGGTTGAAAACTGCCATTTGGTTAGATAAAAATCACCTAATACTAAGAGATCTGTTTTAGACTGTGTGGTTTTGTTCTTCACGTAGTTTAATTTTATTTCCTGAAAAAAGTAATTTTCAAAGTTGTATTGCACTGATATGTATAAATTAGGTGTTAAATGTGTAATAAGTAATAAAGGTGTCAGCTTGTTTTTTTTATACAGCCAAGCTATTCAAAACTGAAATATGTTTCCAAGAAATCGAGTAGTACTATAATATGGAAGTGCTGACTCACATACCTAACTTTCACCTGCTCCACAGGGACAGAAACAATGATACCAATGTACTTTAATAATTTTTGTTTCTTTAAATGACAAGTGAAATACATTGTATATTAGCTATGTAATAATACTGGCTGAGGAAAAGCTAGAATGTATTCAGCTGTAGGCATCCTTCATAAAAAGAAGTTTAGTGCAAAGGCTCTGTTCAGGCCGATAGATGTATTACATAATGTATGCAGAGAACAGATTGCTGCTAAAAGATCAACTTTTTAAATATTTTTTGTATTTTTTTCTTTTATAGCACCTTTTAAGATGTGACAAACTTGTCTCAGTTGGTCTGGGCACTGATCAAGCAGTAGAAAATTTTCTGATTGCTTTCTTCCTGCCCAATCAGCTCCAAGCCTGGGATAGTACCAAATAGTCTTCCCAAATGACACTAAATGATCCTTACCTGGCAGCCTGATAGCCAATTTCTGACATCAGACCTACCTGTTTTACTGTTATGGTGTTGTTGGTCAGATTCTATATGGCACCTGTAGAAGCAGCTCTTGCAACAGACAGGGCAGAGAGAATCCCTTAATTATGTGTATTTCAAAAGTACTGTGTGCTGATTCCTCAGTTGTTTTAAGGCAAGATTTGGAAGGAGGGGTTTATAAATTTTGACTTCAAATGTGTTCTAGTCTTTTGTGTTGTGTATTTACAGTCCTGTTTAAAATCGTTTATAGTTATTCTGAGTTATGAAATGAAAGCTAGATAAAAGTAGATTTAATTGTGGTCTTAATAGGTACTTAGAAGTGAGATTCTAAGCGTATATGGCAAATTCTGGTTGGCAAGGATACACTTTATGAACTGTGAGTCTGAACTTGGCTATGAAAATGCTGAGGTAGGCATGGAAATAAAGTCAGTTTAACCTACAACATGTGTCTTATGATATGGAGGAAAAATAGTCCTCTCCACTCTCTAGAAGGTTTGTATTGTTCTCTGTTGAGTGTGCTTAGTGTGCTGTCTGGTACATGATAAAAGGTGTTGGGGTTCAATAGTAAGTGCAATAGCATCATCTTGTGGTTAAGCAGAATATAGTATTCCTTCACAGAAGCACTCAGTTTTTCCTTAGCCTATTTGTGAAGTTGTGTTGTTTATACACACTTCAAAAAGAAGTGAACAAAAAGCCATGTTTTTTATAAGCAGATGTGTATAGAAAGTATGTGACATGCAGGTATACATGTATATATAACGGGGTTTTTTTTACATGGTGAAGTATGTTTCTCTTTGAACTTCCTAAGTGCAGGTGACTGCTGGAATAGTCTTTCCACATCTTTCCAATGTGGAAAAAGTGGGAGTAGTTGTATATTTCAGTAAAAGTAATTTTTTTTAGCATGCTGATGGGAAGAAACCTCTTCATTGCCCTGATATTACAGGCAAAGTTAGAGGGTTAGCTTAAATTTAATCCATATGTGGGTAGACTATTTTTGCAATGTTTTGATTTACCGAGGTTCATGTTTTTTAATCCACATGCATGCTCCTTGTTACCTTTTCAGAGAATGCCATAAAAACTGTGACATATTGCCTGCACATGAAAAAAGAGAGAAAACAAACTTATTTTTTTCATTTACTAGCACTGTGTTAATAAGGGAGTTGCGATTCTCTTATTGTTGTGAGTGGCCAAAATGTTCTACCTTCAGTTGGGAAAAACTTCTAAAATTCATTTTTCAAAGTTTGGAAAAGACTTATATTTCTTTGATCTTCATGTATAAACATGGTTCTGTCAAACTTCAATCTTCCAAAGAATCGTTCCTTATGAATAATTCATTTTCTTCTCCTTCTCCTTCCCACTCTGCAGATGCCCTGTGATTAGTAATTTCCAGGAACAAAATTATGTGATGTAAGAGTAATAGCAGAATTTACAGACCAACTGGTTTATTTTCACAAAATTTCTCTTGCCATGATAAATGGTAGGAGTAAATGAACAGGAGGATTTATGGTAATCTTCCTGTGTTTTGCGCAGAAAGTAATTTTAACAAATTGGCTCTCCAAAGGTCCTTCAACTAAGTCACTAGATTTATATCTTGTTTCTAATGCTAGTTATGGAAAAGCTTACTCCTGTCCACTAGAACAAAGCCATTCTTTTTGAGACTTCTGGGATCTCCAACTTAAATATGCACTAGACTCCTGGGGGTTCATTATTTGGCTACTTTCCTCCGGATGTGTTGTGGTGTGAATAAGGATTTTGTAACAGTGACTCCACAGAGCTGCTGAATGCAGTAGTGTTGGTACGTCACTCGGTTCAACTTCCAAAAGCAGAAATTGTGGTGGGTAACAGCTTAGTTATGTTATTCTTCTGAGAAATTCGTAGTTCATGTATGTAATTTTTTAAGTAATTCAGTTTGTAGACAGAAAAGTCCTTCACAGAATAGCAGAAATTTGTTATGGGAGTAACTTTCAATAAATTATTTGATTTGAAGTTGTAAGAGTTAAAATAAGAACAAAATAGAACTTCTGTCCCTAAGTTTCATTTCATCAAATGCACTTAACTGTTTCCCTCTCCATCATTGCCATTGAGCTGGAAGAGAGAAGAGATTGGAAAAGCAGCCTTGTACTCTTTTAGAGAAAGATTTCCTGAGGAGATTTGGCTTTGATTTTAGTATTACTGCAGAAGGTTATGTTCACAGTGAGTTTTGAGCCAACATGTGTTACCTGTGGTGAATGATGAGCATGTCTGCTGCTGGCAAATGGTTCTGCTGGCATGTGCTGGTGTATGACTTTAATAACTTGTTCTGAGGCAGTTGGCTTTCCTCTTTTGACCCCTCTACTATAATACTTTATGTTAGAAAAAGTATCTCATAATGCTATATTTTCTTCCTAGGAGATGAATAATGAACTGCAAAATATACGCAAGAAATTGAGAGATGTGGAGTTGGAACACAGTGGCTGTGGTGAGGTGCTGAGATGCCAGGCCCATGAACTTAAATGCAGCACTGAAAGAGAGAAGCAACTTAAAAAGGAACTCGAAGTAAGGCTTTTTCATTATTGCTATTAGGCTCAACAAGCATTGACACTGAACAATTTCATTTTTGAGAGATGGAATCTTCCAGTTAGGCTATGAATTCTATCTATTTGATGAACAAAGTGTTGAACATCGGTTTTGCAGAAAAGGCTGAAGAGGTGAATGCCACTTACACTGGGAGCCTGACTTGAGACTGGTGTTTGAACAGCAGATGAGAAAAGTTTCATGTAAGCATGAAAACAAGTCTAACTTTACTTTAGGAAGTCTGTATGTTTCCCCTGACCTCTTAATTTGTCTGTCTTGTCTTTTTGGTTCATTGGAGTTGCAGTGGAGAATCTGTTGGAGCTGGGAAAATTACTAGATGTTGTGCTAGGTGAGGGAATAGCATACTGGAAGATCACAGTGGTGTTACAGCAGCATCTTCCTATCTAGAGTTAATTGCTACAGGTAGTTTTAGTTTTTCTGTCTGTTGAGTGACATCTATTGCTGAGAAGTCTCAAGTCTTTGAGAGTAATATCTTATAAATGTGTTCCTTACACTAAACTGCTATTTTTCTCCTAGGTTTCAACATTTTGTTTGTCCACTGAGAGGCTTTGTGATGTCTGTGTTATCTGTATGTACAGTCTGTATCAAGACTTTCTTGGTAGAACATTTGTAATTGCAGAAAAGTATAGTGACTGGACGATTCTTTATCTTTATGTACGTTTTCTACTAGGGCATATTTAAATATTTTCTGCAACAAATTTTAAGGAACTATCACTTGCAGAATTTTGGGAGCCCTTAAAAGAACAAGTGCCAGAGTTTTCAGTTGTGTTTGTTTTCTGTTGTTTTTCTCTTAAAGTCAAAAGAAGTGTTTAAAGCATTGATTTCTAGGTAGGTAGAGTCCTTCATTGAAGCTGAAGTACAAAAGAAAATTCCTACAGGGAAGATCAAAGCTCATCAGCTAAAACCACTGACTTATTGACCAACAAGGTAGACCTTTGTGCCCTCAAGGAGTTCTACTGGAAATCTATTGTCCTGTATTGTGAGCTGCACATATTGGCCTAGGTGGAATTGCCTTCAGCTGGAAAGTGCTGTGTACTGGCGGGTTCCAACGGCCCTTTTGAAAAAACAAAGAGTTTTGCTTCCAAATACTCAAATAAGGGCTCTTCATATGACTTCGTGGATTTTAATATACTAGCATAGGAATCATGAGCTGAAAGGAGGAGGAGCAAGGCAGCAAATTATTTATCTTTCTAAATGTGTTGATTGAATGTACCCACCATCTGTAAATTTGAAAAGACAGCACTCAGTTTTTTGAAAATGTACAACTGCTATACCCTAAAGATGGTCTTATCAGGGAATGTTACCTATTAAGCCATAATCAGATAAAATATTTTCTTAGCTTCTTTATTTTTGTTCAATTATTTTAACTTTCTGAATCTCTTAATAATGTCATGAGAAAACAACATATTCAGTCTACAGAAAAATGAGTCTTGTGGTACTTACTGTAAGTGTAGGTATTTAAGCAGTAATTAAGAAAAAGTATGTGAAGAAGCCTCTTGCATTTGAAAGTTTTTGCAAATTATCACAAATATCTGAATCAAATAAAAAAGACTAGATGAGAATTCAATAAGTATGCTTTTGTCAGATTGCATCTCACCATCTCAAAAGGAAATTGCACGTGTATAACTGTCTGAAAGGGCCTACAATAATAACTTTGTAGGTAGTGACTCCACCACTTCCCTGGGCAGCCTGTTCCAGTGCTTTACAACCCTTTCTGTGAAGAATTATTTCCTAATATCAAATCTAAACCTCCCCTGGAACAACTTGAAATCATGTCATCTTATCCTGTTAGTTGTTAGCTGGGAAACTGACCCCCACCTCACTACACCCACATTTCAGGTAGTTGTAGAGAGCAATAAGGTCTTCTTTGAGCTTTCTTTTCTCCAGCTTCCATTCATATGGAAGCATGAGAGACTCTCCCAGCTTCCTTAGCTGCTCCAAATAGGACTTGTGCTCCAGACCCTTCCCCAGCTTCGTTGCCATTCTCTGGACTCATTCTAGCACCTCAATGTCCTTCTTGTAGTGAGGGGTCCAAAACTGAACACAGGATTCAAGGTGCAGCCTCACCAGTGCTGCCTACAGGGGGATCATCACTCCCTTAGTCCTGCTGGCCACACTATTTTTAATAAGAGTCATGATACCATTGGCCTTTTTGACCACCTGGGCACTCAGGTTCAGCTGCAGTTGACCAGCACGGTAAGTCCTTTTTTGCCAGGCTTCTTTCCAGCCGCTCTTCCCCAACCTGTAGTGCTGCATAGGGTTTTTGTGACCCAGGGGCAGGAACCAGCACTTGACCTTATTGAACCTCATACCACTGGCCTCAACTCATCAATCCAGCCTGTCCAGACCCCTCTGCAGAGTCTTCCTGCTCTCCAGCAAGTCAACACTCCTTTTGAACTTGTTTTCATCTGCAGGCTGACTTAAGGTGCACTCAATCCCCTCATCCAGAACGTCAATAAGACACTAAACAGAACTGGCCCCAATACTGAGCTCTGGGGAACACCACTCCTGACTGGATGCCAACTGGATATAACTCGATCCTCCATCACCCTCTGGGCCCAGCCATCCAGCTGGTTCTTTAGCCAGCAAAGAGTGCACCTGTCTACACCACAAGCAACACGTTTCTCCAGCAGAATGCTTGGAAAATGAGGTCAAAGGCTTTACTGAAGTTTCAATAGATAACATCCACAACCTTGCCCTTATCCACTAAGCAGGTCATGATATCTTTGTCTGAGCTGGATTTCCATTCGGATACAGAAGCCTTGAAGTAGTACACCCCAGACAGAATGTTATATGTTTTTTCATGAAGTAGCCCTGTATTTCTTTATCTCTCTTCATAGAATTTTTAGCTTGTGGATTGAAATTGATGGATATGGGAGATGTCTTCAATTTCCATGCAGAGTACCTTGGTACCTTGGTCTTTTGGTTAGCAAATGTGTACTTAATTTCTTGATGATGGCAGCAAACTTCTTAAGGTGATTGTGTGATGAGTAGTGTAATTCTACTTAAAAGCCAGTCTTAAAATCTTTTGTTATACACTGCTTCTTGATAAGCAGTGAACTCTTTGGAGTTCACAAAACTGTTCTTTTACTACCCTCTGCTGGACATAAGGGAGAAATCCAAGGGAGAACACTTATTTTTTGTTAATTAAAAGAAATGTTAAATTTAGAACTCTTTCTTTTCATACGATGGCACTCTTGTGAAGAATTATATCCAATACACTAGTATAAAGAAGGGAGTGTGAAAAAATCTGCCTGTGCCCTGTTGTTTTTTTTTTTCTTGTTTATTTTTTCTTTTTTTCTTTCAAAATATTATTCGGATTTTATCCTTCAATCATTATTCTGATTGTGGTATAAAAGAGGAAATTTCTAGTTTCTGAAGTTAGAAATGAGAAGAAGGAATAATAGCCAGTTTTAGTGGACTCCTCAGTTGAAAGACAGCTGTTGGTGCACTGTCTAACCTGCTAGTTTTCCAGTTTGCAGTGATACCAACATACCATGTAATTGCATGGACTTGGAGTCCTTCTGAAACAGAAAACATACTATGCTAGAAAAATTGAGAATGTGAACCTTAATATCATTGTGCCTCTTTAGGCTAAGATTCAGTAGCCAGAGAAATTATTGATCTAATTCTATTGAACTCATCAAGATACTACTATCTATTATAATCAATTTCCAAGCACCAGTGTCTTTTATTTTAGCCTTTAGGTCCATACCTAATGATGATTCTTGGGAAATATAGAGCAATTTTTATATAAAAATAGTTTTTCTTGTGATGTGTGCAGCCAAAAAGCTGGGTGGGAAAGTGGTTTTGCAATGAGAATGTGGATTTTACCATGAGAAACAGAATTATTAGTTCATAAATTTCAAACTCTTTGCCTTGATCACAGAAATGTAATGACTTTCTATTGTTTGTTTTATGTGTTTGAGGCTGCCAACTCTTAGTAAGCTGAAACTCAAGGTCTCAAAGTTTTTAAGTTTTTCTCATGAGGCCTGAAAAATGTCCCATAACTTGGTCCATTCAATTTCTGAGACTGAGTACATTGTCATATTTCCGTGACTGTTAGTTACCATTTAAAGACCATTCCCTTAGCTTTCACATTGCCTTTTCTGCTCTGTTATATATTTACCTCTTCTGTTATATATTGACCTTTTCATGTCCTGCTAAAATATGTGCTGTTGTATTATCTTTGTAATACTGCTGTGATGGGGAGATGACTGCAACAAAGACTTGGGTGATGGTCCGTATCTGTATTTGCACGAGGTATATGTACAAGAAATACTTTGAGGCTGTGGGTTTATTTCTTGCTGTGTCTGAATCAATGAAACAAGAAATTTAGGTCTCAGCTGAAAACAAAACTAAAACCCCCCAAACCTGCAGACCTGCTTTGTCTTTTTTCTCCTTGTTGCTATAATTGCACCAAGAACTGCACCGTCAGGTAGGTTATGGTTTTAATCAGAATGACTTGCAAAAGCTCTAAGCAGTGCAAGAGAGGACACATTCCTTAGTTGACAGTACTGCTGGTTAAACTTTAAACTAGTGTTTGTCGTCTTCTACACACTTCTTGGTGGCTCACTCCTACACTTAATCTTCTGCTTTCTAGTGTCTCTGCAATGCGCAACTGCCATCTAGAAATTCCAGCTACTGTGATTGTATATAGTGTGACTATATTAGTTACTACACACTTAGTATGTAGTTTACTTATAATACATATATATATATAAAAAAATATACTCTCTCTCTTTATATATTTATAAATATATAACACTACATACAGGGAGGATTCTAAGCACTGCAGCTTTCGTGATGGTATCTCTGTGATGGCTCTAAAGTTCGTATTTCTCCAGCAACAAGCTCACTGACATAATGACTTGTGCAAAGCATTTGACACTATCCCACACAACATCCTTGGGTCTAAAATGGAAAGATATGGCTTTGATGGAACACTTGGTCGATAAGGAATTGGCTGGATGGTTACCTCAAAGAGTTATGGTCAACAGCTTGATGTGCAAGTGGAGACCAGTTGTCGATCAAGGGTTGGTATTGGGACTAGTGCTGTTTAACTTCTTTATCAGTGACATGGACAGTGGGATTGAGTGCACCCTCAGCAAGTTTGCCAATGAGATCAAGTTCTGTGGTGAGGTCGACATATCTGAGGGAAGGGGTGCCATCCAGAGGGATCTTGACAGGTTTGACATGTGGGCCTGTGTAAAACTCATGAAGTTCAACAAGGCCAAGTGCAAGGTCCTGCACCTGGGTCAGGGAAATCCTGAATACAAATACAGGCTGGGAGGAGAATGCACCAAGAGCTGCCCTGTGGAGAAAGACTCAGGGGGAAGCTCAGCATGACCCAGCATTGTGCACTTGCAGCCCAGAGACCCAATCACATCCTGCATCGCAAACAGCGTGGCCAGCAGGCTGAGGGAGGTGATTCTGCCCCTCTGCTCTACTCTGGTAAGACCTCACCTGGAGTGCTGCAGCCAGCTCTGGGTTCCCCAACATAAGAAGCACATAGACCTGTTGGAGCAAGTCCAGAGGAGAGAGAGCCATGAAGGTAATCAGGGGGCTGGAGCACCTGTTTGAGTGAAGACAGGCTGAGAGAATTGGGGCTGTTCAGACTAGAGAAAAGAGGGCCCTGGGGACACCTTATAGTAGACTTCCAGTACCAAAGAGAGCCTACAGGAAAGATGGAGAGGAACTTTTTATAAGGTTATGTAGTGATAGGACAAGGGGGAATGGCTTTAAGCTGAGAGTAGGTTTAGGTTAGATACTGTGAAGAATCTCTCTATGAGAGCGGTGAGGCATTGGAGCAGGTTGCTCATAGAAATTGTAGATACCTCATCCCTGGCAGTGTTCAAGGCCAGGTTGGATGGGACTTTGAGCCAGGTGGTCTAATGGAAGATGATCTTCAATGTTCTTTCCCACACAAACTATTCTAAGATTCTATAATAACAGACTTTCTCTCAGAGAGGAGTTTCCTCTTCATAATCTCCTGTGTCATCATATTATTCAAGTCTAGTTTGTAGACTGTTTCGTCTTACCTCGGTATCAGACCAAAGTTGTTTCAATACTGTTTTATGTAGCTCTCACAAGGAGTTAGAAACGAGTCACATGAGTCTTGTCTGTGCATGTACTGAGTAACAATGTCACTTTGTGTACTATTAAGGGCTTTATGAGCTACTGAACATGAGAACCAAAAGAGACATCTTTCCCCCTCAAGGTACTATGGAAAGGGAGAGCAGTTCAGGTGGCTTCTCCAGCTGCAACTCAGTAGCAGATTGGAATGGACTTGGATTTTATCCAAAGGCAACCAAACTATATCAGTTTAGCAGTCCTAGTTGGTTTTACTCTTTAACCTGAAGTCAGGCATATGGCTTAACTTGAAGCTTCCAGGCCATCGTACTTGTTCATCCAGTGTTGTACAGGTCAAGCATGGCTAACTTTGTCACTGAGACGTTTCTCTAGACTTCAAGGACAGGAAATGTGTATAGTGAGGGTTAGTCACACTTAGTCTGGCTGAAAGAATGTTTACTTCAGTGCTTAAAAATTGTTTGCATTCAAGTAACTTATAGTACTAAAAGGTTGTTTATTTTCCGAACAGGAGGTGGCTCCACCTTACCACGATCAAGAGGCATCAGCATTTCTAATGCTAGGTAGAAGTGGTTGGCACATCTCCCAAAGATGTGTTTAGACCCCCTGGTTTGAGTTATAAGTATAGGAAAATGCTCTGAAGTAGGAAGATCTTAATCAGAATGTGGAAGCACAGAGTGAGTGGGTGATGATCCAGATATAAGTACATGTGTGTCTTCTTAACTTAAAACTTTATCTTAGCTGAGTATTTCACATAGATGTTGGACCTCAGCTTTGGGAAAGTGTTAGTATCCTGATAACTTGTTAGTAAAATGAAACTGAAACATCTTTCAGAACTGGTCTAAATAGAAGCAGAGAAGAGAAAAATTACTTCAATTACTGTATCCAAACATGTTGTAAATGTACTTTTCTCTTCCCCCCCCCTTGTTTTCTTTGTTGCTTATCTGATAAAGAGTATTTTTATGTAAATGCAAATGTCAAATAGCAAATGTGGTATTGCACAAATATAGGATACTGAATTACACTTTCAGTATAGAGTACACCAGTATTCACAAATATTGCATACTCGGAGCAAGTGTAAGGGGCTGAGAAAAGTGGAAACCACAAAGGACAGATTAGAAAATGGTATTGCGAACTGTTAACATGAAAAACGTCTCCTAGAAACCACATTAGCATTGATAAACAACAAGACACTGGAAAAAGCAACTGAACTTTAAGAGATTAGATTAAACATGTAGCATGGTTGCCCACAAGTTTTAAGGCTAGCATTGAATTTTATTTTGTCATGTTTATTTACTGTTTCTCAAAAGTCACAGTTCTGTCTGTGCTGTCATGGAAACTGATCCTAGATATCTTTATTCTTTAAATTAAGACTGAAATCGACTCAGCTTGAGTATCTAAGGAAACTTTAGAAATTCCATCAGTTTGCATCTGCCATCTAAAGGAAGATGTCTACTTTCATATATCCTGTTAGGTGGACATGAAGGTAACAAGTGACTGAATCTTGTTGAATAACCAATGTTTTCAATGTTGGATAAGTAAGCACTTTGTAATCATTGGAGAACTCACTTTTTGGTCCATCGTTGAGATGGATTTGGAACTGACAAGAAGCTCTCAATGTTACACCAGAATGTATTCCCATTTGACTCCCAGATGAGAGCTTATGGTCTGGATATCTGTGGCCTGCAAGCTTGCTCTAGGTTATTTTTTCACAGCTTCTTTTTTATAGACAGGCATTGTGTAAAGTTCTCATATACATGATTCAGTAAGGATGCTGATTCTTACCTTTCATTTGATTCAAAGAGGTTTGGCTTTGGTACCACTGTCTTTCTGTTTGTCAGACAGGAACACAAAACCCCTTTCCTGCCTGTTTCTCTTTTTGGATTTTTTTAGCATGGCTTTACAGGCTAGTCTCATCCCTGACATTTTCTTTCACTCACAGAATGTGTAATAGATTGTTCTCACTGGTGGAGCATGCAGCTTCTCACTGTGAAGAGAAGTACATATAGGTAGAGCCTGTTTGAACCTTTACTAGCAAAATAGAATAGATTTTCTATATAGTATTTTGTTGCACCTGTGTTCTTCCCAACTGAATCTTCAGACTCAGCTTGGAATCCAAGTGTAGGTTCTATCGCTGATGTACAATTTGGTAGATAGAAATACCAAGAATCTTTTCCTTAGCACAATCTAAGCAAATCTAAATTTCTTTAACAATTCAGTATTGCTTAGCAATGCTTATGTGCTAATGGCTGATTCTATATCTCTCATGAAGTTTTAGTTTTCTGACTAATTTCTCACATTTGCTGGCATCTGATTTAGTTTTTATATATGCTAGAAATATGGTGAACCATAAGCTTCAGCAAAAAATCACAGAGCAGAGGAAAAAGAATATTCATTCCTCCACCAAACACAGCATCTTCATGACTTCCTCAATTCACATATGTAATTTTTCTGCAAGCTCTTTTAAGCATGTGAGTCTTTGGGGTATAGTATATATACTGGTAAGATAAGATTAGGGTTTGCCTGAGTAATCTTCTGAGACTTTTCGGAGGAATACAATTTATTCTTTGTCTTTGGCCTCTAACCATACAAGAAACTAGTGGCAGATTCTGTCAGATCCCTGACAGTGACTTGTCTTGAATGAAAAGACATGTTATTTCTTTCCCTGGGTCTTTGTTTTTTGAAGATTCAGTGAACTAATTTAAACACGATTTTAAAAACAAAAATCTTCTCATCAATCTTAAAACAGAATTATTTTTAGATGCAGTTGTTAAATGTTTTAAAAAAGAAATGAAATCCACATATATTTATTATCAACTGACCACTTTTAGTAGGCTGGCATTATTTTTGAGTAAAAATATCTTGTTGGCAGATGTTCACCTGTTGGAGGATGCTAAGGAGTCCTTCTAAACTAAAGCAGGAAGTAGTTTGCCAAGTCTCCACTGGGGGCAAAGGGGATTAGGATGGTTGGAAGGAATAGTGCCTAAACAGTATTGAGAGTCTTAAGCAAGTTATTTTTGAAAGAATCACAGAATGAGTAAGGTTGGAAGGGATCAGACAGTTCTTGAATATCTGCAGTGAGGGAGACTCCACAACCTCTCTGGGCAATCTGTTCCACTGCATGGTCACCCTCACAGGAAGGAAGTTCTTCCTTGTGTTCAGGTGGAACTTCCTGAGCATCAGTTTCTGCCAGTTGCCTCTTGTCCTGTTGCTCAGCAGTACTGAGAAGAGCCTGGCTCCATCCTCCTGACATCCTCTATTCAGATACTTGTACACATTGATGAGGTCCTCTCTCAATCGTCTCTTCTTAAGTCTGAACAGGCCCAGCTCCCTCAGCCTTTCCTCATAAGAGAGATGCTCCAGTTCCCTAGTCATCTTTGTGGCTCTCTGCTGGACCTGCTCCAGGAGCTCCATGTCTCTTGTCCTGAGGAGCCCAGAACTGGACACGGCACTTCAAATGTGGCCTCAACAGGGCTGAGTAGAGGGGCAGGATCACCTCTGGTGACCTGCTGGCAATGCTCTTCCTATGGCACTCCAGGATCCCAAGGCACTCCAGGATCCCATTGGCCTTCTTGACCACCAGGGCACACTGCAGGCTCATGGACAGATTGTTGTACAATAGGACACCCAGGTCCTTCTCCGCAGAGCTGCTTTACATCAGGTGCTGGTGTCTGGGGTTATTCTTCCCCAGGTGCAGGACCCTGCACTTGCCTTTGTTGAATTTCAGGCAGTTCTCTGCCCTGTCGAGGTCCTTCTGAAGGGCTGCACAGCCCTCTGTGGTGTTGGCCACTCCTCCCAGCTTTGTGTCATCAGTGAACTTGCTGAGGAGGCATCTGCCCCTTCATCCAAGTCACTGATGGAGAATTTAAACAATACTGGGTCCATGAGGGACAGTGTTGGTTACAGGCTTTGAGCCTCTGGTCACAACCCTCTGGGATCTGCCATTTTGATGATTCTTAGTCCACCTCACCGTCCACTCATCCACCCCACTCTTCCAGAGTTTGCCTTATGAGGATGTCATGGGACGCTGTCAAAAGCCTTGCTGAAGTCCAGGTGGATGGCATTCAGTGCTTTTCCCTCATCCGTCCAGCCAAAGGCACCATTGTAGAAGGCATTCGGGTTGCTTAAGCATGATTTCCCTTTCCTAAGTCCATGCTGACTACTCACTTTCTTGTCCTGCATGTGGACAGACATGGCCTCCACAGTGAAGCAGTTAATCACCATGCCAGGGATTGAGGTGAGGCTGACTGACAGGTAGTTCCCTGGGTCCTCCTTCTTGCTCTTTTTGAAGACTGGGGTGACATTCTTATTTATGAGAATAATCTTAGCATTATGAAAGTACAGTGGGAGTATTTGTGTAGGATTTGTGAATTTTTTATCATGTTAAGCAGATAAAACACATGGGAGGAGGCAAACTTTAAGCCTTTTGACAGACCTTACTGCGGAGTAGGTTTGGTAAGCTCTCATGCTGTTGCTGATTTTCTCTTTAGTAGGTCTTCCATGGATATCAGTTTCAAAAGTATTTCCTTTTTTTGTGTGTGTGATTATACAAAGTTTAAATTTATTGCCAGGAGCTTTTATTTTAAGATCTGTTAATGTTTCTCTTCTTTTAAATGTTCAGAGTCAACATGAAGTCTCATGTACTTACTAATTTGTTTTACTTTTCCAAAATCAATAACTTAGTGCTTTAAAACATTACATAGTTCAGAGATTTTTGTTGTAGGGAAACTGCGACTAGTCTAGAGCCTGCAAAGCACTCTGTTCTGGGCACCTTCATTGGAAATTAGGTGCCAGAGCCAACATATTTTTGAAGAACCTTCTCTGTGCTTCATATCTCATTTATGAAATTTTAAATGCTGGATTGAAACGTCATTGTATTTTGGAACATACAGAGCGTGGTTATGTTGCCTGAGGTGAGCAAATAGTAAGGGAATAGGTAGAATATTTAACTTGATCTTTCTGCTTTCTGACCCTGGCTGCAGTTTTCTTGATTATAAAAAAATGCAGCAATAACAAAATGCTACATCAATTTATTTACCTAAATAGAAAATATTAATTTAATATTCTATATATGTGAAAATTATTTATATGTGTATTTTTTGGTATGGGTTTTTACAGTGCCAAAGTGCAAGCAGCTGGAATATATCAGGTTGCTGTATCGAGTCTTAATATACTTAATGAATTGAGCAGACTTTATGTCATGTTATCATCTCTCTGGACTTAAATATCCTCAAAATGGTACTTTTAGGCGGCTGCATTGAGAACAAAGAAACTGGAAGAAAGCATTGAAGCAGAGAGAGCGGCACAATTAGAATCCAATTTCACTTCAGAGATCATCCAGGTAAACTTTTTGTTAAATATTTTGTACAAGTTTACAGTAAAACAGTTGAAGTTCTGAAGGTACAATGCTCCAAAAATGTTAAGAACACTTACTTGCTCTAGTGAAAACATTGAATAGATTTTTTACAATAAGTGTCAGAATTGTAAAAGCTAATATATAAAAGGAGAGAAGAATATCTGCTTTTCAGGGAACTTTAAAGTTATTAAAATAAATAATAAAATACGTCACATGTCAGTTTGAGAATTCCCACTAGCATTTAAACAGTAAGGGAAAAAGAAATGTTTCACAATAGTTAAGCACTATACTATTGTTTAAATATCCTGCCTTGTATCTTTTGAATGGGCACTTAGAGCAATTTGGACATACTTTGCAGACATCCAGCTTCTTTAGGAGTGTGAGTTATATAATTACTCAGAGTACATTTGAGCCTCAAAGTTATGATAGCTGGAGTTACCAGTAAAGATTGATTAAGTGAATAAATGTAGTGTATATACTTGAATATTAAGTTCTTGCATTATTAAACTGTATCACACAGTGTCTGACCCAATAAAGCAATTATGGTTTATTTAAAAAATTTTTTTTTAAAAGATAAGTGGTGATTGCTTAGTACTAACAAGCCCTTCACACTGGACTTTTGAAAAACTAAGCAAAAAAAAAAAAAGGAATTTAGGTACCTTTTTTTCCTATTTTCTGAGTAAGAAAAGTAGGTATTGCCATTATTTTGTCAGTTGTTTTCTCATTTTCATGATCTTCTGTATATACAGGCACTTACATTTTAGAAGTGATGATTAAACTACTAGAAAAGATTTAGTTTGCTTAATTTCCTCTCAATTTTTGCAACATACAAAGGAACTGGAAGGATAACATTCTTAAAATGAGAGACCTGTCTTTCATGGGAGACTGATGAATTTTTCTTCCCTGTTTATATACATGAACAAGCTTGAAGTGTGCTTTGTTGTTAGAGGAAGTGTAGCCTTTACTGTTAGTCCCACAGTTTCATGTCTATTTAAAAAATAGAATTCTTCTGGAAAACTTCAGGAAAATGGGAAAAGCCAGACACCTCCAAATGAGAACAGAAGATGCTTATCTGTTTGTCTTGGTTTTTGAACTGTTTGTGTTCCTAAATTTTTACATGTGTATAGGCTTCTATGTAGAATTAATAAAATATAGTCTCCTGTAAAGCAAAACAGACCAGCACTAAAGATTGTAATCTTTCTTAACTTGCTTTAATTGCTTTCTTATCACTTGGTAGCTAAGAATTCAAGAACTTGAAGAAGCCGTGCGTGTGGAAAAATACAGACGAACAGAAGCTCTTTCAGATTTAGAAATGATCAGGAAAGAGTTCAAAGAGTTAGAAAACGCATATGAGAGAGAAAAACATAATGCCCAGGAGAACTTGGAAAAACTCAATGTGTAAGTTTCCTTTTAAATTTGTTGTAAAATGGCAGTAGGCAGCTTGATTGCCCATCATAGTTTACATTTTGTGTAGTGTTCAGTCAGTATAAAACAACAGAATCTAACATAATTTCCCAAACCAAACTAAGGTTCAGAACCTGACATTCCAATAATAACAGATCTGTATCAGTAACCATATATAGTATGGGTTGGTAAATAAAGTAACTGATCTGTTACTGGTTATTTACCAAAGCAAAAATGTTGAAAATCATAGTTATAATAGGGTCCTGTCTCTTGTGTGTTTGGTAGGAGTGTGGGAAAGCACACGTGGCAGGATTAGAATGTTTTTTTTTTCTTCTGTATAAACTTACAGTATTATGAAAATACTATTTTTCAGTGAGCGAGATGAATCTTTCAGAGTCCTGTCTAGAAGTTGTGTGTAATTTATAGTGGATTATCTTCATTTTCAGCTTTTGAATGATGGTGGGAAGTTTTAAACAGGTAACAAAAAGTAGAAAAAGGAATTAAGGGTATGAGAGCAGATTCTGGTATTACTGGTATTCCTTTCCTGCTCAGCACAGTCTGCTGTGTTTATGGTAGTAGATGGTTTTTGGAAGAACGACTTTGCTATATTCCCTGGCACATATAGGATGCACTGTACTGAGTCTTCTTCCTTGGCTGAACCAAGTTTATATTGGGGTGAGAAAATGTCAGGAAGAAGAATGGTGTTGGAAGACAGAGAACTAAGGAGTTGGGGAAATAAAGGATAGCAGTTGGTTAAGTTTAGGGAACGAGGAGTTTAAGAGGACATGAAGTGGGTGGAATACAGCAGGAATGTGAGAAGAGAGCCAAGCTAGTAGAATGGGTTGCAAATGACAGAGTTGGCATCTCTTTCAATATAGGATTATGTGGGTCTGTACACAAAAGTATTTATGGTGACTTATTCATACAAGCAGTAGTGGAGAAAAAAGAAACTGGTTTCCCTACAAAAAAGGAAGTTTGTGGCCTGAGAGTCTTTCTATACTCATGCTTACAGAGATGTTTTTAGTTACATGGTTGAAACCTGTGTTGGATTATAAACACCTTAGAGCTCTTCATTAAAATAAGATCAAAAGAGGTCTGAATGTATGATTGTGCATCTAGGTAAACCAGAGTGAAAGCGAAAACTTTTATCTCAAAGAAAAAGAAATAGTTTTTATGATAAAAATTTGGGAAAATGTGTGAAATACATTATGATAGTAATCTAAAGTGATGCTTCAGGAATACTGCAGTCTTCACAGGTGGGAAACTGAGTATGCCTATTTCAAGGTTCTCTGTTGTCCTAAAATAACGTCAGTTAATTAAACTGTGATCTTATCCTGCCTGGTTGTTTTTGCTTTGAGCATGAGTTCTCTGTCAGCAAATACATGACACTAAACTGATACCAAATTCGTTGCCTTTTCTTAAACTGGAGAAAGCCTGTACCTTGACATTTTATTCCTTTTTGGTAGCTTGGTTTTAAAAAAGCTCCTTTGTGTTCAAAAAAGCCTTTTTCTGAGGAATGGCTGTGGCATCAGTAGTTTTACTGGCTACTTTTACAGGTACTTTGCACTGTCTGAGTTTTTCTTGTAACTAACTTCTTATTCTTACATAGAATATGGACTATTTTTCTTTTCGTTACAGGTTTTTTTTTTTTTTTTTAGTTTTTAGTCTGGTCCTGTCAGTTTTTCTTTTCTTTCTGGTAGGTTTCCATATTCAAGTGGTACAGAAAGTATGAAAAAATTGATGTTACAAAAGTTTTCTTGAACTATATTCTTCCGGTGTTTGTTCTTGAACCAGCTCTTCCCTTCTCCCAAGGTCTAATATTCCAAGGTTCATCTGTGTATTTGGGGTTAGACTAGCCAAATTCATCATCCTCAAGTGAAACATGGAGCTTCTTTAGTTTTTTTTGTCTAATGCTTCTTAAGCTGGAGTAGTTTTCAGCCTAGAAAAAAATTGTCATCTTTTCAACGTGGCTGCCATAGCATCATTTTCTGTAGTCAGTCAGGGAGCTGTTAGTGTGAATATGTTCTGAAAATCAAGAGATGATAATAGAGATAAAATGTAACCTAATTAGCAGCGTTTTTAATGGTAGCTTAAACATCTGTTGAGGAATTTTCCAAACCATTAGAACTTTACAAGTTTTACCACAAGATCTGTTTTTTAAATATTTTAGTTAAAAACTGTGAACATCCAGAAGTAGTAATTTTTCAATTAAGTTTTTGAGAAACTCTTAAAGGTATTTTTTTGTATTAGATTATTCGGACCAATGTAAGGATAATGGTTAGATATTGAATTGCACTGTGCATTCAATAATGATTTGTTCTTTGTGAGAATATTTTATCTACATGTATGAAGCTATTTCTTTGAGAACTGAAGGGGTTTATTTCTAGGATATTTGTGATGCACAAAAGTTACACGTTTGAAAAATGGGAAGAACACTTAAACAAAAACCTAACCCTCAAAAAAGAAAAAAAGAGTTTTTTTAGGCACTATATTTCATTGTTTGGAATTCCTGCACAAAATACTTGAATATGTGTATTTGTTGTGGCTAAGATTATAAAATACAGTTTTTAAAGTTATGGTAGCATTTGCCATGGAAGTGTGAATATTACTGCTTACAGAAAAGTAAGTACTTGTGTTTCTAAAATACAACGTGAACCTTAAAATACCTTGCCTTCTTCCTCTAAACAGGACAATTATGTTCAATGTTTCTTTGCCCTATCTTATGGGAGTTTTTGGTATAAAACAGAATTTATACCTACCTGAAGCAACTGTTTGGTGTTAACTGGATATGAGAACAAATGTTGCTTAATATCCAAACAGTACTTTTCACTACTTGCAATCATGTGTTTATTCAGACAATTATTCCTAACAACTTCTGCCAACTGAGTTTTTTGAGAGCAAGTTGTCCTCTGTAATTTCAGAGAATGCAAATACAGTTAACACACAATTAAAACAGTTAGTGGTTTTGTTAACAGAACTTGAAGAAACATGAACAGCCTATCCTTAAAATTTTTTAGTCCAGGCATCTAAATTTCCAGACCTCTTTAAAGATAGGTGGTGAAGGTCAAGCTTTCTCTGAGGTGGACATTAATCTACTCAGTTCTCTTGAGGTAATGATGTGGGGTGAGCATGTACTGACTCATCAGTTTCCTGTGCCCTTGTTATTCTTTGAAGCACACAAGTCTCAGTAACACTGGTGAATATCAGTGATTGCTTTCACCAGACACCTTCAGAGAGAATACAAGAGCCTTTGATCTACTTACCTTTGAAGGCTCTGGTCCTTGGACTTCAGACAATGTCAGGATCTTGGCTTTTTCTTTTAAGCCATAGTTTGGCATCCAAACATATTTTCTCTTTTTCTAGAGGAGTTGCACGAATTTTTCTTTAAGCCTTAGCCAAATGAAAGTCTCTAAGACTTTCATTTGTTGTGCTAGAACACTTGTATGTCTCTCTAGCTGGACTTCGTGTACGTAAATAATACCAAAGTTGGAAGCTCTGTAATGCTATGAGAATTTATTTTCTCAGAAAAAAAGTTAGTTGTAATAACTGAAACAAAGCAAACGGGCTTTTCTGGGTTGCATAATTTTTTATTTTCTCACAAAAAAGTTAGTTGTAATAACTAAGAGCCTTTTCTGGGTTGCATAATTTATTAATTAGCTCCGAACCCAGTAGCACTATTTAAATTGGAAGCAACATGGGATTTGGGTCTCTGTGTGAATTTACTTTTCTTGAAGACTGAGAGCATGACATAGAATAATTTCGAATTGCTTTTGCTGCTTTTCCAAAAGCTGTGAGAGTAGAAGCTATTTTGGAGAGCTGAAGCAGGCAAGTTCTAGAAGAATAAGAAGTAACCATCTACAGCTAATTCAAAAAATCAGCCAGGCTGATGCAGAAGCATGTAGGTGTTTGGAGGACTACATGAAATAGTCCTTCAGCTAAAAAGACATATTGATCTATAAGAAATAAATCAGAAAGTGACAATATTGATTCAAAAGCTTCAAAGTTGCAAGAACCTCGAGCCCATTGCGTTACTTTCAGTTCTAGTGAGATAGAAGTGATAGGAGAAGAGAAAAAGAAATGAGTGAGACCTATATGTTTCTACTGCTGAGAGTTACATCAAAGATTAGTTCAGGTTAAAAGGATTTGCAGAAGATCTGAAGTCCAACTTGCTGTTCAAAACCAGTATTAGCTATGAGATCAGACTGCTCAGGGTTTCATCCAGTTAAGTCTTGAAAACCTGGAGAATGGAGGTGACAAAACCTCTCAGGGAACCTGTTCCACTGTTTAATTGTCATTATGTTGGAAAATGTTTCTCCTTGGCTGAACCACTTGGATTCTGTTCTTGTTCTGTAGACAAACATTGCTGGGAAGTGACTGGCTGCGTCCTCTTGATAATGTTGTTTTAGATACTGGGGGATCTGTTACAAACCCTGAAGTTCTCTCCTCTCTAGGTTGAACATACTGAATTCCCTCAGTTCTTACACGTATTTCAGCCCCCGAGCACAGAGATGGCCATCTCCTTAGCCCACTCCAGCTTTTCTCCTGTGTTAGGGAGATATGTGTAGTTAAAATCGGTCATTAGCCTGTATGTGTTATAGTGAGTGCCAAATAAAAGGTGGTCACTCATGTCCCTTGATCTTCTGGCTATGTGTCAACGGTTTAGCTCTGTGATTTTCGTATGGTTTTTATCAACCCCTAGATTTTGTTAATAGGTAAGAAGAGTTCGCATAGACAAAATAGATCTCTTGACATGGGTATTAATATTAAGATTTATTGCTACATGATAAGAACTAAGGGAATATTTATATACACAACAATTCTAACTAGTTTTCTTATAATAACAAACTTAAATATTTATAAGTACCACCCCTCCTTCTTTTCTTCAAAAACAGTCTAGAGGAAGAAGGAGAAGGAAAAAGTCTTTAAGGTAACAGTTCTAAATCACCGCAGCTAGAAAATCTCTATCTCTCTCTCTCCATCGGAATGCAGGGAGTCTGCCTCCCACTTTTAGCCGCTTGTCTACGGATCCTGAGGGTTTACCATGGGCTTCGAGGGAAAATCACCCTGTTGTCACCACGGAGTATAGGGCACCGTGGAGGTTCCTTCCACGAGGAGTTTCGGGGAGTTTCCTAAGAGTCACCACCCCTCCCCGGGTCACAGGGGTTCTGGGGTTTTTTTGGCTCAGTCCATACCCAAGAACGCTCTCCAGTGCTATGCTCTGCTGCTCCAAGTAGTTTCTGCACTCGCTCTCTGGAATTCTTCTGACTCTCTGCTTTTGGCCAAATGCCCAATCTTGGCTCTTGGCCATGGTCAGTTACTCTAATTCACCACTGCTCCCCCATTCGCAGTGAAAGGGATCATCCTGCCATCACACCCCGTCCAAAATTGCACCGGGCCCCCCAGTATTGCAGGCTTAGTGTTAGGCTCAGCCCTCGGACTAAGGCCTGCGGTCGTGAGAGGCTCAGCCCCTCAGTGGAGAGTTCACCGGCTTCTTTATCATTTTGTCACTGTAATTCTTCTGCAGTTTGTTGCATGTGGCTTCTAGGTGATTTAGTTTTGGCTTCAAGCCATCCCTACCCTCCTCAGGCCAGGCTAGGCCCCG
>VXAY01002258.1:152157-183403 GCA_013399855.1 Oxyruncus cristatus
TTCTGCAGTTTGTTGCATGCGGCTTCTAGGTGATTTAGTTTTGGCTTCAAGCCATCCTTGCCCTTCCCGGGCCAGACTAGGCCCCGGGAGGGCCCACACACCCCAGGCTCAGCCAGGCCGGGACGTGCTGCCACGTTAACCTTAATTTCTTCTGTGCAACTCATCTTCTCTTCCTGTTTGTTAAATATGTCATTCGTAGAAACGTCACAAAAGTCTCTGATTGGCTACTTGGCTGGAATTTCACCTGGAATTAACCATTTTCTACCCCAATACTGGAAGGGGGATGGGCTAAACCATGACACTACGCTACTATTAATACAACCCCGGATGATGTTAGCTGTCTCTACTTGTATGCCATTCTCCTGATTTGTGTCTGTGTACCATGGTTACCATGCCCTTTCTGAGCATAGCTGCTCCCCAGCCCTTTACTAGCCACATCACTTTAGGGGGCTCTTGCTTCCTAAATTCAGGTCTTTGCACTTGTCACTGTTGAATATCAGAAGCTTCATGCTGTCCTGTTCTTCAACCAAGTCTAGAGAATGGCAGGTCTTCTGTTGAGTATATCAATTGTATTGTATCATGATCTACTCACACCCAGTTCACTGTTACCTGCACGCTTTGTGAGATTGCCCTCTTGGCCTAATTCAGGTGATGAATGAAGCTGTTGAACAGATTGTAATACAGACTCCTACAGTATTGCATCTGTTACCAGCAACAACCACCTGAGCTTTACCATCAAACCTTATCTTTATCAGTATTGTAGTTCACATATCTATATTGAAGTTCTAACTTAGCTATAAAAATACTCTGTGAGGAAGTGCTAAAATCCTTGCTAAAGGAATCTATTTGCTCTCCTTTTGTCTACAGATCTGGTCATTTTATTGTGGAATATAACTGGGTTGGCCAGACATGATTAAACCTTTGTAAATCCTCCCTGAGTGTTCCCAATTATCTTTGTTATGAGCCCAGAAAATCGTTACGAAAGGACTTGTTTCATAACCTTCCAGGGACTGAAATGAAGCTAACTCGTTTATAGTTCCTTGGCTTCTCCTTTTGCCCTTTGCCGAATATATGCATGACATCTGCCTTTCTCCATTTGCCATGGACCTTCCTCAATTTTTTTGACCTTTCACAGCAATAATGAGCAATATCATTGTGACATTGGCCACTTTTGTCAAAACCTTTGAGTGTAGGTGAACTGGCCTTTTCAATTTCTATGGGTTGAGTTCTCACAAGTTAACCCAAACTCAATCCTCACCAAATGCTAACAACTATTACCCTTTTTGAGCCCTTCTATTGGTCGTAGAGGCTTGGGAGGAGACCTTCTCAGGGAGGACTGAGGCAAAAAAGGCATTGAGTGTAGTAACCTTCTCTATCTGCTGTTGATAAAATAGCTGTTTGTCTAGAAGCCTGTCCATGTTTTCTTTCCTACCTTAACGGAGTGATAAAATCTCTTCTTGTTGTCCTTGTCATCTTTTGCAAAAATTAATTCTAGGTGACTCTTCTGACACCAGCCTTACATACTCAGGCAATACTTCTGAATTTTTCCTTGGATTCCTGACCCTGGCTGTGTTCCCTATATGGTGTTGTTTGGCCTTGTAGTTTTCTCTTGAGTTGCCTTTTTATCCATGCCAGGCTTTCTGTATATTTGTTTTCCTGAGTACAAGGAGGAGTGCTACAAACAAGAGCTGTTCGAAAATTTGGGTAGGCTGCTTTTGAAGTCATGCCGTTCTGAGTAGAATTGTCATGGTATTTCCCAATTTAATGTTCCCACTGAAACATTCCAAACCACATGTCACTTGATCTTTCCCCCCTGCCCACCTCCCTCGGTGGGCTGAAGAGAAGAATTGGAGACACAAAATGTAAAGATCACAGGTTGAGATAAGAACAATTTACTGGAAACAGGAATGAAATAAGACAACAAACTGTAACAGCAACAGTACTAGTGACAGAAAGTACAGGAAAAAAAAAAGTGAATGATTCATATGGAATTGCTCACATGGAAGCCCATGACCATACCTGGCCATTTCCTGTTTCCAGAAAATGAGGTGAGGTGGTATAGAATAGCCTTCAGGTCCTAGCCATGCCCTCTCCTGGCCACTGCAGAAATTAACACTGTCATGGCCAGAACCAGGGCAAGAATATAGTGAATTACATGTGAACTTTAGAAGAAAGCTTTGTACTTGAAATCAGGGTTGATGATGCAAGATGTGATATGGTCTTTCTGAAAAGAACTAAAGCATTAATTAAAATATGATGACTTCTGTTTATTATGTGTAATTTGGAAGCTATATCCAAATGATCAAATTAATTTATGACTGGAAGTCCAACACAAGCCCTGGTACTGGAAGTTATGTAACCATAACTGAAAAGTCTTTCTTAGAAGGAATATATGAGTTTCTTAGTTAAAGAAAAAATAAGGCTAGCAGCTTCAGAAGCTGTATAATATATATATCAGGTGCTAACCTGATATGTGTGATACTCATAGATTATCTTTTAAAAGTATACAGAATACTTGACAAAAATATTTCTGATAAAAATATTCTAATGTTGAAACTTTCCAGATTAGAAAGAGAGTGTTTCTCCTCAAACAGTGAAATGAAAGAAGTGATTGAGGAAAAGAAGAAGGTAATTAAAGACCTCTCAGAGAGACTAGGGAATACTGAAAAAACCTGCAGAGAATTACAGGAGGAACTTGAAACGGTAAGACAAAAGGCCTGTGGCACTCCTTGTTTAGGGTTTTTTAAACATACTGTGAACGTAATTTGCATTTGTTATGTTGAGCTGTGGAATAAATCTGCCTTTGTGTTACTGTGATTTCATTTATGTTACTTTGTTTTGTAAAACATGAGTAAATATTCCTAATACACTGGAGAAGCCAATTCAAAAATGCACATTAAATGATACACTATGTACTTAAATGAAGAGTTATTTGCAGAAAACAATTATTTCAAAAGTATGGCTCTGAGTGAAGAATAACTTGTGTTTGCATACCTAATGAAGAAGGCAGTTTGTAGGTATGGATTATGATTTCGTGCAAAGAACATTCTATCTTTCTACCCAGGCTTTTTTCTCTGAAGCTTGATTAGCTACTATTATAGGCTTGTTAACTTTTATTTCACATGGTTTTAGTGCAATCATTTGACTGCAAGAATTGTTTGAAAATGGCTTGTTTGAAGGTGACAAAACAGAGGGATTTTTTTGTTTGGTTGTTTTTTTGTTTTGGTTTGGTGTGCATTTGGCATGTTGGATGTATCTTACAGGTTTATTTTCTGAAATCTTTCTCCTTTTATATGACCAGCTGGGGCCTTTTCATGGTCTCTGTCCACCTCAACTTTGAATAACAAGTTTTGCCATCCTGTTTTATAGCCGTAGGATCAAAGCAAAAATTTTAGGATATCTTCATTACTGATGTAAAGGAAGGGACTGAGAGCAACTTCAGCATATTTGCAGATGACAGCAAGCTGAAAGGTGCAGCTGACACACCTGAAGGGCGGGATGCCATCCAGAGGTACCTGGACAAGCTCAAGAAGTGGGCCCATTGGAATCTCATGAGGTTTAACAAGATGAAGTGCAAGGTGCTGCACCTGGGTCAGGGCAACCCTGGTACAGGCTGGGGGATGAACTGATCGAGAACAGCCCTACCAAGAAGGGCTGGGGTGTGCTGTTGTATGAGAGGCTGGACTTGAGCCAGCAATATGAGCTCCCAGACCAGAAAGCCAGTTGTTTCCTGGGCTACATCAAAGGCAGTGTGGCCAGCAGGTCGGGGGAGGTGATTCTGCCCCTCTGCTCCGGTCTGGTGAGACCCCATCTGGAGGCGGCATCCAGCTCTGGGGTCTCCGGCACCCGAAGCACATGGGCCTGTTGGAGCAAGTCCAGAGGAGGCCACCAAGATGATTACAGGGATGGAGCACCTCTGCTTTGTCATAGGAAAGGCTGAGAGAATTGGGATTATTCGGCCTGGAGAAAAAAAGGGGGCTTCAGTATGACCTCATTGCGGCCTTCCAGTACCTGAAAGGAGCCTAGAAGAAAGATGGAAAGAGACAACGTCATGTAGTGATAGGACATGGGGGAATAGTTCCAAATTGTTCCAAACTGAAACAAGGTTTAGATTAGACATTAGGAAAACATTCTTTACTGTGAGGTGGTGAGGCATTGGAACAGGTTGTTTTCACAACAGAAAAGCTGTGGATGTCCCATTCTGGGAACTGTTCAAGGCCAAGTTGGATGATGCTCAGAGTTTAGTGGAAAGTGTTGCTGTTCACAGCAAGGCTATTAGAACTAGATGATCTTTAAGGTTCCTTCCAACTCAGGCCATTCTATGATTCTCTGTATGAGCTAGGAAATCTTTTCTCTTTTCATTGTGTAGTAGCATTTGCAGTATTTTTATACATAACCAATGTAAACTTGAAAATTTCTCCTCTTCCTTTCCCTTGGAGCTGTGAGTATAGAAGGTAATGCTGGTCTGTTCCCTGCTGCTGACAGGCATTGTGCTAATCAGTGAGTAGGAGCAGAGACCTGCATCAGAGAGTGTAAGACCCCAGGCCCTGGGCTATGAGCTCACCAAGGGGTTTTACTTTAAAAATATGCAGTGCTCCAACAGTATCCAACAATATCTCTGGATTATTGGAAGAATTCTCAGTTCTTTTAACACGTTAAGAAAGAGTGCAAAGGAGAAAAGCGGCACATGTTTTCTCAGGAGGTACTTTAACGGTAAACTTTAGGAAATAAGAGATCCTGGCAAAAGTTTAGAGGGTAACATACAACCAAATTAAAGCATTCCACAAAGCATTGACTTAGCACATGCTAATACATACAACTTAGCCAAATCCAACCCATTTGGTCTCAAGTTACTCAAAATATCAAGAAAGGAGATTAAGAGAAGAAGTAGTAAAGAAAGAGAGAAAAATAGAAAATTTATAGCTACCACCAGGGTCCTGTGAAAGTCCAGCTCCCATGTGTCCAGGTGGCAGGGTCCAAACAAAAATGGCCAGCACACTTTGCTGCCTTTGTTTGCTTTGGCCCCCTGTGACCACCCCCTTACCCCCGGATGGACTCCTGGTGTTCCAGCCCATGTGGGGCTGACCTAGGGGTTCTGGGGTGTGGTGTGGGCAGTGCTCCTGGGTGTTCAGTGACTGACAGCTGCTCTGGGGCTGCACAAGAAGGCTCCAAGGGGCTGTGGTATGGGACAGGGCATCACCCCACCTTCATGAAATTCAACCTTACCCCTTCCCCCACCCCACACACACTTGAGTTGGTCTGAGCCAATAATTAATATAATAATCCAGTGTCTCACAGAGAGTCTTCAGGTTTGTTGGTGTCTTCTCTTCACTTGATGGAGTTATTCCGTACATTGTCTTAGTGTTTTCCACTTTCCAGGAAGATTGGTAATTAATAAATTGAAAAAAAAATGTAAAAACCCTTTTTCTTTTGAGAGAGCAAAGCTTCTTCAGTGCAAGCATTGAAGTATTAAAAAACATTTGCTCCCCTAAGTCAAATGGAAAAAATCATTTTATCAAGCAAAAAAGGAATATAAAGAAGAATTCCTTAGTAAAAGGATGTTAAACCTGGCAAGAATTCAGGACAGAATTCTTCAGTTCAAGGTTTCTGGTAATGGCAACAGTATTAAATGATATATTCAAAATGGACATTATGTTATTGAAAGGTAAAAGCAAAATAGATTGTTCCAATTGAAAGAAATGTCATGTTCATAGAGCCTGTTGTTTTAATTGTTTTACTGGAACGATTTTAAAGCACAAGACTGTCTTGAACAGGTAATAAAAATACTCATTTTCTGAGGAGTTGTATTAGTGGTCCCCATGGGATGAGATTTTTATCACCTTGGATGGCTTTGTATATTTCCTGAAGACTTTTGTATTTGTTTGGGAAGCAGGAGTGCCTGTGTGTGGTCTTGTTTACTCGGTCTGGACAGCTTTTTTGTTATTTTTCTTCCCAAAATCAAAAAGCAGAATGCTATAGCAGAAACTAATTCAATATACTGTTATTAGGCTTCCCTATACCCATACTAATATTGTGTGAAAATGTGTTCTCTTGCCTTAATTTCCCCCTCCTGGTTTCTTCATCAGTTGATTACTTTTTTATATTTTGTACTATTATTAGACATCCTCAGTATGTCCTTTCCACTTCAGTCTGATAATCTTAAATTGGTTTCCCACACTACTGTTACCATATAAGTTAATGTTTTTGTTTGTAAAATAATTTGAAGATATACCAAAAAAATTCTTTTGAAACTTCATATGAAAAAGTACTTTTCTTTTCCTTAATGGATCAGTTGAATGTATAGTAAAGTAGTTATGATGCTTGTAATTTTAAATATCAGCATGCAGCAGAAGTTTGCCAGAAATTTGCATGGATCAAATATTATAGGATCTGTTACTATCAAACAAAATCGCTTGTGAATGTTCAGCATGAGCAGGCTCTCAAGATTTCCGTTATGTTTTTCTGAGGAAATTGGTCTCAAGCTTGTCATTATTTCTAGCTAGGGTTTTTAGAAATTTTTAGTTCCAAGAATAGGAATTTAGAAAAATGCCCATTGTGATTCAGGACTTGTTTTAAATTGAAACAGCCTCAGCTGTATTCCTGTCCCATAGAAAAGAATAAAAGGTGTCTTTAGTAGTTTTAAGTTATTCAAGATATTTACATTTCTAGAACTTAGTAGTGAATGCTCTTAGTACTGGCCAAGCAGGAGATGAGAAACCTTGATTTTATGAGAAATGTGTATTGAAATTTGGGGAACTTACCAGTACACCAGAATGCATATTAGGAAAGTGAAATAATTAAAATATTGTAGTTTAGTATAAATTCCTTTAATTTGGAGGAAGTGTATATTCATTTCCTCCCCTTGTATAGATTCTATCGGAACCAGGATGATTTGTGTATAAGTGGTTTAAGAGATTACAAACAGCCTGTCTTTTTCCCTATGGCATATAAATCTTTCTGTTACAGCCATGCCTGCAGTCATGTGCTGTTGATGTCTGAACTGTCTGTAAAAGCCTTGTAGGTTATCATAAGCTGAATGTCAGAACAGAAGTGTTTGAAAATCTATTTCCTGGACATGCACATTAACCGGTGTTCTTTAACAGAAGTGTCTTACATCTTGACTGAAGAGACAGTGAATCACCCTGAAGATTATGATTCTTTTCTGCAAATTCTATGGAGTAGAAACTAGTACATGATGGCAAAGATGTAAATGTAAATTATTGTAAATGATTGTGTAAATGACAATTTATTGTGAATGGAGCATTTTTTTTTCAAACTAAGCACCCCCACCGATACACAATCCTCATTAATTTTTTACTAATGACCATTAAGTGTTGTCTTACCTTGATCCCTGTTTTTCTTGCCGTAGTGCAGGGGTAGAGTGTTCCTAGATACTACTTCTGTTATTGTCCTAATTTAAGAAGACTAGTCAATCTGAAGCATAAATGATCTGCAAAGAAACTAATTTTGTAGTTTATTCTGGAAGTGCAGATGTCCATTTTGTAGTTTATTCTGGAAGTGCAGATGTCCATCCAGCTGTGATGTCCCAGTGTTATAAGACAGACATCTAAAAAATGCTTTTAAAGTTGCAGTTCTCAAAAATTTTTTTCTGCCTTGAAAAAAAACAAACTCAAAACCCCAGAGAGATACTTCAAAACATTCTCTTCCACTAAAGGTTGTTGCAAGTCTCTCTTTAGAAGACAAGAATAGTTACAATAAAACTTGGGAATTTTGATTGATTTTATTTCAGAGATATTTAATGTCTTGAGAGGTTGTATTTAATTTACACATGGAGACTCCTCTATAGAATTTTGAATATTCTAGCTAATATAAAAAATGAAGAAACTCTATTAAGTATTCAGTAGTTAGATAACTTGAGCAAAAATAAATAGTAGCCCAAGGAGGAAGATGGTCAGTGAGGATTTTCTTTTGTTTTGGTTTGGCTTTTACGCTATGGTTTATGCCTGGTTGCTTAAAATTTGTGCCACTATTCTGCTTTACTGAACATCACTTGAGTAAAATCTGTTTTATGTGAACTGTGGAGCAGTCACTTGGAACCTATTTCTGTAAATGCTTTGATTTGCTGCCCCCAAGGTTGGGCCTGGTAAACATTCTGATAGTTTTGTAAAGAATTTACATAAGTGTTTTTCAAGAGGTATCTGAACACACTGTTCCTTGGTAGCTGTGTGAATAGTTCTGGCTTTGGCACTTACTCTGCCAGCACATGAGATTTGTACTGCAAACTGAGTGGGTGAAGTAATCCATGTGCAAGAGAGCCCCTTGGAGCACCTCGTACATGTAAACAAAGTAGAGAAAGTTCCTCAGGAATAATGGCAGTTCATTGTAGGACTGGGCCCCAATTCCCTGTGTACTACTGCTGGAATTTTTTTAAGGTAAGACCTCAGATTCTTGCCCACATGTTTATTTTTAAAAATTAACTTGAGATACAAACGCGCATTTGCATCAGCAGGTTATGTGGGTTGTCCTAGAAGTATGCATAGAGTTTGCTTTTATTTTAGTCAACTATGGCTTTTGTAAAATGCTGAAAATAACAATGGGACATAATTACTGTATTGGAATAGGTTATAGAATGATACTGAAGTCAAATACTCATAGTTAAGGAAAATATGTCTACAGCAAAGGTAATACGAAATTGCCCAGGTAAATATAAATACCCTTCTTGTGGAAGACTAACTCAATTCTGACAGTGAGTGGAATAATTTTATAAGTACTAGGTTTTTCTGTTATCCTTATAGATAAGGATACAAAGTATTTGGAAAAAAGATTTTCTCCTGATTGGGGCACACAGTACATTTCATGCAAAAGTCTTGGCTTCTATTTAATTTCTTTAGAAGTGCAGTTTTGTTTTGAAATTGATGGTTAAATAAATATGTTGCCAAACACATTTTCTACCAGAAGTCTTTTATCCTCTGGGTTGTTTTGTCATAATAGGAGCTGTCTTAAGGATATGAAGGGAAGCATTGTATATACTAAAATTCAGCATATATTCTGCGTTCAGAAAGTATGATTTTGCTCCCATGATGTTTGCTTTCTGTCCTCCAGTGTGGAATATTTTGTGAAGGTGGGAATTGTCTTTGGGGAGTATAGGAAACACTCCTAGTATATTTTGAGGATTTTAAATTCTCAAAGTGTCCATGGAAACTTCACAAGAAGAATTTACCACTAGTCTCAGGGACCTGGGATTCTTAAAGGCAGATTCTACCAGTAAAGACTGAGGTGAAAAAGGCATTGAAAAGGCTTTTTCTGCATTGTAGTTATCAGATTCCTGCCTCATTAGCACTGGGCCCACATTTTGCCTAGGCTTGCTTTTGCTAGTAATATACTTCAGGAAGCTTTTCCTCTTATTCTTCATATCCATGCCAGATTCAACTTGGCATTCCTAAGCGTATCCCTCTAGCCTGTCCCTCTAGGTGTTTTTCACTGGTCACTGTGTCTGATTGACCTTCTTTATGCTTCCTGTTAGTATTTGAATTTAGTCAGGAGTTCCCTGCATATCCATACAGACCTCTTGCCTTTGATTTTCAAGGTCATTTTTGAGGATCGCTTCCAAGCTCAAGAATGGTCCATTCTGCAGGAAGACAAGCAAAGTCAGCAGAAGCCTTACTTCACAAATGTTTTTTCACCTGTTTCTACTTAGGTGATCTGTGAAGCAAACTCTCTTTAAGTAAAGGCTGTAGCAATTTTGTTACCTGATTTCCCTTTTGGAGTAATCTAGGAAACACACTACTTTTCCAGTAGCATCCCAATAAACATGTTGATGGATGAACTCGTTGAGAAGGATGTAACTGCATCTCCTGGAATAGTTGAATCTGGCAGCTGCAATAGATTATGTTTGACTCAACACTTGTGGACTCCATTTTCCTTTTCAGAGTGAAACATTATGCATACTCCCTGTGTTTGCTCAGCCTGAAGAAGACTAAGGGGATGACAGCTACTGCTATGAACTGTCAAATGGGTGCTTATGGAGAAGGTGGAGCTGTACTCTCCTTAGATGTATGCAGTGGAAATATGAGCGAAAACAGGGAAATTCTAATTACCTGTTAGAGGGAAAAAAAACCTTCACAGTGAGGATTGTGAGATATTGGAGCAGGTTTCCTGGAGGGCCATCTTTGAGAATACTCAAAACTTGACTGGACAAGGCTCAGAGCAACCTAAGCTGACTTGGAGCTTACCCTGCTCTGAGCGGGGAGCAGGACCAGATGACCTCCATAGATCCTGTCAGCTTAAATTGTTCCATGATTTTATGACTCTATACATTCTTATTAGATACCTGTCAGTGAGACATAAGAAATCAGATAAATATTAGGCCCTTTGGACTCTTAACCTGTGCCTGGATTTTCAGCACTGTAGTTTACAGTGTTTTTTCTTCAATTTGTGATAGTGGGGACAGTGATTAAAAATGAAGTCAAATTGGAAAGATGCCAAATATTTTGCAGCTCAAATGTAGAGAAACTGGCTAGTCTAAGGAATTTCGTTTTGGTCTTTATTGCTGTTGAGAAAGAGACTGAAATTGACTTAGGGCGTGTAGGAGCAGTTAGCAAATAAAGCACAGAGAAGTGGTGAAGGCTGAATAGACTGGAATACACTGACTAAATTATGATAAATTAACTAAACAAAAAGAAAAATTGAATGCGGAGATTGAAAAAAATTCTCACATTTGACTTTTCCATGGGAAAATGTTTTTCTGCGAAGATTTACTCTGACCTCTGTGCTGGCAGTGGTTTATGTAATAAGTATTTATTTTATCGTGATGTTATATATTGCTGTATTTTCTTGGGTTTAGTATGTGAGGTCTTTAGGATGATATCAGTACATGAGAGCAAATTACTTTAATGTGCTTGCATCCCGTAAAATATTTTTACTGGATCTTAGCATTTACAAGCTCTATTTACAAGTAATTTTATGGAGTAAGAATTAAACCTAGTTATTTTTCAATATATAGAAGTGGTTTGGAAAATCTTTATGAACTGTAGTACAAACTCTCACACAAGGAAAAGCATGTAAATGCTACAGGGGACCTAACACTGAAATACACATATGAATAATATATTAGTTGATATACAGTACATATAATTAAAATTGAAAGAGTAAGGCAAATTTATAAAATATTTAGCTGAATAGTGAAGAACACTGCAGAGAATTAAATGCGTTTTTTTCCTGACAGTTATATGCTGGCAGTATGTAACAGTTTTCCTGGGGAGGATGTTTCCCACACATGAGAAAATGCCTGGATCCTTTGACATGCAGTGAAGCATAACTAAAGCAATAGTTTATAGATATAATAGAAAACAGTAGGATTTTTCTCAATAAAAAAAGGTTAATCTTCCATTACCAAGTAGAAATGGAAATTACTCAAATAGGTTTTAGAATTTAGAATGTAAATAAATTGAGCAGTTAAAAGTCATGAGACATCTTTGAGCATAACCTTTGTCATAAGAAAATAGTGAAATTATTTAAATCTGATTTCCTCTGGAATTGGGGGGGAAGGGGTGGTTGGTTTTCATTTGTTATTGCTGTTTTTTGGGTTTGTTTTTTAAAATAATAAAATGTATTTTTGTCAGTTAGCAGCTAAAATTGTACATTTCTTTGAGAAGTCAAAACTGCATATACCCAAGAGGGCTTTGGTCTTGTCTGGAATTACAGATATATGTATTTGAAAAGTGCAAGTTACAGTCTTGGTTATAAATTGAAGGAATGTTTTGATACAGTCTTTCTGTTGTAGCAATTAAAAAATCTGCTGTAGTCCCTTTCTACCCTCAGAATAAAGTCAGTGTCTTGATTGGAACATTAGGCTGCACTTAGTGGACTGCTTTCTTTTAGAAAATTCAGTAGTAGGTGCTGAAGAACTCTGCTGTTTTATATTCCATGCATAAGGATGAGGTTTTGGTATTGAAGAAATCACTGTCTAGCATTGAAGATATTAACAATTGAAGTAGGCAGGTTTGCAATGAGGATAGGTGTGGGATTTGACTGAGTGCCAAATCATGGATTTCTAGCCTGTCTGCCAGTAGTTTGGTGTCTTTCTGGATGTCCTTGTAGGGTGTAACAATGGATTTCACTGCTTGCATAGATGGGCAGAATTTAAAGTTCATTAAGATATTTTTGAAGCAGAAGATGATCAAGACTGAGTTTTCATGCAATCATCTTTTGTTTTTCTTTTGAGTATCCGAAGCGTTTAGTTTTATTTTAAGTGTGTTTCAGGGTTCTTTGTTACTTATTTGTTATGTCATGTTAGGTATCTCAGCTCAAGAAGGGGTGTAATAAGAAGTATAGTGGTAATTCAGATTTAAAGGGGAACAAGTATACCGTTGTGATATGTATTTTTTCTGTATAGTGTTTTAATGTGTTTGTTTCCCTGCCCCCCTCTTGTCTTATCTATATTTCCTGTCAAATAAAGGCCAAGAAACACCAGGTCTTTCTAACAGAGACGTATGAAAACAACATGAGAGAGCTGGAGTTACTCTTGGACAGCTTTGCTATGTCAGGCCAGCGGACAGCAGGTTAGTTGAAGGTATAAAATGACAGATGCATCTGTCAATGTTCCAAAGTCACTACATTGTGGGAATTCTGCAGATGCCTCTTGCATTCCCTCTTCTCACCATGCTTTGATTTGATGACATGATAAGAGCAGTTCTCACAGCAGTCAAATGGCCTTGCTAGCTGAGAGAGGGTGACGGAATGTGGACCTGCTGTTGTCAGCCCAGAACTTGATATACAAATGCTGGGGTGTATATGCTGGTCAGAAAAGGGCTTACTTGCTGTGCTCTAAATCCAACTGAGAAAAAAGTCCTTACAGTATACCTGCAAAGGGAACAGATGTTTTGCTTGATCTGAGCCAAATTCTCAGGCAACCTTCAGCAACTTAAAGGTCATAAATTCAAAAAGGTTGTGTAGGACACGATAGAACACAATATTTTACAGTTGATTGTGGACCAGTACTAAATTGCATGCATTTGATCTAATACAGAACAAATATTTCTCTGTTTGCATTAAAATTAATTGTAAATCAGTGGTTGTCACTGCTACTTGGCTTTATATGTAATGTATCAAACTTAACAAACTGCTGCCTGGTTAGACATTTGAATTAGTGGCTAACATAAACAAACTGAACTTTAACAGCAAGTTAGTAATTTTTTAAAGGTGAAAGTTGTACAGTTTTTAAAATCTTCATTTAAAACTATGTATGAAAGATATTTCTATGTAATTCCTATTAGAAAAACAAATACTGGACATGAAATGCTTCCAACTTACAGTGAAAGTAAACTGAAATAAAACAGGCAGAATGTGGCTTAAAAGAGCAAACGGGTTTCTTTTATGTAAATTGTCATGATTTGTTGTTCCCCTTTTTAGCACCAGTAGACATAAATGGCTTGTATAACACCATTAAATGAAGATATAATTTTTTTTATACTTTCACAGAATTATTATTTTTTTTTTTTACAGCCTGATACTGTTAAATTTCAATAAAGTAACAACTTCCTGAGATTTCTGTTGTCCTTAAAAGTCCTTGAATCTGTGATACATTTGTTTCCTCACATGGGCTGTATGATTTTTTTTTATTTGGGAACCAGTATCAGTTTTATTCTGTAATTATAAATGTGATACCTCTGGGCAATACCTATAGGTTTTCGGTAGATATATAAGTCTGAAAAGCTCTTTAAGACTATATGTTTTCCACAGTCTTGCCAAGTTCCACATGCTCAGAGGGACTTAAGCAATTCTGGCGGGAGCTGAATGCTGCTGCCAGAGTGCAGTTTCCAAAGCAGTAATTGTCTTTCGGGTAGGTTTTCCTTCTCCCTGGTGGTAAACTTTGCAGAGAACAGCTTTGACCTGTTTCTATAACAGTAACTTCAGTATTAATTTGCTTTGTTTGAGGTAAACTTTGGAAAATCTTATTTAAAGAGATCTTTTTTTTAAGCTTTAGCATCTCTGCAGAGGCTTTGTTGAGGCAGATTTAGCTGTGCTGTGGATTGAGTCTTTACAGCTAATATTAAAATAGATATTGACTAAGACATTTGTTCTACATATTTACTATGCTTCTGAGTGAGAAAGCTAATTTTTAATGCTTTTTTATTATTATATTATTACTCTGGTGTACTTATAAATGTATTATGTAGCAGTATTTCTTCAAATTTTAAAAAAATAGTTATTGTAATTATATTTGAAATGGGAACGTCCAGGTGCCAATAAAAGTAAAAATCTTAAATAAATCTTTGTAGTCTGATTAGCAGGTGAGGGTCTACATGAGCCACACCTGACCTGCCAGTCTTTCTTATTCTTGTTTCCAACTTTGAACTCAAGGGGTTGAGAGATCTACTTAGAAATCTGTCAATATTAAAGATCCAGCCCCAGATTTAAGTGCTGATTGGACTGTGATTAGTGGACTATACAAGAAGGAGAAGATAAGACTTTATATTTTTAAGATTAAAGAATTTTAGAAAGCTATTTTTCTTTATACATGCCAAGATAACGAGCATAAAGCCATGTCTTCTCCTTGTTCAGTGACCTTTATAAATTGTCCACAGCATTGTTATTGGGCCATTTGCATGCTTTCCTTTTGTATCTGTTCAGTTTATCGTATTTTGCAGTTATTCAGCAACAGGATTTGTTCCCAGGTTAGTTTGTCTACATTTCAGTAAAAAAGTGATTGTGGTTGTAGTAATATTAAAAAAAGTGAAATGGGTATAAAGTTCTAAGAGCGTTAGCTGCTTTGAGTTAGCCTCACTATTTAATGCAAGCCACCAGTACTGTTTTAGTCAAAAATGTAAAACACACCACCATATGAACCTCTATGAAGGAAATTAACTCTATCCTAGCCAGGGCCAGTACTGCTAGCAGAAAGTCCAGAGCAGCAGGTTTAAGAATTTATTCACTTGTACACTTCCTGCTAGTCTTCTGTTGAACTTCGCATTTTCTCAAAATTCTACCCTCAAACTCTTAGACAATACTGGGCATATGCTTCAATATTTTTTTGGTTATGTTTTTGGTGTTTGGGGTTTTTTTGTTTGTTTTTTGCTTTATTGCTGACATAGTGCCTCTGCAGAAGCAGAGTGCCGTTTGGATTATGTTGCATGTCTCCCACATAGCTGTATGAAGATGGACAACATTTAACCATAGGTTTGTTTTCAGCTGGTGCAGAAAGGTTGAATGTAATATTTGTGTTGGCAGACTGAGCTACGTGGAAATAGGATTGCAGCAAAGGCAAGGAATAACATCATGGAGAATTTACTGGCAAAAGTCTGGTTTTGGCAAACGTATGTAACGTTTGTAAACGATGTAAATCAGTATTTCTTTGACAGCATTGCAGGTTGGGACTTAAGAAATGAAGATACATTATTTAGACACCTTGATAAAACTATTGGATGGAAGATAACGCTTTTATTGCCTTAGCAGGTACTATTTGAAACTGAGAATTGTGAGTTATGGCTTCTGTAGAGCTACAAGTATGGAAGAATAGTAGTTAGTTTTTTCTGTGCAACAAGATCACTGCAAAATGTTCTTACAATGGGTAGCAGTGAGAAAGTGGTCTTGTAACTGAGGATACTGGACTAGAGCCCTGTGCATAGCTATAGCTGTGGTTAAGTGATAAAAATTATAGCAAGGTGTCACTTGTCTCTTTCTTCAAGGTGCAATCTAAACTTCTCATGAAAGGTCCGATTTTATGAATTCTTAGATTGATTCTAAGTGTAACATTGCTATTTGGCACATCTCTAGGATTTGGAGGGCTCTGGTGTCCCCTTATTAAGATTTTGCTTTTCCCTGATTCTGTAGAGTTACAAAATAACTTTATACATGCTGCATAGTAATATAAACAATGCTAACAATGATCTGTCAATAATCTGATATTGACATATAGCACCAGAAAAAAAAAGAAGAGTTTGTTCTTGGAAACTGAGTATTAGCTGACATGTTGTGACCTCTTGATCAATATAGTGTTATTTTGCTCGCTTAGTGCATTGTGGTACAGTCTATGGAATGCTCAGACATGTTCCTATGTCCTTAATTAAGGCAACCAGATCAGAACTCTCTGTCTAAATGTTTAATAAATAAGTGTAGTGTGTACATAATGGATATATCAGATTTATAATTGAAAAGTTATGTAGGACTGTGTAGACATAATAGTTTTTAAAAATTATTTCCTTTGGAATGAAATTCAAGATAATTTAAAATGTTTTTAAGTTATGTTTCTCCAAGCATAAGATAATCATGTGATCTTTGGCTCTGTAAAGCTTTAAGTGAACGAAGTACTGCATTGACATGCTTAATCACAACAGCAAAATAATATCAGAAAAAGTATAACATACTTTACTTTCAGACTACATGGATTTTTAAAGTGTTTAATTGTGTGATTTTGAAGTTGGCTTGTCTGACTGACCAACACAGGCTTGACCACAGTAGAAATTATATGTGAGACTGCATACCAAATACATTAACTATAAATGTAATCTAGAATGTACAGGTATATATCTTGTATTAAGGCTTTTATAGTCTTTCATTTGCTGTGAGAGTGTGGCTATTCAGCTGCGTCTCTTGTGGCAAACAAGGCTGCTGTTCAGTATTTTCTATTGTCACTGAAGCCCTGACTAATTTTAATACTTCTCATCCACGGTGAGTAGTTTTCTCTCTGTGGCTTTAAGGCTTAATTTTCATTCTGTGTTTTCCTTCAGGCACTTGCAACGACAAAGATAAACCTCTGAGTTACTCTGTCGTTGAGACTTTGAGGTGTACCTTGACAGCTTACCAGAACAAGCTGGAAGATACCTCTAATGAGGTAACACTTGCAATGTTTGGCTCTATATGTATCGCATTTGGCCTGCAGCAGTACATATGCTTGGCTTGTGAAAAAGGGTGGAAGAGTGGGAATGTTGAGTTGACAGCTTCAAGTATACCTAAAGAAATAATCTCTTTCACTACTATTTCTCTAAGCTTGCCCTTCAGTGAAGTTTCACTTATATTTGTGGGGACAGGGAGTAGAGTTTTTTTGTCTTTCTAGTTTAATTTAGTTTTGTTTTCTTGTTAAACCTTTTTGGAGTTATTTTCAATAAATATTTAGGATAAGAAACTATTAATATTTAGGATTTTAGCTAAAAGATGATGATTTAAGAGTGTGGCAGCATATACCGCAATATTCCTAAATACTGTGCTTGAGCCTCAATAGTCATTGCAATCAGTTATACAAAGGATCATGCCCCTGTACTTTTAAATACCAGTGTAATTTTCTGAAAAGAGTGTTTTTTCCATGGAATCTCTTCTGGAGCTATTTTGCTGTCCTTTTACTTAAAATAGGAACACTACAATACTTTCTTTAAGTTATCTGAGACGATAATGGAAATACTTTAATTTTGGGACTCTTACTGTTGAAAAAAGTCACGTTTTCCTTGCAGTCGTACTGTCCTTTTATTTCACTGGCTGAGAAGTCACAGTCTTGCATTTATTTTGTTGTTTTTATTACTAGTCTGACTAAATTACTCCTCTTGGGTGTAAATGTTTTATAAATTTGTGGCTTTAAAGGCTGTAGAGAGAAGTTAATTGCACCATTAAAACTTTTTGTACAAACTTGTAATTCGCTTATCTTTGAATAAAATTGGCAAATACAAAAAGGCAAGGTGTGATAAGATTGTAAAAATGTCAATACTATATTTCTAGGTTTTGTCTTTTGTTTTAACAAATGCATATCTAGGTAGTCACTCACAACATTTAAAAAGGAAAAAAAAAAGAAAATAAAAGAAGAAGTATATTAGCTTTGCCCCTTTTATTGTGAAAAGAATGGTCTCCCACAAGACCTTTGAATGTGTTCAATGGACACAAAAATAAGTGACCATGGAAACAATTATACTTTTTAAACAGCAAGCATTGTTAAGTCTCTCCCAGTGAGATAAGAAAACTGATGTGTGTAGTCATTATGAAACTCTTCTGAGACCCAAGTCTGGAAGCTGAAGAGTAACTAGGAACATATTACCCACAGCGAATTGTTATTTGGGAGGAGGAATGTCACGTGATAGGCAGCACAGTTGAAAAGTCGACTCAGCAGGCTTTGGCTTAGTGATGTGCTTTGTTGTGAAACTGTGCCAGAGACAGCAGTGGGGAGACCAAGGGGGTGGCTTCTAAGAAAGCAAAGACAGTGTTCTGACAGAAAGAAGAATGAACTGTCAAGGAAAATAAATCGCAAGCAGAGCAGGACCAACAGATGACCTGCCACAAGACTTCCCAGTAGGACTGCATGTGACTGACCCTGAAGTTGTCATATGGAGCCAGAGATCACTGAGCACCTTCATGGTGCACAGAAAGGGCAATGCTCTGTCCTTCTTGATTACCCTCGCCCCCACAGAGAATGCTGCTTTTGGGTTTTTATATGTTAGATATGTTTAATAATAAAACTTTTTAATAATACAGTAATGCACAAGGGGACTATGAAGGGCACTGTGCAATAAAACCTGTAAGGGTGTAGTTTGGAGCAATTATTAGGTGTTCTCTTTATAGAGAGATTTTCAACAAGACTCCACGTATTGATGAATTTGTTAATGTATCTGTACACCTGGATGTATACATGAAATATGCTGGTAAACTTGTCATATGTCATCTTTAACTTACTGTATTAAATATTAGATTAAATGATCTTGTTCATTTGTGTGACTGAAAGGTGTATAAGTATTTTGGTTTTTGTAGATAACTAGCTTCTGACTTTTTGTATAGTGCAGACACTAGAATGTTAGGGAGAGCGAAAGGAATAGTAAACCAACAAAAAGACTGGAAATATTCCAGTAGCATTCTGTATTTTACTGTAATTATTTCTAAGGGTTCTGCTGGGTCTGCTGACATCAAAATATAAAAATAAAAATATAGTTTCCAAAATAATTTGTACATTTTATAAATGGGGTATTTTACTTCTGAGTTGTTCCTTAAATCTCAGGTGCTTGAAGTCACCTGTACTAGAATACATTTCTAATCAGTGTTTTCTCTCAGGCACTTGTATTGCTAGCCTCATCATCATGTAAAGAAAAAGACATATTATTTTGATATGTTATCTTTTCTGAAAGTGCAAAGTACACATTATGGTCATGAGCTACCTCTAAGATAGTTGCTTGTAACCCTACAGAGATTCAGTAGTCACTGTGCCTCTTGGGAACATTGCTACTTTGCTGCTTTTACAGGATGTGAGTACTATCCAGTGTTTAGTAAAGAACCACGCTTGTAGAATTTCTGCAAATGGCCACCCAGTGGAAAACTTGTTTTCTTAAACCACTCCTCAGATCATAATCTGAATTTATTACACTTTCAAGTACATTTCAGTGCATTTCTGTGTTCTTGTCAGATATTTTGAGAGTTAATAAGATAGTTAATAGTGGACTGAGTTTGGGATTCTGCCACTACTCTGTATCTTAAATCATTATAAAAGAGTTATTTAGCGCTTTTGTAATGGCACATTAATTAGGTTGTATGGAGTACAAAAACTGTCGAAGGAATTGAAATACATTTTGTTGTTTTACTTTTATACACTAAGTTCTTCCGTTATATTGAAGGGGTCATGCAGCCTTTCTGTAAAAGCCTGTTTGACCTCCATATTTTTTACAGTTTGAGAAAATGAAGGCTCTGTGTAAAAAGATGACAAAAGAACTTGAGATATCTGAGGAGAAAATGTGTGCTTTAAGACAAGACCTTAAGGTACGTTTAATGAATTTAACACAGAATTTTAAAGTTCTCCAAAAACTATCTTTCTGGATTTAAGGTATCTTTCTTATCAGAATATGTCTCTATATCGTTCTATTCTGTTGAGCAGTCTAGTTTACCTTGCAAGCTTGTGAAGCCATGCTGCTTTATTCTGGTTACCACTGTAGACTACGCAACTGGTTATTTCAATGATTGTGCTTCTGAAATAACTTGAAATACATTTATCAATTTGCAAAATACTGTTTTGTATTGAAATTGGCATCAGTATTTTTTCTTTTAATGTTTTTCTGAAGAAAAGGGGAATTTATTTACCTCTCTTCATATGAAGGTATGTTTTCCTTGAGATATCCATTCCTCTGTTTATTTTTTTGTCTGTGTTTATCAGGTTAATGCGTGTAGTGCATAAGGTTGTCTTTAACAGCTATACAATATGCAGCCTAAAATTTCTTGAAGTAAAATCTTTCTGAGAACTGATAAAAACACTTGAAAACTCTTTTCTTTAGTTTCTGAACAAGAATTTTTTTTTGTCTCCATTTTTGACTGACAACACTTCTGTAATGTCCTGTCTGGTTACATCAATGACCAAGGGAGTGAGGAAGTCCTAAGGTCATGGTTAAACTTAATCTCCCGACTGGCAGTGTATTGTATTACTGCCAAAATAGAGTGTCTCTAAACCTAGCGTTTTTCAGTCACTTTGCTGAGGATGTGCTACTTTATGTTTTTATGCAGTGTTTTTCTGTAACATTCATTGAATCTTCATATTAATGGCTACTTGCACATGATGTCTTGTCATCTGATCTGAACTTTCTTTACTAATTTATGTTTGGGAGACTTAAGACTTCTGCTTCTGTTCCAGCTGCTTTGTAAGACATCTAAGATTTCTGCAACCCATTGCAAGTGATACTTGTATTCTTCATGAAAAAAATGGGTTTGCTACACACAGAAAGTGCTGGTTTTTGTGCAGTATACCGGTTTCAAATATCTTAAAATGTTTGATAATAAAACTGTATAGATAAACAAAAGCTAGATTCAGTCTGAAAACATTTGTGTTAGAAATTTAACATAGCTTTAATATTTTAATGTTTTCATGAAGAAGAATAAAAGTCATGGTCTAATGAATTTGGGAGTATCTTTTCTATTATATTTCCATATAAGAAGCTGTGATTTTATGAAAAATAAAAAATGCTTACAGTTTGACCTTTTGCAAACTTTAGCAGTGCTGGTAATCCAGTGCTTATAGGAGAGCAAAGCATGTGTATCTGTCCACTCTGTCTCACAAGTATTTTGGCTGAAAACGTGTAGTGTATTAATTTCTTTGTTTACCTGGTAAGATTGGGTGCTGGTAACCTAAGGGTTGTATTTATGGCCATTTCTGATTATTGGTTACTTGCCATGGTCAAACCTCCAGAGAGGGTCCTCACATTTTTTTATCATGGCGATAAAAATACAATTAGCAACAACAGCTGTGTTGCTTACAGACTCAGCTGCAACAGATCAGAGATTTATTTAAGAAAATAATGTGTATTTTCACTAGCTCTGAGAGCTTTGCACTCTGCAGAGAATAAGTTGTGTCCCTGCTTTCTGCATCTCATTTGTGGGGATAGAGGCGATTCCGAGTAGTCCAATTAGCCTGGAGTCTTGTGAATACATGTGGCCATATGACTTTACTTCCTCAGATGACCACTGGACTAAGGTAACATTTCATAGACTAAAATTCTTACCAGCCTTTCTGTTCCATGCCTCTGTCTTACAGGAAGCTCAGGATACCCTGGCTGATGCCAATAAAGAGTTAAATCATCTGCGCACTGAGTGTGCAGACAGAGAGACTTTAATAGAAACTTTAAGAATGAAACTACAGGATGTACAGCAATGCTGGGAGAAGGAGAAAGTATGTGCCACAGAATCTGAAAATGAAATCCAGAAGCTTACCAGGGCTTACCAGAAGGATATGGAGGTATTACTAGAGACAAGATGACTGTCAAAAGAGTCTTTATTTAATCTCAACTTTATACATTTACATACATCAGATGGTTACTCTTAGTCTTAACAGATTTATCCCTAAAATATGATTTTAAGATACATATTTTGAAATATGTGTTTAATATCTATGAGATCTCAGGACATATTAGTTCTCCTTCTGTATCAGAACTAGTAGCTTAATCACTCCAGCGTTTTGAATTTTTAAACAACTGAGTATATTTAAGAGCTACACCTGACGAACAATTCTTTCTTTCTTTCAAATAAAACTTAGCAAAAATGTTTTGCAATGGGAACATAGAGTAGTGTCATTATCATTATTCCTGATTCACGTGCATTGAGGTAGTTTTGCATGCAGGGCACAAAACCTAGAAATTCTTATTTGTTGTCTATTAGCTCATTGTGGTGTGATATATGAAGGAATGAGTTCACAATGTCTTATTTCAGAACTATTATCTCTCTCCTTATATGTATTAAGAGATGTTAATTTTGTTACTTTTCCCCCTAGTAAAGTTCTGTACTAGCAATGGCAATGATGTGCTTTTAGTCATGCATATTGAGCTTATTACTTCTACAAATTTGGACATAGATGCCAACTGAGTGAAAAGGAAACATTCTTTCCATCATTCTTACAGTCTGGTATTTAAATAGGGTCCACATGAAGCAGCTGAAATTGTTACACACATCAGATAATGATTAAAGTGAAGGAAACTAGAAGTCTGGCTTTGTTGTAAAGTCTGAATGTCAACAGCACTGTGGTTGCATTCAACATGTGTGAATTGATTTTAGGGTCTTGGAATCCCCTTTTTTACACCAAATGGATAATTATCATCCTCGGTTTATCGCAGCCAAGCAAAAATGTAGTGCTGGTGGCAGATTGGATTTTCCTCGGGGAATTTGCAAATCTGTTAGAAACAAAGTTTAACTACAATTTCTTTTTAATTGCATAAGATACCATGAAATTATTGTGAGCAAATGCACCTAAGTGTGATGGAAAGGGCTCAGAAAAACCCTAGTTCCCCATCTCCATTATCCATGATTTCGTAATGTAAAACCTCACCCAAGGACCCTGAAAAACAATAGGAACATTTACATGGTTTACAACCTTCGTTCTTGTGACTTTTGAGGTACAGCTTTCTATTGTCTGAATCAAAGTGGCTAAGTTGCATATATGTACTAAAAGCATGAAAATTGGAATTTCTATTGCACACCATTGTTGCTAAAGTTTATTTATAACTTGCATCAATTTATTATACTACTGGCTAAAATCAGTGTAAATAAATGAGGCATGGCTTGTGGAATGTAACTGATGAAGCTATAAGCCTGTTGTGTCTGGCTGTTTAGTCTCATACATGATCCATACAAAAACAGTTTTAAAAAGACTTTAGAGTGATAGTTGTATAAATGGTGTGTTGTGCTGCCAAGCCAATCAGACAATTTTCTGCATGCTGTGCAGATGTTGGAAGTGGGTACAGTTTGAATGTAACTGGAAGTGTTAACATGAATAAATAAATTGCATGTACTAATAGCATGGAATTTTTTATCTGTGTCAGCTCCTGGTTGTGGCCACTGCAGGAATGGTCTTTCTTTACATACTTCATTTATATATTATGTCTGATTAAACAAATTTTGTAAAAACTGTTTTCTTACACTTGCTTCAATATGTATGGCTGCAAATATTAGCAATTGAGGAATTTTATAAAAGGTTTAAGAATGAGCTTTGTGGGATTTTTTTTTCACCTGCATACAGCTTTTATTACTATCTATATGATGCATATATTTCGATTCTAAAGCTGTTCAGGTACAACTATGAATTTTTCTTTTTATTTCAGGAGAAACTAACCTTCCTCCATAGCTTATACCAGCGTTTGGTAGCAGGCTGTGTACTTATAAAACAACCAGAAGGCATCCTAGATAGATTCTCTTGGTCTGAGCTTTGTGTAGTCTTGCAGGAAAATGTTGATGCCCTGATCTTAGACCTCAACAGGGCTAATGAGAAGGTAAGTGTCCTTAGGCACCAGCTACCTCTATTAAATTCAGTGACATTTGTCCGCATCACAGTATCATTAAAAAGGATTGACATTCATCTTGTTTCAAAAAGGATTTGGACGTTAATAATTCAATACCATTAATTATGGCTTGTCTACAACTCAGTTTGATGCCATTGCTGTGGGCATGTAAATGTGACTGAAGTCTGTATGAAGTCTCTAAGCTCCACTTTCAGTGCAGGACATGCTAATAGTACTAGCCAATATTAGCCACAGGGACCTAATTAAAAGAAAATAAATTAATCTTACTGATGAAGCAATTCAAAGAACTTAGTCATTTACACTAATAAAACAAGTCTTTATTTTACCATAAAAAAGAAACAAAATACACTTACTCTAGGAATATCTTCTTTAAATTATATGTTTATGATTCAGAGGTTCTATGCCAATGTATTTTTTTCATTTAATTGTAACTTATGGAGTATAAAATTCACATTCAGAAACACAAATAGAAAATACCTATTTTTATAGATCGTGTCAATATTTGTTATAAGGAGAAGCTGCATTTTTTTGAATTATTTTGATGTAAGTAAGTTTTTGTGGCCTTTCTCCACAGAAATCCCTGCATTTTTAGGAAAGAAAAGACCTCTTTTTAAGTAAGTTAAACTGATTTCGCAGACTAACATATGCCAGTCTATAGGATTTCAGTTTGTTTTCTGGCTCCATTGATCAGGCCAGTCCTAAGTCTAGTGGAGTGACTCCAGAACTTGGCTGCCCTGACATTTTGGTTTTGAGCCATAGGAAGGGAAAAGCTGTTTTGAACAACTATCATCTTCTGGAATTGTTACTACTCTTTTGGCCCAAGTAAGGTAAAGGGCTGATTATGGTGAATTGTTTTAACTCTGCCCATCATTTAATAAATACTCCAGCAGTCAATTAAAATTACTAAAGAGGGGTATGATAAAATCTGGACTATGCAGATTTGATGTACATTTCTGTTTTTCTTTTGGAGAACAAGAGGAAAGGGAATGGGGGAGAAGGGAGTAAATGTTGAGGGTGTTTGGGGGTGTTGTGTCATGTTATTTCTTGCTTTTTAATTTAGTATGGTTATTGATATTGACTGTGAGGTCTCTAGGGCTCTTTTCATGTGCTTACCAGCTTTTCAGGGATTTTGAACAGTATTGTTACCTGTATTGTACCTGCTTTCTTGAGAACAAAATTTTTCTCTTGCATTTCTATGTGACATATTTTCAAGGTATCTTTCTGGCATTCCCTAGTAGTAAAAGTGTGTAGGTGTGTATATTTAAAGATCATTGTTAACTTGATTAATTCCTCCATTTAGTTTACATGGGAGCTGCAAAGTTATCCACAGAGTGAATTGCTTCACTCTTGTTGAAAACACATCATAAACTAGTGAGCTACTTGTGAGAAAACATTCTGTATGCTAAAATTTCCTGAAATTTTTTTAAAACTTAATACCATCTGGAATGTCTTGGCTTTCCACTAAAATAAAAATTAAATTAAGGGCTGGTTTTTTACTTATTATTTGCAATTCTTGCAAACTGCTAAAGGACTGGTGTATTCAGATTACTACTTTAGCAGTACAAGGTTTAATGCATTTATTTAAAAAAAATATAGGAACTGTCCAGTTCGGGTTTTCAACAAAAAAAGCAACAAATATCTGCAAGGTGGTATAAGGATGGCAAAACTGAAACAAAATTTTTGTTCATTTGTTGCACAATTCAGATAGATAATCTGTCATGAAAGACTTTTACTTACTTTTAACTAAGTTGAAGAAATTACAGATTACATTTTCTGCTGGAATAGTCTGTGGTTAAATTAGTATGTATAATAAAGTAAAAAGGTGTTTAGAGAGGTAAAAGAATTTCTTTTTAAATGCTTGTCACACAGATATCTCACCTAGAATATGTTTGTAAGAACAAGTCCAATACTATGAAGGAGCTTCAGCAGAGCCAGGAAGATGCTTTTAACAAAATGGCTGAACAGATGAAAACACAAGCAAGCTGTTGGCAGAAAGAAAAAAGGTATCTGGAACAGCAGTACTCAGGTCTCCTTGGGGAAGTTCATGCAAGGGCACAGGTATGGTGCTGTGAACTTCTGATTTTTTTTTTTCTTTTTTTTACGTGTAAATATTTAATGGATTATTTCAGTAGTTTAAGCCCCTAACCAATTTAAAGTTGTTGAAAATTTTTTAAAAAAGCAACTGAAACCAGAACCTTGTGTATTAACTTCATTAATAATAAGAAATAAATGACTTTGTTAAAACATTCCAGAAGTGAACTGCCGAATTTGACCTACAGTTGCTAGTGATTCTTTTTTTTTTTTTTTTGAGAGTGTTAAGGGTGCAAGATTGAACTTACTTTTTTTAAGAATTATATAGGGCAGCTGTTATTTTTTTCGGTGTCATGGTTTGCAAAAACTGTGTAGAGTAACAGTTTTGTCATTGGGGGATAAATTTAGGTATATACATTCCGACCCTAAGAAGCAATTAGCAGTTACAGTGGTAGATTTCAACACTATTGAAGGACTCTGTTCCAAAATTAAAATAAGGTGAAAAAGTGTAAAACGTGTATAACTGTTGCCACTGATTGTTAGAAAGGTTATTTGCAATCTAGAATGTTCACTGTTATTCTACAACCACTGATCACTATATTTTCAATTGCATTCCTTTACATATCTTTCAATTAAAAGTGTTGTGAAATAGAGGAAATAAGATATGTCTTGTTATTTGTGACTGCCACCTGAAACTTACTTCATGAGAATAATGCTGTATTTGACTCAGATTTTTAGGCTTGGCAGTCTTTACACTGTAATTTCTTAGGAATGAGTTATACTTGTAGATATTACTTGCTTGATATCTACATTTTAAATCAGAGATTGGCAATGCTAAAAATGTTCCTCTGAGTGGAATAAGTGGCATCCAGATTTATATTAAACTTCACCTCTAGTTTCCATTTATGAAATCATTGCCAACGAAAAGAATAGTGAACTGAGGAAGCTTAATTTTAATTTTAAAAATGAGATTTCCATCCTAAAGAAAAAGTGGATGTATACAATATAGATAAGGTCTGAGTCATCTCTTTCAGAAATCTAGTTTTTGTGAAAAAATAGTGCTGTGCAGTTTAGTGTGCCATTCCTTGGCATGGTGCTGTACCTGCCAGTCTTCCCAGCTGAATTGTCTAGGCAGCATGGAGAGCATGTACTGAAAATGTGTCTCTCTTTTGTGGAGCACACATTTGGCGTGTCTTTTGGAAAGAACCTTTACCTATCAGGTTGCTGTACAGGACTATTGAGTTCCTAAAAGGGAACTGTTTTCCCTTAGAAAGGCCTGGGCATGTATCCTAACACAGCTGGAGTAGTGCAAACTGGTAGTGTATAACCTAGGTAGTGCACTCAGAAGATTCAACAATCCCTTTTCCATCCCATGTTCCAGTTTGTCTTTCTTACAGTTTGTCTCAGTGTTAAACTATCAAGAAGGCAGTCTAATTTCTTTCGTATTTCTAATTTGTGACTGACACTGGGTTTGCAAATACTAAATTAAGACTTTCCCTCCCTGGGATCCATGGATGTCTGTTGTTGGGGCTGTCCTAATCCTGATTGCCTGTTTTTCCAAACTGTATTTTACCTATTGCATTTTTAGCCTGCTAGCCATATTTGTCTGCAAGGTCACTGCTCTGTTTGATCAGAGGTGTGTGGACAGACTGTCATAGCCTTATTACTAAAGGGAACAAGGAAAAATGTGCCACGAGTTACAGAATGTCTTCACATGATCTTTTAGATTTACTGACTTGCCAGTGTTTACATAAAGATACAGAAGGCAATATTTAAATTTAATGATTTTTGCAGACTTTATTAATTAATTTTATAGGAAACATATAATCAGTGCAAGTGGAATATAATTTGCTAGTATTTCATTGTGCAACTGGGGGTTCTCACTCTAGGACACTTACTCTAGCTCTGCAAGGAAACTGTAGCAATTTGCTGCATTTTCCGTCTGAAGATCTGAGTATAATTGCAAGCACTTTAGTGAACTAACCCCGTGTAGGGTTTAGTTCCTTTCTAAAAAGGAAAGATGAGTGATTTTTGCTGTCCTGCACCAAGCTAATGATATTTGTTACTTTGTCTTCAGCCAGTGTTCCATGACTACTTCTAGGTATTTTCTCTTCAGAGATCCTGTGTTAAGACTTCTTTAGTTTTTTGAAGTGTTGCTGCACGTGTGAAAGCAAACTGAAGTGTGTTAATTCATACTCTCAGAATTAACACAGAGCTCTAACTGCACAGCAGTAGGAGTAATGTATCTTGAAAATTACTTCTTTGGTTTATTAGAACTCCAGTAGAGAGTTAGGGCTTTTCAGAATGATCTTCTTATAATTAAAATGTAACACTGCAAAATCTGAAGGTTTTAGTAGCAGTGACACCCACTACTGTTTCTGTCCTCAGCCAGTACTGTTCAGGTCCCTGGTTCCAAAGTAGAATCTGTGAGTGTTAATAGGTACTACTTCACAGCTGGTACTGTAGGTCAGATGGATCATAATCTGAAGGCAGTTTCACTGCTTTTCACAGAGTATAGCCTTATCACAGATCAGCAATAACCAAGGCACTCTATACGTACCACTCTTTGTCAGTTCTCCATGTTTGGAGAGTCAATGGAGCTTAAAATGCATATTCTTTTTCCTTGCCTTTTGTAGCAGTAGTCCAGTCCTCTTGATTTGGTAGTGTGCCATTTTGAAAATGTTACTGTGCCTGTTCTGTTCCTTGTACTCACACAATTATTTATTCAGGCGGTTCACAGTCTCATAGGAAATGTCCTCTGAATTTTAACTACAAGTTGTTATTTGCTTATTATTTAGATATTTACTAATCTGTCCCCATTTTTTGTGGCAACCACTTAAAATAGAAGTTTTGTTCTCATAAGTAAGAGAAAAATTCTGTAACTACTTTAAAAATGTTAATTCCAACAGGAAAATAAAAGGTTTGCTAAATAGGAAAGGGAAAAAGTCCCCTAGGGAGAAAAAAAGGTTTTATTGGCTTTTTTNGGCTCTGCTTTTACAACAAGGCAGTTAAATTAGATAATGGATGTAATATATTGCAATTATGTCAAAAGTCAGTGCAATCAGTGCAAAAGGAGGAGGAGTGGTACGTGTAACTATACTGGTCCTGACCCACTAGGTTTCTTTGGTAGACATGTCTGGCCCTTGTACTTAAACCACAGCAAGGGTAGGACAGGGCCCTTGATGTTGTTTATTTATATATATATAGGTGTATATATTTGGAAAAATACAGCAGCTGAAATACAGGAATCACAGACTCACAGAATGGGTCAGGTTGGAAGGGACCACAGTGGGTCATCTGGTCCTACCTCCCTGCTTAAGCAGGGTTGTCCCAGAGGATATCGTACAAGATTGTGACCTGATGGTTCTTGAATATCTCCAGTGAGGGAGACTCCACAACCTCTCTGGGCAATCTATTCCAGTACATGGTCACCCTCACAATAAAGAAGTTCTTCCTTATGTTCAGGTAGGTGTCCTGTGCATCAGTTTCTGCCCATTACCTCTTGTCCTGTCCCATGGCACCACTGGGAAGAGTCTGGCTCCACCCCCTTGACACCCTCTCTTCAGATACTTACAGACACACTGATGAGGACACAGAATCTCAGAATACTCAGGGTTGGAAGGGACCTCTGGAGCTCATCTAGTCCAACCTTCCTGCCAAGGCAGGGTCACCTACAGCAGGTCACACAGGAAACCAGGTGGGTTTTGAATGTCTCCAGAGAGGGAGACTCTACCTCCATGGGTAGCCTGTTCCAGTGCTCTGCCACTCTCAATGTAAAGAAGTTCCTCCTCATGTTATAGAGGGGCTTCTTGTGTTTTAGTTTATGGCCATTGCTCCCAATTCTGTTGTTGGGCACCACTGAGAAGAGTCTGACTCCATTGTCTTAACATCCCCCTTTGAGATATTTATCTGCATTANGGTGTCCTGTGCATCAGTTTCTGCCCATTACCTCTTGTCCTGTCCCATGGCACCACTGGGAAGAGTCTGGCTCCACCCCCTTGACACCCTCTCTTCAGATACTTACAGACACACTGATGAGGACACAGAATCTCAGAATACTCAGGGTTGGAAGGGACCTCTGGAGCTCATCTAGTCCAACCTTCCTGCCAAGGCAGGGTCACCTACAGCAGGTCACACAGGAAACCAGGTGGGTTTTGAATGTCTCCAGAGAGGGAGACTCTACCTCCATGGGTAGCCTGTTCCAGTGCTCTGCCACTCTCAATGTAAAGAAGTTCCTCCTCATGTTATAGAGGGGCTTCTTGTGTTTTAGTTTATGGCCATTGCTCCCAATTCTGTTGTTGGGCACCACTGAGAAGAGTCTGACTCCATTGTCTTAACATCCCCCTTTGAGATATTTATCTGCATTAACGAGATCCCCTGTCACCCTTCTCTTCTCTAAACAGGCCCGTCTCCCGCAGTCTCTCCTCATAAGAGAGATGCTCCAGACCCCTGATCATTGTTGTGGCCCTCCACTGAACCCTCTCCAGTAACTCCATGTCTCTCTTGTACTGAGGACCCCAGAACTGGACACAGCACTCCAGATGTGGCCTCACTAGAGCCAAGTAGAGAAGGAGGATCACCTCCATCAGACTGCTTATCACACTCTTCCTTATGCACCCTAGGATACTATTGGCTCTCCTGGCTGCAAGGGCTTACTGCTAGCTCATGGTCAACGTGTCATCCACCAAAACTCCCAGGTCCTTCTCCTCACAGCTGTTCTCTAGTAGGTCAGCCCCCAGCTGTATTTGTACTTGGGGTTATTCCTCCCGAGGTGTGGGACCCTACGCTTGCCCTTATTGAAATTCATTATATTTCTCTCTGCCCAACTCTCCAGCCTATCAGGGTCCCACTGAATGGCAGCACAGTTTTCAGGTGTATCAGCTGCTCCCCCCAGTTTAGTGTCATCAGGAAATGATGACTCAATCCCTTCATCCAGGTTGTTGATAAACAAGTTTCATAAAACTGGATTCAATATTGATCCTGGGGGAACACCACTGACTACAGCAGGCCTCCAACTGGATTCTACTCTGCTGATTGCAACCCTCTGAGCTCTGCCGTTCAGCCACTTCTTCATCCACCTCACTGTCCATTCATCTAACCCACATTTCCTGAGCTTATCTGTCAGGATGTTACGGGTGACAGTGTATGAGGTCCCCTCTCAGTCATCTCTTCTCAAAGCTGAACAGGCCCACCTCCCTAATTCTATCCTCATAAGAGAGATGTTCCAGTCCCTTTGTTGTCTTCTGCTGGACTCCAGGAACGCCATGTCTCTCTTGCACTGAGGAGCTCAGAACAGGACACAGCACTCCAGATGCGGCCTCACTAGGGCTGAGTAGAGGGGCAGGATCACCTCCCTCCTAGTCCTTGACATACTTGGACAAATTTAATTCTGGATGGGCCTTGGCCTTCCTTGTCTCATTTCTACTTATTCTGACAACCTCTCTATATTCATTCCAAGTGACCTGGTCCTGCTCCAATCTCCTGTGTACTTCATGCTTATGCTTGAGTAATGGAAGTTC
>VXAY01002261.1:0-27430 GCA_013399855.1 Oxyruncus cristatus
CAGTATTTTCCACCACATTCTGTCATTCTGACTTCCTAGAAAATCTGGCTCACACATGCATAATTAACACCCATCTTTGCAGGTGATAAAATATCTTCTAACATCTTCAAGGTTGTACGCATAATTGAAACTGAAGACTTGGCTTAGCCAACTTCATGACAATCTTATCAGGAACAAGAAACATCTATGAAGTGTTAGGAGAGGATAAAAAAAAAAAAAAAAAAGAGTTCTCGAGTTCTTGAAACAAGTTTTTTCCTCTCTGTGTCAAAAAATGTAAATACTTCAGGCAGTATTATTATTTCTACTCATAATTTTTCCAGGTTTCCTACATGGAATTATTCCTCCTGTCACAAATATATTTGCAATCAGGTTAACATCTTAAAAAAACCTCAGTATAAACTTAAGAAGATTACAATGGATCCTTTACAAGTGCAGTTCATTCCAAAGACGCTGACATGACAAATATCTCATTTCTTCCATTTGTATTCCTGTTCCTTTTTCATTATTTTCCAACTGCGATTTATAGAGTCATTATTGTTTCTTCATTTAAATCCTTACTTCCTCATCTCACTGACTTCTGCTACAAGATCTACTAGTCTTGAATCTTTAAAAAATGTTAAAAGTAATAAAACTTAAATGACTTCTCCTCAATATATATTAGCTTTTTATCTGTTTTATGGCTTGTAACTTTCAGTGTGTTTGGATGAAACTCATCCTTTTTCATTATTAACACAGCAGGATGTTGTGCATAAGCAGATTTGATTTTTGTCTGATTCTCTTTAATCTGTCTCCAGTTGCCCCTCATATCTTCTACCCTGTGTTATACCATATACTGATAATCCTTAATAGTCAACATATCCCTTTTATACTCCATAATATCTCAAGATGTTGATCTTATGCATTATTCAACAGTGTAAAAGGGAACACTGAGAAGTAACTTTTCATTTCTGTCAAAAAAGTGTCATTTTTTATATCTGATACTGTAGAAAAAACAGATGTTAGCAAAGTCCTTGAAATTAGTAGCTTGCTCCTTAGTAGATGACAATTTACATCAGAAGATTTCACTTTCAAGTGGTTAAAATTAGGGCTGTTAGAAACAGTAAACATCTTTTCTTTTTTTTTTTTTCCAAACCTCCACAAATCACTAATGGAAAAAGATTGTCGGCTTTGAAAAGTAATTTTGAAAGGAATGGTACTGGCAAAGTCTTAGATGACTGGTGTAGCTGAGTGTTAACCATTGAATGGCTCCATACTTGCATGGCAACAGCTGTCAAAAAGCCATCAATTCAGACTGCAAGAGGAAGGGCTTAGTATGTACTGAATTTTCTCTTCCCTTTGCTCCCCAGAGCTGAGCCTGATGTCAATTTTACGCCAGGATATTTTTGTGTTACCATGCTGGACAAAAATTTTCCAGTCTCTACTCTGAAATGTGATAAAACTAGCTTAACCATTTGTTTCTACATCATCAATGCTCCAGGAGATTAATCAAATGCATACAGTCCAACTGCACATTTTACTACTCCTTGGAATGGTAACTGTGGTCCCATACCATATCTGATATATTAGTTTGTCACCCATAGGCTGCAATCCCTTTTTCTTGTGAGTTACAGATTAGCTGATTAAAGCTGATGTAATATGAACACAGAAATACTAACCCACTAACAAATATATATATATTTATTAAATCTTATGAATACTCATTAATTCTTTCTGTTTGTCATCTCAATCGAGGCTTTGTATTCCATTCTTCACTTTTTGGTATTTATTTCTTGCTCTGGAGTTTACTTCTACTGTCTGTAGACTATCAGTTTGTAACAAATTTCAGTGGACTTGACTCCACCATTAGTTTCTGTCTCTCACTCGCTACAATGCAGCTTTTCTCTACGTTTTTATATCACAGCTGGGGCTATAAAGGGAAGGCTGGGGTGCACTACTGCAAGGGAAGTGTGTCTGTGCTCTGGGAGTGTGCATCTTCTTGAAATTGGCACATGTGCATAAAAAGAAAAGGAATTAGAATCCTCAGTGAGAACTTTTCAGAGCCAGGATACTCTCAGGCACATGGCGTGACTCTTGGGGATGGTCCTATGCAGAGCTAGCAGTTGGACTCAATGATCCTTGTGGATCCCTTCCAACATGGCATATCTTGTGACTCTGTGAATGGCAAGAACTGGGATACCTTAAACAGCAAAAAACAGAATACCAGAGCCTAATGTCAGAGAATATACCCCTGCAATGAACTAAGCCTATGTAAATCAAAATTATAAACAGACAGTGCCAGGAGCATAGAATTTGACTGCATTACAACAAAAAAGAACGTGTCAAAATTAGCCATATGTAATAGCAGGATCGCAATTTATCTTCAGTAGTTTCACCTAGATATTTAATGTATTCTAATTTAGATGAAATTTTCAGAGTAATATTTCTGTGAATTTACAGACTACAGATTTTCACATTCAAATCTGTACATAACATTTCAAAGGTTAAATTTCCTTTAGGGAACTGTTGTAAAGCTCAATTTTAATAAAATAGAAACGTTAATTTAAGAAGTCTGGATTAAAATATATTTCCAGAGTTAACATTTTCCAGGTTTACTATTCTGGGACAGAATTTGTCTCTTCTTTTCTTTCTCTTTTTACAGCACCCTTGCAGTAAATATTCATTTTCTTTAGCAGTGAATATTAATTAAAAAATTACTTTGAAAACCTCAGTCCTAATTCCCTAAAACTTCTGAAAATATATTTAAAGAAATATAATGTCTGTTGTTTATTTTTCCTCCGTAGAAAACCACACCATTTTCTCTAGTTTTCAGATCCTGGACATAAAAAACAAAAAAGTGAGCTATCTTCAAGAAAGTCAAACTGATTCCCATCTGGAATTAAGCAAGGCTGAAATGGATCTCATAAGCTCTTCTCACCTTTGGAACTATAAAAACGAACATTCCTCTTTTCCTCTTACAAGGTTGTGTCACATTTATTTTTCAAGATAAGAGACCACTGTTGCAGTTGAGAATACAATACTATGCTAAGGATATTGCACATAAAGTAAAATTTTATATTTAAATTTGAATTTCTAGAAAATTAGTGATGAAATACTTTTCATAAATTCCATAAATTACTTTTATCTAGGAAAGATATTATGTAGTATAAGAAAATAAGCTTAGGCTAGTTTAGTTTGTAGACATAAGTGGAGGAAAACAACCCCTTAAAATGTCTTTAACCATGTAAAAACTGCTATGTTATGCAGTTGCTATATTTAAAAGTTATTGCTACATAGGCAATTAAAACCCATGGTCCAAGATAAAAAAAGGAATATTTTTTTTGTAGTTGACTAATCTTTGAATATGTCTCCAAACTAAAATAAGCAAACAAACAAACAACCTTCCTCATGTAGAAAAATACATGTATTCTCCTTTGGTTTGAGTACATCAGCTACTGAATACCATAACTTAAATTTTGCAAGTTACATATCTCATTTTGTACCAACAAATAAATACCCCAAATAATAAACAGTTACTAGGCTCCTGAAAAAAAACCCAGATATTACGTTTCATAGATCAAATGGTTATTAGTAGACTAGAAAGACCAGTGCATTTACACATTCAGTAGGATTTCTGGAGATTTTTCAACCAAAACTACTATGCAAACTTGCATCTATTATTTGCTTGATTTTTTTCTTACTTTGCCAATTTTTAACATCTCTGCCAAATATCTCAACACTTAAATTTGGAGATAATTTTTAAGCCCTCCACATAAAATAGCAGAAGGAAGGTAACAGTTTCCTAGCAGTTCCCTAGTTCTTCATCTTCAGGTACTAGGAATTAGGGTTCAGTGGGAAGAAATTGTTTATTTGTGTGGCTGGTTTAGTACATGAAAATCAAATGAAAAATAGGGAGTCTCTGTGTGTTCCTTTCATGATGCATTTTAAAATTAATAGCACCTACAAATACTAACGAGGAGATCTGATGAAATTCACCCAGCCAGAACAGAATAATTGTGTATGTGTGTATGTATGAATACATATACAAATACATGTGAAAATGCATACATGTAAACACATCTGCAGTCACACACACAGAGGCACATAGATTAAGTAAACTTGCTCCTCTGCTGCCTGAGCTTCTTTGACAGGCATCAATCAGTTTAAAAATATTGAGTTTAGTCACAGTTAAATGTAGAAATGCCACTGATCTGGTGGATGTCTCATTATTGTACACATTAGAAATCACTGAGCATTTCATGTGACCTTTAATGAAATCTATATAAGGACAGATATAAATCATACATTCCATTTCTGCACGTATGTTTTTGAAATAGTGTGTACTTAGAAGAAAGTTCATAGTGGTTGCTTAAGAACTGTTAAGTTCAGAGAAACAGATACCAGTCCAACAGTTGCAGAAGGTATAAATTTCACAAGCAATATAGTATAAACATTTTCATTTTTTAAAAACCTTTATTGCAATTATTTTTATTTATTACATTTTTTAAATTATGTTTTTATAAGAGAAAAATCATGCATTCTGAACAAATAATTTGCTCAGAATTTTACAGCACTCTCAGTGTCTAAAATTCTGACTAATTTTTTTCTGTACATTTTTGCTTTTAAGAACAAGAAAACTTTTTTAGATCAGGTTTAATTATAGCCTTTTAAATGCTAAAATCTCATATATTTTTCTTTCTCTTCTGATCAGCAAATTTCATTTCACTCAAATTGTGAACTCCAGCCCAAAAACACTAACTTCCCTCAGATCACTGCATAGTCATTTGCAAGAGATAGGCAACTCCAGAAGGTAATTCAAGAAAAGAAACTAGTTTTAGATTTTTTTATGTTATGTCTCAAAAGGACTCTTTCCAAATACTATGGAGACAGTTCTATGAAATCAGATTGTACAGGATAAAATTAGCTTTTGTGAATCCATCTTTTATCTCTGCTCCCGTGGCTTCACCTGTGGTTTTGTCTTCTCTCAGTTCCCTTTTCCCGGGAGTTCTTGTCTACAGTAGATCAGGCTAAATTCCACCTGTCCTTTAAAAGAATGAGAAACTTTCAGTATCCTCCTCTGCTACTCAAAAAACTTCAAATCAAGGAAAGCCAAAAAAGTATTTCAAATGGCCCTCCTCTTTCTGTCTCTACTTGCAGAGATGTGAGAGAACTTAAGTTGCTTTCTACTCCTCTGATATCTGATAATCAGAAGAAGGAACACAGTAAATGTGTTTGTTTTTTTTTTCTTAAAAATAATGTAATATTTCTTTGGAACACAAAAAATCAGAGTCTGACAGACTTATTTTTACCGATGTGGTGAAAAATATTGGATTTTTATTTTTACTTATATTCTTAGCAGGTAACTTGGATTGAGCCTCTCCGTTGGTTCTGAGTCTCCTAAGTCATTAACTTTTACTAATTGTCCTCTGGAGTTCCCTATAGATAGAGTCCTTGACCCTGCTCATTGTTTCCCATATATTGTCATTTGTGTCACAAACGAGTGATTTGGATGGCTTAAAGAATCCCCATCAGATGTATTGGCAAGAGTTGTTTCAATATGATGTCATAGAAGTGTGACAACAAAATTCAATAACGATTGAATCCTATTGAATTCTATCCTATTACTTAATACATGGATAAAACATACAAAAGAAAACCAAATTAATATTGATCTAGAACTATTTACACAGAGATCAGAGATGCAAAAGGGTAAGGGAGACCCTCCCACTGAGTCACAAGGCTGAGAGTGGACCCCTTTGCTCTCTAAATTCTTGATGGAGCTTATGTGTGGCTAGGTCCAATCTTAGTCTTCAACATGGACAATGGTTATGGCTAATGGAATTATCTATACAAACTTTATTACAATTTAATATTATCAATTTCATTAGTATTAATTCAGCATGCTATCAGTCACTTATTAAGGAGCTGTTGCTGGTAAGGGGTGTCTCCACCATGGGTAAGGAAGGATCTCTAACCTTGACAGGCACCTTCATTCAATGGGAGAGTCACCTGGCATGCAGTTCAGTTCCAGTGTAGGGAGAACTCAAATTGGACTCATCCTAAGATCTGTTCTTGGTAAAAGATCTCTCTGTCTCGAGGAGCAAACTCAAGAGGTGTCCCAGCTCAAGACGAGATCACAGTCATTCAGTCACACTGCCTAGAAGGGAGTGCTCAAAGAAGGCTCAACCATGCCGCCATATTTATACAACAAAGTGGTTGGCATGTCATCAACTTCCATACAATGGGAACAGTATGTATGAGACTCCTTGTAACCACAAGTTTCTCTGTTCCTTGATAAATGAGTCTTGGGAAAACCACCCACTATTTCTGTGTTAATTGCATGACTGCTGTTTCAAGCTTACATACATCAATGCCCAGTATGTCACTCTGCTCCTTTGTGGATTGCCTAGAGGAGTTCTTGGCCCAGCTATGGCTCAAGACTTGCCTCCTTTGGAGCCTAGACCAAACTACTCCTGCTTTCATTAAGGTGTTGAGTGCATCCACGACAACTTGCCTAATTTCAAAAAGTGTTATAAAAAAATACTCCATCTTTGAATAGGGGGAAAAATGGGGAACTGAAAACATGAGCACATTTCTGGGATATTTTTGAACATTTTTCTAACTTCAAGTTTATATTCTGCTTGGACCTGATCACTAACCTGAAGGCCAGCCTGTGCAGACTGACTGGGCTGGTGATCAGGCCTGTCATGCTCAACCCCTTCTTGAGCAGCCTGGCTACACCCACAGCACTTGACCTTCAGTCTCCTTGAGTCCTCCGTGACTCCAAAAATATGTTTGTTTTTCTATTTCACGGCATCTAAAATAATAGGATTGTGTCACCATAGTGGTGACCATAAAAGCAGTGTTTCTCTAACCTCAAAAGAGCAGTGTGACAACATATGAGGGAATTTTAGGGGTCAAAGTCTGCTATAACTGTACATGACAGCTCAGAAGGGACCCATCTAAATTTCACAATGGGAGCTGCCCCTGGAGTAGACCATTTGCAGAGCCAAGAATATATTTCAGAGGGAAAATGCTGACTGATTTCAAAGGAGTGAAGTTGCATTTATGCAGCATAAAGTGATGAGGCTACCAAGACCCAGGAATGAACTAACTAGGGAGCTATTAATTAGCAGTCTGAAATACTAACTGAGAAAGAGGGAAAATAAACACCTATAGTATACAGTAAGAAAGATAAAAGATACAGAGAGAGCAAGAGATCTTGACTTCTGAAGTGTTTTGAAAACAAAGGAAAATGTTAAAGAAATTATATAAAACTGAATGTTAAACAGTATTCTTTCAAATTCTTTATTTTATTTCATGTGACAACAGACTGACAATCATTGAGAACTATTACTATTTTTTATAAGGGTTTGTGGAAGAGAAACATAGGAAGGCATGTTTAGGTGCAACAGCAGAGGTATGTCATGGGAATTTCATTCTGAAATATTAGGAAGCTCTTTTATACAGACTGCCCATTTTTATTTCTTGTTAATCTTTAATAATTTTAAGTTCATATTTTACAATTTAAGTTTATGCATCTATTTCTTGAAAATAAAAGTTGTAAATATTTTATTTCTCCATAATAAAAGGCAATGTAATACAAATATTTTATTTTGATCCAGAATGGTTATATGCATTAACTGTAGTTAATTTTATTGATTTATTTTAGTTCAGCAGTCTTACCAGAAACTAATATTTTCTTTTTATTTGATAGAATAACTATGTTCTGTAAAATTCTGAAAAGGAACATGGAGGGGCTAATCCAAGTCTAAATAATTTTCTTACAACAAAGTTCCCTCTTCAGAATTGCTAAATCTGAGATATGGAGAATTTCAGCCACTCAGTTTCATATCGTGTCTCTGAAGAAAATTTGTATTTAACTTTTATTCATTTATTTCACTTTCTCACGATATGCATATCTTTTTTCTGCCTATGGACTGTGACTTTGAAAAATTTAATGGAGGTGGAAAGTCATGCAAGTAACATGAAAAAAAAATGAAATTTCTGCTTCTTCTTCTTCATACATAATCACAAACAACAGTGAGACACATAAACACGTTTAAATCACAGCAGGTATAGAAATATATGTCTCCCAAGAGTCATAGTCTAACAGACCCAATGCTTACTGTATACAGTGCTGCCACCTTTTGGTTGTAATTCTCACTGCTACATATAGGTAGTCACATTGCAAACATTTTGTCTTAAAGACTTCACTTAAAAAACTTCGTCTTATTCAAAATTGAAACATGCTATATAAAATATAGGATTTTAGGAGCTTGTGTTCAGTTCCATGACAGTATTTCAGGATTTCTAGCGCAAGATGTTACAGTTTATCTGAATGTTGCTTGTGCTATTTCTAAGCCAGCCAAAGCCTATGTGAGAGGGATGGGTCTACAAAGTTGATGATTTATCTTCCCATAAAGCTCACTTACTAAACATATATTTCAAAACTTGTGACATCAGCTGATGCATTTTCTTTCACTGTTTCTCTATTTGAGCAATTAAGACCTTAGGGGATGATAGATCATGTAAACTGCCTTCACCTCACCTGCTGCTTCTAGAGATACCTCAGAGCCCTAGAGCAGCCACACATCTTTCAGACTCCTGCTTTCTAGATGGGTTTAGAGCTCATCACAATGCTTTGCATTTAAATCTCTATCTGGCAGCTTGGGACCCACTATCTTCAAAGTTGTACAGGTGGAAATATTCACCCAAAATAAATCTGGCTGAAGGAAGCAAAAGATTAGGTGAAAAATATGAGGTTTAATGTTATGTGAATTTGTATTGTCTGCAGTTGATGCAATTCTTAAATAAGGCCAATGTTACTATCATATAAAGTCCTAGACGTAACTGAAATTATGAAGTCCGTGTACATCTAAATGTACATGTACATGTGAACTGCATATCTAAGATCCCGTTACAGCCAACGCGAACCTGGAATTTGATTCAGTTGTCCAAATAGTGATATTGATTGCACGATCACTCACAAAGGTAGACATATGAAACTGGAATATATGACACAAGATGTTGGAAATATTCATGTTTTCTGTAATGCCAGATGAAGGTCAAATCATATTTGTATGCTAGGGCACCTCAAATGCCACTGAGCATTTATGTTCAGGCTTCTCGTTAGGTATTATAAGTGATATAAATGCCTAAGGGTAGGTGCCTACTTCTGTATGTGACCTCATACCATATTTGTTGTTGAATTTAGAGTCTGTTCTTACTGTTGATTTCAATATATATATGTAGATCCAAATGTTAGTCAAAAGGTTGTTTGGAGGGAAAAAAAAAAATGCACTTTTCCTTCTTAGAATCTCAGCAGTCTAATGAAGATGCAACAATTAGTTGATGCTAATTCAATTACAACAGTGCAAGGGTATGAGGAAGGAGGTCACACTCTTAACACATTCTAACAAGGCTAATGCCCAGAGTAATAGAAGGAAGACTCAGCAGTACATTTACAATTGTGATTCACAAAATCCTTTCAACTCATAACCCTTTTCTTTGGTGTTACAGTCATATAATGTTCTTCTGAGTCCAGAGGGTAAAACCTTCTGAGACTGAGTGAAATAAGATTGTGTGGGCTTATGGTGGAGTCACACCATCATCCCACAATCACAACCAGGAGAGTCATTGTCTCTCCTCTTCAGCCAGGAGATCACTTTGGGTTCCCTGTGTGGGTTCAAAGGAAGAGAAAGGTCCTGCATTGCCACAGCTAACATTGAAAAAGGTCCAAAATGGAAAAAGCAACATGTTAAGTAACACTCAAAATTACTATTTCTTAGACTGGAAGTCCATTATAATCATGAGATGAAGCATATAAAAGAACTATAATTCAACAAAGCAATGTAACAGAAGGAAATCATGATTAAAGATAATTGTCTCTCTGGAGTAAGAAATGCACTATCTGCAATAAAAAGTGTGATGAAATAATAACCAGATCATCAAAACCAAACCATGTTATTTAAATTTAAGGACCTATTTCAGGTAAGAATCTTGCAACACCTCAGACAGAATTTATATTTCAGCTAAACACACTAATTCATGCAGGCACTTGATCCAAGTACAGAGTTTTTTTAATAACATGATTTTTTTATTGTATTTTCATATCTTTTCTTCAGTATTGTTATACTTCAGCCTAACTTTTCCCTTCTATTCAATTTACTCCATCTATCTGCGTGTTGAAATCCTTGAGGATCTTATAGAAAAGGTAGTTTTAATACAGTTTTTCTACAGAAGACGTTTTACTGGTTTCAGAAAGTTGTAGAAAATAACTACTTACGACATGACCTTTATCACCTGAAGAAGTTAAAGTTATAATGAGGTTTCACATGCTATTTGCAGGAAGTGTTATGAACTTGATGTGGTATATAAACCTGAATTTTATTAACATCATGTTACTTGGGTTTCTGAGATGACATCTTAAGATGTCAAATCTTTCCTCTCAACGTCCTTAGTTTTACTAAAAATTTAATTCTGTTTTTATTTCTATATATAATTAGAAGTGCATCGAGTGATACTTGGTAATTAAGAACCCGTTTAACTCAAACTGTCCTTAAGATTGGGTGTCCCAATCTAAAATGTCTTTTGAATTTCTTTCTTTGCTTGAACTGGCATTTTCAACAGGTTGGATTGGGTTGCTCCATTCCAGAATTCTGACGAAGGCAGGAAAAATGAAGTTTTGTGTCAGGGTTATGGCCTTAATAGAATTTAAAACAGCCTGTTTTGTTGTTGTAGGGAGTGAATTCCCTTAACGCATGCTGGACCCCCAAGGGGACTGTCACATTATGATGTGTTGTACTGTCTCCCAGCCAACTGAAGAAACAGAACTTGAAGTCATGACAGGTTATCCTAACAGCGCTCCCAGAAAGTGTCCTTTGACATGGAAAGATATTTTTGTATTTTTTACGACTTTATCATCTTTCTGCTGTGCTGACTGTGTAATGAAATATCTTCAAAAGATATGCCCCATTATACCTCTCTTGTAGAAACATTAATCAGCTACAAACAAATAAGCATAGAAAAATAATAAAGCGCAGAGAAATGAATCCCCAAGAAAAACTTCGTGTCTTAATTGGTAAACTTATTATAAGATTCTCTGTGATCGATTTCAGGTCTGTGAACTCCCAATAGTAGATATGCAACCCTTACAAATATTCATTGGTGGATTGATCTAAAAATTATTAAACATAATGTAAAAAGTATATATTTTTTAATTGTTAGATTTAATTTGAATGAACATTTTTAAAAACACCTAAGCATGAGGTCATGGAAAGAGAAACTAATATCTATACTGCTTAGACATTCCAATAGTGAATATATTTAATACGGTATGGTTTTAATTTGTTGTTTTAATCAGCAGATCCTGGCAAAATTCTTGTATGAAAACTAATCACAACAGAAACAATAATGGACCTTTGGTTTTGAAGAAAAGCAAGGAATCTCCTTCATGAAGACTGTTAACTTTGTTTAGAAACTTCTGCTTAGGAGAGATTGAGAAGCTAGATTAGTGAGATAAAAAATACTCTCACAGACTGAGAACAGCATAACTGGGCAGTTTTTATGCATGACCTACTTCAGTCACAAGTAAGTGTGAAAAAAATATGATATTTTAATAAGAAAAGAGGGAAAGTAAGGTTTAAGAATTCTTTTTTCCAAATGAAATGAATTTGATTAGCTGCCATAAATTTCTGTTGCAGATTTAATACTTCGATAAATAGAAAGAAATGTAATCTTTGAAACAATGGATTTAAAATATTGTCTACTTAAAATATTGAGGTGTAAACTAACATCACTAGTAGATCTGTTGATCAAACATGAATGCATTTTACTGGACAGTGCTATTTATCATCCTTACATATTGTGGTTCTTTAATCTTTTCATATAGAATTCATGACAATAACTCTGACTCATACTAATTTTATAAAAAATATTATTTTGGAGACATTGTTTTTGTATTGTTTCAACCTTTCAATTTCTGGAGAAGGTTATTTGATATATACCTATATCTACATCTACATATCTGCATGTTAATATATATAAAAATTTTATTTAATATGGAAATATAATTATTAATCCTTCATTTTGTAAGTTTTGGAATCAAGTCAGTTTGAGAGCATTCAAATGAATCGAGATTTTTTGATGGACTCATATTTCTTCCAAAAACTGGTCTTCCACTAAAAAACACTGTACAACTCAGCATAACTGGCATGTTTTATTTGAGTAAGACCTGGAATACAGAAACAAGAGTTTTGAAGTGCAAGGACAAGGTAATTTAACAGAACATGATAGAAAATTATCACAACAGCTTCCTGAAAAGTGTTTTTTAGCCTAGTAACTTACCTGATAGCTTGTGGGTAGATAAAGAAGTTAAAAATGTTGTATGGTGTTATTTATGGACAAATTAATTTCAAGATTAAATCTTTTGCTATGAAAATCTCCTATGGTTTAGGGTTTTTTTTGGTTTTATTTTCTTCTTGGGAATGGGTGTTTGTATGTAAGAAAGTACTCATGAATAACTGGATAAAGAGCAGGGATAAGATACTGAAAGACTTGATAGACAGTGCTCTAAAAGAGTCTTATAAGTCACTCTCTCTCAGAGCTGGTTCTTCCACTCCTAATTGCTAGCTTAAGGAAAAATCATCTTATCTACCTGCTATCCTTGTAGGCTGCTGGCTGTTGTAGTCCTGCTCAGTGTCCCACTTTCTATTTATAGGGTTGACTGTTTTTCTTTCCCTTTCATTCTCTCCCAGTTTATCACACCCTTTCTCTCCATAGAAGTAGACTCACAGGTATGTACTCAGAAGGGCATTTGTACAATATTCTGTGGACTGAAGCTTAGATCTGTACAGATCTGGGGATCAAACAAAGAAGAAAACCTGAACTGGAGTATTTGCAGATGAATACTGAAATGACTGACTTTTCTGCGGAAAGAAGGATCTTTCTCCTTTTTTTCTGTATGTTTTGGTTCATTACTTTTACTGTGTATTAGGTGCTCCCAGAGGAAATAATAATAGAAAAAATAAATCCACCCAGATCTCATCTTTACATTTTTTACCACATGTGGGGGAATGTAAGTCGCATTTCGCTCTTCAGGTCTGTGCATAAGCCTGTCAATGTGATTAGTAGATCTGCTGATCTGTTGCTGCAAGCTGTGGCCCAGTTCCTCTTCCCCTCACATCCAGACATGTATTCCTCTTCCCCTGGTGATTTTCCTCCATGAACTGGTTCATTGTATGAGCAGATGTTCTATTGCAATACATGGGGAAAGGGAGGCCAGGACAATCCAATCCCTGTGAATGGAAGCTCCCCACAAGACTCCTTATCTTGTACCATTAATCCTGAGTCATATTTTAGGGACAGCTAACATTGTGATCTCACTTTCAGATGTCCCACCTTACCTAAGTTAATTAAAGTCTTTGTCCCATTCTACAGTTACTGTGATTCCTTAATGAGTGTTGCACACAGCTCTGTCTTCTAGGACTATTCAAACTTTTACTACTTAGATTTCCATGGGCACCTGATGAAACAGTGAGGGAATGATATGATTTTATTTTTCGTCCACAAATTTTGTACCTCTCTTCATGTCCCACTGAGTATATTGGAGCTTTTATATAATATCTAAGATACATTATATATACATATCTATATATACATATACATATGCAAATTTTGGCCCAATATATGCATCAATAATTTACCTGTTTTCTTTGTGTTGTCACTTTTAAAATTGTACTCATATTTGTTAGCTTTGAGAAATTGGAGATAATTATAGGGATCACAGAGAAAATTTAGTTTTTCAGAATATATAGTAGCAACAAACTAATTTAAGACACAACCCTCCACAATTAAAGGAAATCTACAGTGTTGCTATTGATTTTGGTACGAAATAGATGAAGGTAATAGATTCTCATAACTTAATATATTTACAAGGACTAGGTTAGAAAAGCCTAAGGGGTGTCTCTTCTGCTTCTCTTGGGATTGTCTCCAAGTTTGATAATATTTACAGCACATTTGCACATTTGAACTAAGAGATGTTAATTCTTGATTGAACCACAAAAGACTATGCACAGGTAACACCTGCTGATGTCCTTGCTTCCATTGCCTGGTCACACAATCAGGACTAATCAACAGAAATAAATGATTCAGAGGGAATTAGTAAACCCAGAGAAACTACCGAGAAGTATTTCTTGGGATTTTACATATGTCTTATAATGTTAGTGCACTGGGACTTTAAATACTTTTGTTATACAAATGAAATATTATTGGCAATTTTTGACAATTAAATACAGTTTCCACTCCAAAAAGGAGATGGAAAGATTTGATCCCCCTCAAATCCTTATTTCTTCCATTAAAATTTTAGCATGATACTGTCTGCATCCACTTAGGTATGTATAGCTCATTGTTTGTTGCTGTGTGTTTAAAAACAAAACAGTGTATTCAATGAGAAATAGTAAAAGTCATTATTATTTACTAACAGATCATTTCTGTGTAACTTTTGTTCACATAATTTCACAGTGGTTATCTCTTATGATTATTTTCCCAAGCCCTACAAAATTAGATATAAGAATAAAGATAAATACCATATAGTCAATATATATTTATGGAGAACACTGAAAATCAAAATTGTTCAAGAGGTAACAACATTTTGTTATAGATCACTGTGGACATTTTTAAATCTAGCTCAGAGTGGAAAAAAACCAAAACAAAACTCAAACCCCAGTGTCATAAAAATGTAGTTTTAGGAAAATGTTTATTTTTAGAAGAATTTCCAGTTATATTATGAAAAAAAAAACCCAAAACATGTTAAGTAAGATTAGTCAAATGGGCACATGATAATCCTTTTTAACTTCTTTTATTATTAGGGCAAAGCAGTTTCTAGTTTCTCTCAGGAGCAACTGAGTTTGGAGCAAAAGTCAAAAGGGGTAGAGGAAAAGGAAACAAGACTTACCTGCATCTCTGTAATGGTTCCTACAGACTGTTTTAGCAGTTGCATAAGTTCAATCAGTATTTACAAGTATTTTTCAAGGACCATGTATTAGGTGCTTTCTTCTGTTCCTCAAACCTTGCCGTAGACCAAATATCTCCCACTTGAAAAATTCTATTAACAAGTAGCTGTTTTTTACAAAACATTTCTCCCCAAATATCTTACCACTTTTTAGTCTTTTTAATGTATTAATCCTGATTATTACTAATGTTTATTCATTAACGCAGTCATTTAGTTAACATCATCATATTTATTTTTAATCAATGGGTGTTTTGCTCAACTATAAAGAAACGAAGGAACTAAAGAAAAAGAGTAATTTTCATCTTCAAGGCATTAGACAAAAAATTTGAATGAACTATCAAATCCCACACTTTGCATGCCTTATGCACACAAAGAACAATAAAAATGTACAAGCCTTGAAAAGTGTAAACACCAGACTGTGGGAAGCCAAAGAAATCAGAGCAAATAATAAATAAATAAATGAATACCCCAACAACAACTGACAGTCTTTTCCTAATTATCCTCATTTATTCTACCAAATGAGACATACCTCTTAGAAGAGAGCATGTGGGACAAATTATTTACCCAGAAAAGGTTCCTGCCTTTGTGGAATTGAATGGCAATACATTATTTCTTTGGGCACCTGCTGTTTATTTTTCCTACTTGTATTTCTTTAGGAGGATCCTCTCCAGTCCCTCCCTAAAGAAACAACTGAGGAAAAGTAAACTCCAAATGCTAATGGGATTTATATAAAGATTGTTTTTAAACGGCAGGAAATTTGCAGCCTTCCCTTTTTTCCTCTTTTGTCTCCAAAAGATTACGTGACAAAAGATAGTAAAGCACAGGCAGATAATGCAGTGAGAAAGCAATCTTTCCAAAATGGAAGAGGCTGGACACATTTCTTTTAGACATCTAGACATTTTTGGCAGTTGTGTGTGCCCCTCTCACCTTTATGAAGATGAAGTCCTTTCTTACAACAGAAAGCTTTATAAAGGTAGTGGTATAATAAAGTAAAATATATCTGCCAAAAGCTTATGAGAAACTAAGAAATAACAACACTCTTTATGGGCACTGGGGTTTTATATTCAAGACTTAGAAGAAAGAAAATAAATTCACCAGAAGGGACAGTTATACATTACCAAAATCTTCCCTGTGCTCCAGATATTTCCAGAAAACTGAGATGAGTTTTGCATTCACAAATGAAACAAGACACAATCTTGTTTTGCATGGGCTTGCTTTCTATAATGAGTTTTACATGGCTTGGCTTCATGAAGTAAAATGTTGATTGAAAATATTTGTGACAGTTGTGGGTAGTTAACAAAGTTGCTATTACAGTACTTCAACAAAATGTTGCCACTTTAAGTGCTAGGTACTAAGCTGGTTGGAGTATACAACAGCCTTTTAGACACTATAATGTGTGAGCTCATATTCCATTAAATGAGTCACTTCTCCCGACTGGCACCCCATTTACTCAGTGCAAACAGTGAAGTTACTTACTGGATGAAAAAATAAAGCCATTTTTATATTCCTATATTTCATGATGGTCAAAACTCTGGTTTATTTGTCAGCATTTGCAGAGTATGAAAAAGCCATTTAAAATTTGTTAACCCTTCTTATAATTAGTAATTAAGAAGAGAAAGTATATTCTGAGTGAAGACAAATATTGTTACAATAATTTTTCTGAAGTTTTTGTGTGTCAATAGGTGTTAAAACTGTAGATTATGTGAGAAAATAGATCTTCTAGCACAGCCATATGAGGGTTTTTCATTTATTTGTTACAATTTACTGCTTTCTTGGGGTATTTGAAGTTATGCTTACAGTGGATCAGGTCAAATAAAAAATAAAAAATGGATATTTCAATATAATACATTCACATTTATAGAATGGTTTTCACATGCTTTACACTCTCTTTACTTTAGTTGTCCCACATTAAATCAACAACTTTGCAGATTTTCTTGCCTTTAGACATATTAGAGCTTTAATCTGCCCCAGTTAAAGATATTGTTTATTAAATGATTGCTGTATATTTTCTAAGCTCTTCTACATTAAGAAAGTATCCATAATTCAATCAGATACATTATGTAGGAGATAAAAGTTAAATAGGAGTCTGATCTATTCCAGGGACCTTGTCTCTCCACAGACAGGAGTTTTATAGGAAAAAAAAATTGTTTCCATCCCTCCATCTTCTTCCATTTCCTTTTTTCCTTTTCGGTTGAAAGAACTACAGAAGTTCTTAAAGGAAACGAAAGAATAAAGGATACAGCTGTGTACTGGACAAGGTTAAAAGTCTGCCTGGGGTGCAGTTAAAAGCAGTTTAATAACTTGTAGGTTAAATGTGCATAACTAATCTGACAGTGTTGCAGGCTGTGCCATAAAGTATGTATACTAGATGTAGACTGGGAGATAGTGGCTTGGGATCTGTGCCTCCCTGTCATGGAGCATAGAGCCACTGTAGGAAACTCTCACACAAAAAAATATAAACTGTGAAATGTACAAAATATGAATGAAAAAAACTGAGAGTCCAAGAAGACTTTTTTCTTTGTCCTTCCCCCTACCCAAGCTTCTGTGAAAATAACCCAATAAATAAATATAAAATGCAATTAAGGTATACTTAATCTGAAATCAGAAGATATTTAGTGATTCATGCAACTGCAAAATGAAAATTGAGGTTCTGATTTACATTCATTTTACAGACCTGATACCTCAAAATGGATATTCAGACACACTTGGACTCTGAAATGTGTAGTCAGAGTCATATCAAAACTGCTTATCACGGTAATAGAATACATTCCCAGCTAGTGATTAATTCATTTTAAAGTAGGTAAATAATGTGAATTGCCCCCAGGATATATCTGAACTCATTATTGACAAATACCAGAAGATGAGTTTAGCCTAGATACTTATTTTCTAGATGCTGAAGTTAAACAAAGTGAATTCCATTCATAGTATTTTTCCTTCCCCCATTCTCCTCTAAAATATGTGAGTTTGTAAAGACAATTTAAGATTAGGATTTTTTTTTTTAAATTTAATATTCAATTTTTCATCTTTTTATAGGCAATAACATTAATTTTAAAGTCTAACACTGGAAACACCCAAATACTTGTTACTAAAAGTTGAGTGCCCTATTGCAAGCTACTACATTTATTCTAATGTTATAATATTTCTTTATGGTTGACTTTCATCAAGGAAAATACAAGCTGGAAGTTCCTCACAATAAACAGATGAAAACCAAACAAATAAACAAAAAATCATCACTGTAAAAGAATACAAACGTTGGTAAAAAAAAAAAAAAAAAATCAGGTAGCAAGTCACAAAACGAGAACATCATGTCTGTATTATATTAAATAAATTTATTCTACTGTTTCCATAGTTTTCGTAAAGCTCACTATAGAAACTTGGCAATAAATATCTTTCAGTTAGCTGTCAAAAGCAACTGGTGTTCAACACGTTTTCCAATTGTTTGAAAGAAACATACAATTTCATGAAATCAGTGTTCAGTGTGAAAAAAGAAAGAGAATGTAACAGAAGTATTGTCACGGTAAGACTGGCCTACAGGGTTATGATTGAAGCATGTGCATAAAACCATCTCATTGTGAAACTGAATGCTTTGTTATACTTCATTTCAGCATTAAATAAACCTTTGCAGTAGCTGCCTGAGTCAAGTAGAAAAAAATTTGTGACATCTCAAACAAAGATGAGATTTTGAGGAGATGAGACTGAATAGTGGCGTGTGCAAAACCATGTTTCTACAGAGAGGGCATTTTGTTTCCAGCTTTGTCATAATTGCCATTGGAGGTATAAAATAACAGTAATATATCAACTACTATTCTCCAAGGCACTGCTTTAATTATTGAGAATCTACTGGCTCTACCATATTTTTATTTAAACAGGCTAAAAGACCACAATATTAACAAGGTATGTTAATGAACCAGAGTCATATGGGCAGTTAAGCTTGTGGATTAACTTTGTGGGCATTTTATAACAAGTGACTTTCACTTGTCATTCCATGTCTTTCACTGTATGACTTAATGAGTGGGATATCCCATTTTTATTAACAAACTTTTTATCTTGATAAACTATATTTTGTGTTTTATTATTTAGTTTTCAATATCTTATACGTAAGTATCTATGTGTATATTAGTCCTATTTTTTCATTATTTATAATATAGAGACCATAAATTGCCATATGAATAGATAAAAGAAGTCCATCTGATTTTGTTGCCAACTTTAGGTAGGCAGATTCTGCCTCTCCAACAACTTCAGAACAACCTGCTTACTCTTTATTCCCTATACTGAGAATTTGAGTACCATCTGTGTAAGTGCTGTTTCAGCTAGGCTATATCTATTCTATATCTATGCCAGCAAACCGGACACTCCTGTAAATATTCTTGTGCAATGAATCTCACTTCTCTGAAACATCAAGCTGTTTAAATTACCCCCAGGCACAGCTCTAGACCATCCCAGTCAGTATTTAACCAAGCAGTCCCTGGATTTGATCTAGAACCTAACAAATATCAGGTACCATTTCCAATGTACTGTTTTCAAGCAGTAGCTGGTTTTGGAGAATAATAGTTCTCAACAATATGGATGTTTTTCATGCCAGCCACATAACAGTCCCAGTCATATTTACTTCACTAGTATAAATGTCACTTTATGTACTTAGATAGGTATATAAATGTGCAAGTGTGTATCTGTGTTATTGCCCCATCTAGATCTCTACCCACAGGTCAAGATCTTTTGAGAGAATAGCATGTTCACATTTACATGTATTCTTACCTTGCAAAGACTTAAAAATAGCATTGTCATTGAATCACATGGTTTAGCATGTCTGGAGAAAAAAAGAGATCAACATATCACTTTACTATACCAAAATTTGTAAACCACTTGAACTTAAAATAATAGCAAGTGTTACAATCGATCTTATCTATTTACCTCTTTAGAAGAATTTTCCTCTGAATGTATTTTCTTCAGCATGGGAGTCTTAATTTCAAGACCAATAAGATAGTATAAAAGTATACTCACTGACACTAGTAGACTGGTAGTCTTTACTATGATCTTAGATCTAACACATGTTTAACAGTTAAATACCCATGTATGTCAACTTGATTTTTATCTTATGTCTCTGGATTTAAAAATTATTAAAAATAAATCCTATTTTATTCAACAATGAAAAATCACTATTGTGGAAGAAAATATTTAGAGAAATTCATATTGATAGTTTCATAGCTAAACAGTGGCATGAAGGAGACATCTATAAACATAAATCATGAGTCAAAATTAAAAATTAGGTTAGACTAATGTAAATGCTTCAGTATAACAAAATCTGTCTCTTAAAATATTCCTCCGAACTAGAAAATACATCTTTCACTTGTTTATTTTAAGTAGTCATAATGGCTTTTCCCTACCTAAAGTTCTATAAAGATAGAAATTTTTGATTTTTTTTTTTGCTGTGAATCTTGTTATTACCGATTTTATTGGTATTATTATTCATATTAATATTTAAAATATTAGTATAAAATCAACTTAGACAATGTAGGTGTTTGATGGGGAAATGCATTGGATGTATGGAGGAATTATTTTCTGTAGCTCTATAGGAAGCAAATGAATAGCAAATGTAAAGGAAATTCATATTGCAAAGAATAAAAATATTCTATGAAATAAAAAATGGGGAGAAATACTATTTAGTCTGGCATTCAGGCAGGCGTACTGTAAATGCTAATAATTTCTTTTGGAAGTGTCAAGAGGGAGCACTCCTTTCAATTCTTTTTAGAAACTAGTTTGTATGGATAATTTTTCATGGGGTAATACGCATTAAGCAAAAAAAGACTGAGTATTAATATTTGGCACAGTATACAAAGTATTGTAAATCAAATTTCCTCTGTGGCTTTGAAGTAAATTCTCAAAATTTGTTTTATTTCTCCAAACTCTACCAAAATATATCTCAATTTATCAGATACTTTCCTGCCACAATTTTTCCTATATTTCAAAATACAGGAGTTCTATCCTAAAACAGAATTTAAACCAAAAGGGGAAGATTGGATCTGCAGTTACTTAAATACTTCAAAACCTTTAAACGTACATGTATTGGTGAGCCAAAGAAGGACATTCCAGGTCATGCACACTTTTTGCATACCTTTATAACACAAAATAGTAACAGGGATGCCAGGCGCAGACCCTTGGGAATGAGACTTATCCTGAACATTGGGAAATGGAGTTAAGTTTAAGTCTGATATATTGATGTTTAAAAAATTAAGCTTTCTATCAATATGCTAATGACTCACTTTTCTGATTTATTATCTGTACTATAGTTCCTGAAAAATTAGGAACAGTAGCTCTGTATTTTTCTTTTTTTTCTTGTGTTCTTTGTATATCACAATACTATGATACTTTTATTGTATTCACAGATATACTAGTAAGCAATTAAGACAAGAACATTTTGTAGCTGGTGAATGCAACTATATGCTTACGAAAATGTGATAACTTTATTGAGAAGAAATATTTCGGAGTCTTTAAAATGCTTGTGGTATTATTAGAAAACAAAGTTGGCAATTTATGTTTATATACCTGGAAAGCAATATACTAAGTCTGAATAGTTTTCTGGTCAAGAACCTGAATTTGAAAAGAAGTTCCAGTCTTTAACTGTATGGATGCCAGGGACCTCCAAAAGTAAAAGAGCTGTGATTCCACTGTACCAGTGCACACTGGCCTGCCTCTAAGTATCATTCCGTTGCTGATACATACAGTAGGATCCAGTGCCTGAGTTATTCAAAGTTGTTAGAATGTCATTGCTCTGTGCAATGATGAAAGCTTTCTGCCTTCGTGCTTTTGAGAGCTAATATAAAAAGTCATCCCTACTACAGGTAGTACGGAAAAGCTCCTGCTGCTTTTTCACAGTGTTTGACAAATACGGTATTTATGAAATCCTGAAATGAAATCAGCATATCATCAAGACATGCTTGAAACAGCTGAAGAATCCTTCAGGGAATGTTACTGGTTATAGCACCTTCAAAATGGCAACTTCTAAATTAAACTTTTCCTACAGGAGGTATGTTCAATACAGTGTTCTGGTATGCTCACTTTGCTTCCTGACTTCATGGACACTGACATTCTAGGGTTTTTGAGAGAGGATTGTGTTGTTGGCTTTCAGTTATTTGTTTGGGTTTTTTTTCAAACTGTGCACTTAAAACTATATTTTTAATTTATGCTTGGGGTTTTTTTTTCTCCAAATATGTCACAGACTCAGGTATGGAAAATAGGCATTTTACAAGAATTAATTACTTCAGGAAAAAAAATTTGCCTGTAATAAAGTTCAACATTGATACATCGTTAACTCTAAACACCACTCCAAAGAAAATGACACGTTCAAGAAGCAAAATATCCTTACCAAAAGATTAGCTTCAAAGAGATACAATGTTCTGTATAGGCACACATTCCCTGGTTTTGAAAAATGATGATTTGTTTAATCAAGCAGGATAAGTATAGAGCATTAAGACATAGAATCTAAAATCAATAACAAAGAAAATCATTCCCAGCTCATTTTACTAGAAATGTGATTTGCACCAGAATATTAAATTAAAGTCAGAAGTGTGCTGATACAAACAAATTTTCCTTTTTCTAATTTAGCTCAGAGAAACTAGGACTCATAGAAATTGTTCATGTACAAATTTTTTCTGAATAATTACATAAAATCTTTTGGTCAGCACAGTTAGAACAATAAAAAAGAAAACACTGGCTCTGAGTTAACTTTATAGGGCTTTGTTGCCCAGCTTGTCCTCTTTATGATGATTTTTTTTTCTTCTGTGGTGATGAGCAACTAGAATTGGCAGCATTCTCTGTCACCTTGCTGAAATTTTCTGTCTCTGGAAGCATTTTTTGCTGATATAGCTCAAATGTTTGAAGTTGCATCCCTCGTGTACGTTGCATAAGAATCCAGGAATTCTTCCAATACACTCCTTTCATTCCCATAGAAGAATAATTAGCTCCTTAATAGTGGCTTAGAGTAGCAAGAAGTACCCTGCAAGAAGTGTATTAACCTTGTATGAACCTGCCATTTGGAGCCAGGGAAGCAACAACCTGTACTCCTGATGAAATAATCAGGAAAAAGTCTTGCTCTTGGTGCTTTTCATGTTATGTTTAAGACACTTCTGAAACTGGATAAAAAGGACTTTTGCTTTGGGACTGTCTTACAGATACATTGGTTCTCTGAGTGGTGAGACCATTTCAAAATGGGTTAGAAAAAGCCTATTTTGTCTCCATCCTGGAAAAAAAGAAGCTTTGTTTCTCATTAAATCTGTGTATTTTCCCAGAACATCTGTCTTTCTTCCTGCAATTAAAACCTTAATAAAATTGGGGATTTTAGCATGTATTAGTGAATAGTATCTCCATCTTACTATAAAACATTTTGAATGTTGCTGTTTCAAGCAGTCGACTTCAGCAAAGTTTCTTACCATTTCTCACCAAGGTGTAGGGGAAGATTTGGGGCAAGTAATGAATGCCAAATACAGCATCTCACTAAGATAAAATTGTAGTTAATTGAGAAATGTTGTATTTGCTATGTAGCACAGCAACCATATATTAGAGATGTTCTCTTGCCAGGAATTTTGTCAAATTGACTGTAGTGTGACACAAGTCACTGCTGTGCTTCCTTATTCTATTCTGAGTCTATACAGACATAAATAGCTTTGATTTTGGCAATACAGGAGCAGTGACTTTAATTAATCTCTGCTTGTTTTTTTGGTGAGTAGAAGTGGGCTTTTATGACAATTTTGGGGAGACTTTTCAGTGAGTTGACCTTAAGGACCTGAATTTGTCTAAACTAATTCTAAACTGCAATTAAAAAAGTACTACGATACATTAGAAAAAATAGCTGTTGATTGGATTAGATCTTCAGTCTGAACACAACTCCAGCTTGATCTGAAAGGAGATTGGTTCTTGTTTTGTTTGACTGAAAATGGTAAAAATTTACTTTCGTATGTTCCAGTTAATGTTTCTTCTCAATATTCTTCTTCCCAAATATCAGCAAGTACCATTACCACCAGAACTCTGGTAGCCAAATCCTTAGGTCCAGAACTACATGGACAAATATGGGAACTTAAATATTGGAAGCATTTGCTTGTTAAAGAAAAGGTTCAACTGCTGTATGGTAATACATCTTCTCATCTTTATTGATTTTAATTTCTGTTAATTAGAAACACTCTCACTCTTTTCAATCTGTCTAGAAATGATCAATCAATCTCTTTCCTGGATTTTTTTTTTCCTCAACATTAACTTTATTTCTATAACATTAATGAAAATTTACAACTACATGAAACTAGTATGTAACCTTAAAATACCTTATTATTGATCTTTTTTTATACTGAAAATTGATAACCTATTTTTCCTTTAAGTATTCTAAATACTTTTTGACTAACGATAACATTTTTAATCTTCATCTCTGATTTTTCATTTTCTGAAAGTAGTTTCTTGTGTGGCTTGTCAGAAGCTTTTTAAAAGTCTAATGAAATTATGTGGACTGTTTTACCTCCACCTTGCTTTTTCTGTTGACAGGTCCTAAGAATTCTCACAGACTGATATGGTTCCCCTTCATAGAAACTATAGTGACTAGTTTCCTTTAAAAGCTCAAATATTATGAGGAGTAATTAACAGAGAATAAAAAGTTGACAAAGGATCTTTTTAATGAAACTGAAAGAACTTTCCTTGTTTTCATTAATAAACTACTTAGAGGGACTGCTTAGGGGAACTGCCATCTATAAACTGGAAAACTCCCAAGCTAGATTAGCATATTAAAATAATATGGTAGACAAAAGTCAGAGCATAATATCAGGAATTTCTCAGTCTCTTATAAAATATCATTTTTTTTTATCACAGATAGGCTTCTTTCCCAACTAATAACTGTCTTTAAAACCTTAATTTTTGAAGGCCATTGTAGTATGGATATAAAAGTGTCAGCAAACAGCTTTCTAGGAAATATCAAGATGAAAAAAAAGGTATACCTACTTGCAAATCATAAATAATAAAAACGATTATGCCATATTAACATAGAGAAAGGTATAAAAGAAGATATTATTATTTTCCATTTAACTCTGAATAGAATTTTTTCCCTGAAATGGCAATAGATGTGTTCTTATATTTCACAGTGACAGACTGGAACTGCATCTTATTACCTTTTCCAACCTTCCTCAGCCACAAACTTGTCCAAAATGTCATCTGGAAACAGGAAAGAAGAGAAAAGTAACTCATGAAGTTATAACAAGTAAATGAAACATGAAGATCACATAGGAAAGAAAGAAACCACGCAGTAATGAAAGCTAAAAGTTGTCAGAATGAAAATAAAAAATCCTACACTTTCATAGAATATCAAAATTAATTTCTTTAGCCTCTCCTTCATAAATTTGTACAACGCCATTGCTCTAATATTCCATGAGTCTTGTAGTTTAGCTGTTGAATTCCTTGAGTCTAAGGTCAAAGAATTGACTATGCTTCTCAGTATGTATTAGTTACTTGTTTTTTTCAAAATAAGCCCTAAAAATACAAGCAGAATTTAAGACAGTGCTTTATATGTGATGCCTGGGTAAAGTGTTGATTCACTGAAAGACAACACAGGCTTATGTACTTTGCCTCATAATGTCTTTCAGTCACAGTATTAACCCAGAAAAACTCACATTAATGTTTAGTTAATGTAAAACAAAATGTTTTCACTCAGCTTAACTGTCAGAGATATTTTGTTTCATGATGATACAAGTAAAAGACTGCATTAAAAATTACCAACTGTGAGCATTCTAGAGGAAAAGGGAGTATGAGAAAACCAATCTTTTGTGTCAACAACTGTTGTTTTCCTTTAATTATTTGATCAATTTAGATATGCTCCATAAACCTTCTTTAGGACTTCTTTCTGCCTTTGGTTATAAATACTTCTTGGTGTATTAAGTTCATGTTTCATCACTAGAGGTGTGGAACACACAATTATCTTGTATAGAGATACCATCAAAGGCAATAATTATATTTTCTGTGTAACAAACAAAAAATAATCGGAAAATATTTAACCCTAGGTTTAAATAAGAATATGTATATTATATAAGCTTTGAAGGTATTATTGGTAGGACTATTAAAAATGCTGTGGTCAGGATTCCTAAAAAGAAAATAAAATCACTTTAAAAGTTGGAAAGATTTCAAAGAACAGATCAAATTAATCTTAGGATTTAAAAAACATCTGGGAAAGATATACTTATCTAGTTCAACTGTCTTTGTGGTAGTCCTCATGTACTTAGCAGATCTAATTTAAAAGATGAAGAGGTATAAATTCAGTTCAAGAAACAAACGAAAAAGAAGATATAATGACCCAAAACTGAAACATGGAAAATAAATAACCAGAATAAAATATCTTATCAGTAAGTGTAAGTAATCATAAGAGAAATGGAAATGGGATATTAATCTCTTTATAGATAGACTTCATTAAAAAGAAAATAGCATCAAGAATGTACTGACAGCCAGTAAGAAGTTGCTTGTCTTCAGTATGTTAGTTGTGCAATAAAAATGTAGGTGTTTGGGTTGATTTGTGTTTGGGGAGGTTTTTTGATTTTTTTTTTTTTTTTTTTTTGGGGTGTGTGCTTTTGTTCGTTTGGTTTTGTTATTGTTGTTTGTTCTTTGGGGTTTTTTTGTAAGAGAGATGGCTTAAAGTTTTATGTTTTGCATCATTACCGTAGGAAATAAAAATGTTCAGGTCAAAGAAGTCCCAAACCTAATACCTGAGTCTATTTTTCCCTTCCTATACCCATATTTTGGGAAAAATATCTATTGATATGTGATCTCAGAGTGAAAACTTACTGTAAGAAAGGAAAAATAAAAGTATTTGACTTGATAAAGGTTATGTTTCTGTTTAGTTTCCACCTGGAAAGGAGAATGAAGAGATAGTTATGATGTGTTTGAAGGACAATCTTACCATCCGAGGAGATGAGGCTGCCTAGGTAATTAAACTGCTGGACTGATTTGAGTTCTGTTTGGCCAGTGGTGATGTGGGGATGATGGGGGACTTCCTGAGGTGCAGGTTGATGGAGAATTTCTGTCTTCTTTAGACTGACTTCCAGCCCAAAGAACTCAGCAGAGTCTGCAAAGCAGGATGTTAAACGCTGCAGGGCTGCTTCTGAGTGGGCAACGAGGGCGGCGTCATCAGCATAAAGCAGCTCCTGGACAAGATGGCTTAAGGTCTTGGTGTGGGCCTTCAGTCGCCTTAGGTTGAACAGGCTTCCATCAGTACGATATCGAATGTAGATACCGTCCTGATCATCGAGGTCTGCCGTGGCCCTTTGGAGCATCATGCTGAAAAAGACATAGATAGACAATAGGTTAGCAAAGGCATATAGTGCTTTCAGAAAGCTTCACAAAAGAGTCTGGCAAAATAAACACCTGAAGAAAAGTACAAAGATCAGTGTTTACAGAGCCATAGTGCTGTCTACTCTCTTATAC
>VXAY01002261.1:36191-53303 GCA_013399855.1 Oxyruncus cristatus
TAAATAGAATATTCATATATAATTATGTTTGTATGTTTTTCTATGTTTCTCCAAGAAACATAAAATGAGGAGACACTGACAATATAAATTGTTTGACATATTTAAAAACTTCTAAATTTAAAAATTATATTTTATTTTCCTGAAACAATTACTTTCATGTTTATAATAAATGTGAAGTATATATTTTTCAGAATTATTATGAAATTACGTATATACATATGAGTGTATCTACTCTGCAAAAATTGCTTTTAATTTCTTATATTCTTCATTACTAATTCTTTCTAGTTCTCCACAAATTTAATTTATGTTGTTTAAAATAACTATATTCCAGTTGTTTGCATTTTCCTTAGCTTTTTTTTAATGTGAGGTATATGAAGTACCTAACTTATCCAAGTTTTTGACTAGCAAGTCTGAGGGTGATTTTAGGCCAGGTCACCATTAATACAGTCTAACCATCGTGTTCTAGAGAGAGCCATTACTTACTTTGGAGATAAAAATGTTCAAGTAAAACTGACTGTATGGTTAGTCCTTGTTTAGAAAGCTTGTTTTTGTTGCTGTTTGGGAAGTAGAACAATTTTAGCTCTCTGATACAAGTTTAAATTTTGATTTCATTGTTTATGCACACTTGTAAGAATTGTTCAAAGGTCTTGAGGACCAAGAAGGTGCCTAACACATTCAAGCATCTTGATATTTTGCTTACCTTAGCTTGCAGTACCACCACTTGAAACATTTAGATGATTTACTTATTTTCAAAATTTAAAAAGCATCCACTAAAAAAAAAAAAAAACAAAGTTCTAAAATGTATGCCAAATAAGATGCCCCAAAAGAAAATCACTACCCAATGTTTTTACTTACTTCTGAAAATCCTACTTCTGGGTTAATCTTGGCTTGTTTGTTTGTTTGTTTGTTTGTTTATTCAATTTTGTTTATACAATAAAAAACTACAAGAGAAAATCTGATAAAAGCAAAAAAAGACTGCTGGGAAATTCCTAGCACTTTTTTCTTGGTGTCACAACATCTATGTCTAGCCAAAACCAATAACTCCTTGAAGACCACATTCTAAACGGGTTAATCTTGACAGTTGTCTCAATAAATAAAATATGATAATTTAAATGCATGAAATGTATTAATTTAAATATGTGATGGTGATAAATTTGCAAACATGAGTAAAGTCATGGAATATTAACACAGCAAAACATCTCTACTGTTGTCTTCTAATTTCTTTTCAGTGACTATACCAACATTGCAATTAATACCCGTCAATCACAATATATTAAACTGAACATTTCATGTGAAATGTAATAACATCTCCTAACATTTGACAGTAATAATAATAACAATAATGAGGGTTTTAATAATGTTTTATTATTCCCAAATTTTCTTACAAATAACCATAAGAGTTGAAGGGAAGTCACTGAAGAATGGCTAATATGACAGACTATAAGAGAAACAGAAAGCTTTTAAATTCTAAATTAGATTTTTCAGTGTTCAATCAACACAAAATATCTGAATTAAACATTTACCTATTTATAGAGCTGAAGCACTTCCAGATATATTTTTTTTTTTTCAAATACAAAAGACAAAATCCCCATTTTTTAAATTTTTCATAATTTTGAGATTTACTAATTTATATTTGACAAATATTTTATAAACATGATTTTTTTGTTTAATTTGACAACTGACTAGCGGTTACAAGGAAGAGGGGAGAAAGGAGTTAAAAATATAATTTTGCATTCACATTCATATTTATAAAAATATTTTAATTATGGTCTCTTTTGAAGATGGGTAGTGTTTAATAGCCATGGGAAATGTCTTCCTAAATTTAGCCCACTAGGAGTTAGACATTTAATCTAAGCTAGGCTTCTATAAATTCTCTGACTACTTCATAAATTTTAGATGCCTAATAATCCTGTATGTTACATATCCATCTCAGGTTATGTTGGAATTTCCTCTATTAAATGAAATTAATTCTGTCCCATTTTTTTATGATACATAAATATTCATGCCATATTATTTTAAATAAAAGCTGTTAAAGAAAACAGACATTGCTCAGATTAACCAAGTTCTGTTTAGACACCCTGTGTGGGATTCATCTGACCACATGTACAACACCTGTCTGAGGAAGCTTGTTTCAATTTTCTTTGAAGCATCTACTACTCTCCATTCTACCATGAAAGTCTGTTTTAAACTAGGAAATCTAATTATCAGCCACAAATATCTTCATGAAATATTTCTTGCCAAAGATGTCAAAGAACACAACAAACAAACTCTTTAGAGAAATTGTCCAGTACTTTCCTGAATTTTAACATTTAATCAGACTTAACTAATAGCTGTGATAGTAAAACAGTCATGTTTCTCGTGTCAACATCGACATCATTCTTAAAAATCTGGTATGATGTAGTTTTGACATTCCTTCTTGACTGGCTTGAAATGATTGTTCATAGCTGCTCAATCAGCATATCAATAAGAGCACCTGTCAGAAGCATACAAAATAGTTCATTGTATCAGGGAATTCAGAAGACACAGAAATAGATCACGGAGATGTTAATCCTGTGATCACAGCTGGTATCAAATGTTCTTTTATTCTTCCTATGTATTGCTGTGGCATATTCTTAAGGTGAAGAGCATCTCAGTTTGTCCTCAATAAAATTTTAAAAGTTGCTGAAATGCCCATCACCTCTTTGATCACTGAGGAAAGAGGAAGCTGAATGGTAACATTTACTCTTCAAGTCAGCTCTCAAGTGATCCCCAGAATTGTAAGCAGAACAGCTAAAAGCAAAGCTTTAGACTGAGCATATGGAAAATCTCTTTTCATTTTATAATTCAGTTTTTAATTTTATTATGGATAGTAACGGAATAATGACTTTGATCTGAACTAAGAGATTTGCTTTCTCCTTAATGACGAGAGACACTTTTATGACTCTAAATTTGTGTTTCAACAACTATTTGATTACATATACACAGAGAAGAATGCTAACCCAAAGTATATGAAAATTCCTACTTTAGTGTCCAAATACATCTGTCTGTTAAGAAGATTCTCATGACTGAAATATTAAAATCAGGAAACTGAACTGGGACAAGGGAAGAGAGAGCGCATTTTGTCAAGGAAGGCTTTATTATTTGGAGTCCATTACCAACATGTATATCAGTAAGCTGCCAAAACACATTAGAGAGAAGGCTGTTCAGTTCATGAAAGAGTATTTTACAGTGTCTGGAAAAAATAAAACATGCAGTGCTTAAAACTGTGATATAGTATGCAATTCAAACTGCAAATACAAAACTTCTACAAAATTTCTAAGTTTCAGACAACATTTTCCTTCACTTAAAGTCATTTATCCAGGATGGGAGAGCACTGTGGTAGACCTCACAAAATGTTTGGTAAAAGGAAAAGGCCAGCTATTACAAAAGTGAACATCATGAATTTGAAAACCAGTGTGAGCAGAAATTTATGATATAGGTAAATATTTAAAACATCTCCAAGCTAATCAATATCTTGGGTTACATACTACAGTGTAAAAATAAATATTTAAATAAATTATTTAATTTAATTTAATTATAATTCTATTCTTATATATTAAAATAATTTAAAATAATAATGTTATTTATGAAAAGCATACATATTAGATTATTTTTTTTTTAATTATTACCCATTACAGCGTGGTAGGTTGCTCACAGACCTCAACCCAGCTGCTCTCTTACTCCCCCTCCTCAAGAGTCGTGGTGGTAGGGAATAAGATGCAAAAGCTTGTGGGTCAAAATAATTCATAATTACCATTGTGGGCAAAACAGACTAAACTTGGGAAAAATCAATTTGATTTATTGCCAGTTAAAATTCGAGTTGGACGGTGATAAACAAAGCCAAAAATAAAACCAGCCTTCTTTCTTCCCAAGTTCAACTTCACCCTACTCTCAGCAGCACAAGAGAGGGTGGGGAATGGGTGGTAGTGATCAGTCCATAAGAACAACTTTCTGCTGCTTCTTCCTGCTTACACTTATGGCTCAGTTGCAAAACTGGCTGGCATCAGCCATATCTCTTCTGTCAGTCCCTGCCTCCTTCTCACAAAGGCCATCCCTGTAGCCCCACAATACCCAGAACCTTGCCACATAAACCCAATAAATAGTCAAAGGTGGCAGTATTGCAGTATGACTGAGTGGTTCTTAAAAGGCAGAGAGCAGCCTCAAATTTACTGTCTGGAACATGGAACACAGGACTGTGTCAAGTAATATCAATTTTACACGTGTTAAAAACTTTGTCTTCTCTAACCCCTAAATACATTCATATTTAGCTACACACAGTTGGCAGTTTGGACATATGTATGATGTGTGTATCATGCAATCAGCTGTATTTTGCTGTAAGCAAAGCAAATTATTGCATTACTATTACAATCAAATTACAATATTACTATTGCATATATCCTGAGTGTTAAGATAAAATGGTAGTTGACAGGTTACAATAACAACTTGATTGAAAAGTAAAGGGTGCTAATTGACTCTCAGCACTCCATTTCCATCACCCATGGTGGCTCCTCCACTTTGAAATAAGACAGTCTTTAAGACACTCAGGTAAACACAAACTGTAGATACCAGGCTACTTCTGTATCTTTCACTATACAACAGAAAAAACAAACTCTCATATTGATTTTCTGGATTATCTTATACATGTTCCTACTTGTAGGTAATTATCATAATGACTTTAAGACATATGTAATAGCTCCTGCTAAAACAGAACTGCAGAATGAATTTTGTATCTTCATATTATCTCTCAAATATATAAAAATAGCATTTAAGAAAATAAACTTGGAAAAACGGTCTCAAAAATACATTTAAAAATATTTTAACTTCATAATTTTGTTTACATCAGTGCTTGAAATGAAAGGAGGAATATAAGAATACTGTTTTTCTTAAAGTTTCATGTCTGTCACCTTCCTTACTGCTGAATATTGCCCTACACATATGAGTCTCATAGGAATTGATGCAACTGTTTACAGCTAAACATAGTCTATGCTAAGCCATGAAAAACAAGGTTTACCACTCCATGAGTAACTTTACACTGTTTCTGTCACACAAACCTGACACCTCCTTGACTGCTGCACAACTGTATACTGTCAAGTAATGTGTAGATTTGTTTGAAGTGCAACATTTACAAGCCAAAATAAACACTAAAGAAGCAATGAAGAGCTCTGCCAGAAAATATTGACTGCCGAGCACCAATCTTTCCTCCTCTTTTTTGTTCACTTAATATGTGATTTACTAATTTTAGCTATAAAGATTGTCAGTAATGGAAAGAATTGACATTAAAATGGCATGTATAGAAGAAGGAAACGAGTGATTAGGGGAATAAAAGGAGGTCATAGAATTTTCTGAAATTTCCAGAACTTGATACATTGAAGAACTGGAAAGGAATATTATCTCTTACAGAGAATTTAAGATAGTAGCACACTATAATAAGATAATAACATAATAAAATAATATGAAGATTTAAGCACTGTATCTGCTTATTTTTACAATAGAGTAGTTATGACAATAGTATTCAAGTAGATGAAAGGCTATTTTGAAGGTGAGGGGGATAAACTGTTTTCCAAGTCTCTTGTAAATAATCTGTAGATGTAATGGACTTAAAGCTAGAGTAAGGAAGATTGAGGAAAAAAAAACACAAATAAACAAACAACCCCCCCCAACCAAACAACAACAACAATCACACACATACAAAACCCTCCCTAACCACCAAGCAGGAAAAAGTCTAGCAAACTTCCTAAGTCTAGCTGATAGCTCTTTCCTAACTGATACTTAACATGGGAATTACCTGTCTACAAATTCTGTAGAATAAAGCCTACTAGAAATATGATTTAATACTAATAAATTAATATTAATAAGCAAACATTAATAAGTTAAATATTATTCTTGTTTCAACAAAACTTTGACAACCTTTTACCAGATGAGTGCTCTGCACTAGATAAGCACCTGCAGGGCACCTAAAGTTCCCAATAAGAGTGCTTTTTGAGAAACATCAAACACACTGACTGAAAAGACTGCAGAGCAGAATACCAACCATATACTAGTTTGATGATTCCATGACTATGACAGCCTAGTAGTAACACCTCTGCTCTCTGTCAAGTTATATAAACCTGAGTAATCACACAATGGCAGGACATGAGTCTGAAAAAAACCTTCTAGATTTTTCGTAAAGTGTCTCTCTGTGTGTGTTTGTGTGTGTGTGCGTGTTCATTTATGTATCTGTTTCAGGATGATGCACTAGCTGGACTGAAAAGAGAACACAACCTGGATCATTATGAATAGTGTGTCTTACATAATGTGAATACAGATTTTTTAAAGGTAAACCCTTTTTTTGCCTTCATATCTCCATTTTACATGTTCCTTAAAGCTAAAGATTTCCAGTACCATGTTATTGAAATAACTGACACTCACTTAAAGGTAATAAACGTGGTCTTGAATCATGAAATGCTAATATAGACTGACTGTTTCCAGTGTCTGGTATGTCACTGTGCTTTTTTCTATTTCAGCACATGATAAAATTCAGAATTGCCAAATATTTTATGCATTTAATAACACATTTTCATCTGTGGATTCACACACTTTTCAAGTCCTTGATAAGATAGCTAAAAGTCTAGGTGAATTTTTTTTTTTGTAGTCTTAATCTGTAGTCAGTAGCTGAGACCAACAGATGCGACCAAAAATTGCAACCATAAACAATTTTGTTTTTTAAATCCTCACTGTGAGCTGCACAAGGACAAGTTTAAGCATTAAGATATGAAAATATGGTCTGATACTTAACAGTTATTACTAATTAACTGTGAGCAATGAAATTTAAGATGACTTCTCATTTGTGATAGAAGTAGCAAAGATTTCTTCTACCATTTTCTCAAAGAAGATATACTGCACCTCACACTTCAGATAAGAGACTAAAAAGTGAGTTACTGGGATAACATATTTAATCTAATATTATATTAATGTCTACTGTTGCTGTAGCAGGTAATTGCACCCATAAAACATTCAGATTATCACTATCATTAATTTATCAAACTAAGGTTAGGTTCAATTGCTGTTGAGTTTAAATGTTTGCAATCATCACCATCCTAGCAATGCTGATGCAACTTGTTTATTCTTGAGTGAGATATAAAGGTTTTTATAATAGAATATTATTAATAATCAAGGACACTTTTTCAGATTTTTGAGTAAGTGTGGACTAATTTTTACATACTCTCTTGAAATTAAATCCTGGAAGTGTGTCAGCTTCACTTGTTACATAGAGTTTTTATTTGTTTGTTTCTTGCTTTATTGTCTTATTGTCATGACTACCTGAAATTGTCGTGTGGGAAAAACACAGTTTCTCTTTCCTATATTTTGCATCATCTTACATGCCATTAAAAATGTTTTTCCCCCTTATTTTTTTGTTCACTGGTGTTTAAAGTATAAATTCCAAGCCATTCATTTTTTAAATTAATTAATCTGCCAAGTTAAGTATAGGTAAACCTGAACTTCAGCTCTAACCAAAAAAACTCTTCTTTCTGAAATCTGTTTTTGGAAAACCTGAGTGTGATTGTGGTATTTGACTCCATGTGGAGGAATCTCACCTTAGTTCATGAAGTAAACCTGAACATATGAATGAGCTTAACATTATATGAAAAACTCAAGAAATAAAGTGAAGGAAGAACATGGGCCTGAAAAAAATACAGATAAATGGTAAAAGCAGCTGTTTCAATGACCATGTGAGATGTAAAGCTGACAACAAGAAACGGAGGAACTGTGGCCTCATTCTCTTCACAAAGATTATTAACTCTTAAGTATGATCACAGATGAATTTATAGATTTTGGTGTTTGAAATTCTACTTTTGGGATAATGCCTAGGGCTTGTGTTCATGGGATCTTATGAAATGAGAAATAATTTGAAAAGCAGAGAATCATAACTATCACTCTTTATGCAGTTCATGGGTTATTTACAATAATAATAATAACAACAACTACAATTGCAATAATCTGAAAATAAAGTAAATCAATAAATCAGAGTCTGAAATCAAGCAAATAACCTGCAAACCAAATTTCTGAACTCCCAATTCTATAAGTTACATAGAACAAGTTAAGATGATTTCCCTAGTTAATTATCAACAGAACAAAACAAAACAAAAAAAGATTTCTGCATGCAGCATATGTTTTGGAAATCTCAGATTTACCTAAAAATGTATATACATATAAGCCCTAAATTTGGCCATAAGTATTTAAAGGGAAATGCCTTCATCAATTAGTTTTTATGACAGTGTATTTTTAAAAAAGTTCTGGAAATACTGATGATTTACATCAGAATAATAAAGTTAACATAATATTCTATTTCATACAATAATATGAACTACTTGAACAATGAGAATAACTGAACAGAGACAACTGCATTCTGATAACAAGTATGTTCTTGCATTATGTGCAAGAAAAAGCACAGGCTAACAATTATGCTTAGGATTATCTGAGTCATTCATTCTTCTCTGTTACCTCCTTATTTCCTGAAAAGGTTTAAATAATATTTTGGTGTCTTTGCTAAGTCGCTTTAAACAGACAGCCATGAATCCATTAGGTCCTTTGGATATGGAAAGATATCAGCAGACCTTCAGATTACAAGGATCCATGAGTTAATTCATGTGCTGTATGGGAAGCAGGGAGGTGAAAACAAAGAACACTTTGGTAGGTCCTGTGAACATTTCCCCAGTCTTTGATCATATTTAGACCTCACATGAGTATAAACTGGAAAAAAAAAAAAAAAGAAAAAGGAAAATCTAACTTTTTCAGTCATTTTTGGCAGCTCATGCCAACTATTAAACCTGAAAAGAAAGAACAGTCAAAATATGTCTCCATTTGTACACATGACTCACACACATACAAGAACAACTGAAATCACGCTGAAGGTCCAAGTTTACATTGAAACTGTTACATGTCTCTCAGTATTTGGATAAATTAACCATCTGGAGTGAGTGGTCTGATTTTCCAAGACCTTGGTGTGGACACCTTTACTGTCATGAGTGTGTAATCTACAGTGTGTGAGGTAGAGAAATCATTAACAACCTGCTGTACCCATCTCATTCAGACCTTAGTTTTTATGTCACAGGGTGTCCTAGTTCTGTTCTTGAGGTTAGCTCACTCTATAGTTCTCTGCGTCAACAGAAAGCACCCAGTTCATGATCTTTGTCACTCTGGATGACAAAATTGCTGAAACCAGAGTAGTCCTCTGGAGACCATCTAGTCCAACCCACCTGATCCAAGATAGGTCAGCTAAGTTTTCAATTCCCCTCACTGTCTTCTTACCAAACCTGTACTTCACCAGAAAAGTCTAGTAAGATGTTATGACAAGCCTGAATAAAATAAAGATAAGAATAATGTTCAGTGCTCTCCCATCACACATAAAGCATATCAATTAATCATAGAAAGCTATCTCATAGGTTACATACGATTTCTAGCTCTTAAATTCTTGCTGATAACTCCCAGTCATCTTCTTGTCCTTCATATCCTTGGAATCAATGTGAGATTGACCAGAAGTTCTCTCCTTACTGCTAGCCAGACCTGTTCAGAAGAAATTACTCACAGGTGTTACACTCTGGAATAAGCTATAAACTGCCCAGAGTGGTTAGATTTTTCTTTAAGACTTTTTAAAAGCCATTTGGTTCGTTATAACCTCTAATTAGTGTCTGGAGAAAGAGTTACTCTTCTCTAAGAGAAATTCTTTTTCATTTAGTGAGAAAAATAAGATATTTCAGCAAAAGGTTTTTACAGGAGTAAAATACAACCAAAGAAAAAGCATTTCACTGAATCATTCAGAAACAAAAAACCCATTCCACATAAAACACCCACTACAAACAATCAATATACCAACTTTAGTAAAACACGATTCATTGGTTTTAGGTTACCCACAAGGGAAGGAAAAGAGTAAAAGAAGAAGTTTTGCTGCAGCCACTTACAGGCTGCAGGAGGGTGGTGTGGGTGAGCTATCAGGCAGGTCTGCCTTGACTGACTGCCCAGCTGCAGGGCCTTCAGTGATGCCATGTGCTCTGCATGGGCTGCAGGCCTTGCCTTCCGGCTCTGCCATGGACCTGCAGGTCCAGACCCAACCCTTTCCCACATGCACACAGACATACACACAGACATACATACAGTGAGTTGGTTCTGTCGCGTATCAATAATTCAGTGAGATTTGGATCCAGGATCTGAAAACAGGTCAGTCTGGTCAAGATTTGATTGTCTCCAAGAATGAAGATTCCACAGCCTCTAAATATCCTTGGAGCAATTTATTTTTCTGTAATGTTTATTGGCAAGTTTATACATTTTCTTGCAACTTCTGACTGTTGCCTTTCATTGTTTTGCTGTATATTTCTGAGATGATAATGTCTTTCTTCTCAATTTTAGCTGTCAGTTCTGTGCTCAGCATGATGCAAACTGTTTTCCTAGCATTTAAAGTTTTGGGTGAGGGGTTTTTTTTTGTGTGTTTTTTGTTGGTGGTGGTTGGTTGGTTGGTTGGTTTTGCACAGTAACTTCTTTTTCAACCCCAGGCACAGGTTTTTAAGGTCTTCTCAGACCTTCTAGACATCAATATAATATTTAATTAACTTATTATCTTTTCCAAACTCACAGATGTTCCCCCAAGTACTTTTTCAGGCTATTAATGAACATATTGAATAAAGTTGATCATACCAACCATCCTAAGTGACCTTTTTGTTAACCCTTCTCTGTTATGAAAAGTCATTGTAAAGTATTAAAATATTTTCACTTCCTTAATCAATTCTTCTAGTAAGGCTGACTGCCACCCCACAATGTTCATGGACAACACCCACTGCCTGACACTGAGGGGTCTGGTGTTATTGTTCCAAGGGCCCCAGAGACAGAGGCAGGGCTCTGTAGCTGGACTAATAGTGTTGTTTTACTGTATACTTCCTTTCTGACTATAAAAAGATTTTGACTTTGTCAAGTTCAAGTTCTCTTCCATGCCTGTTAGCTTCCGCTCTGCTTTTACTGAAAATACTCCTCCATGATATTTCTATTCTGATCACCACCAGATTGGTTCTGTTCTAATTAATATGAAAAACATCTTTCCTGTACAGTTTCTTTAGGTTTTACATAGCTGGCAGCGTTACACAAGCTGTTGCCGTGAGACCTGGACTCCCTGCTGGGCAGAACCCTAGCAACTTGAATTTCACCCCTAAAATATTCCATCTATGTTTCCCTACTTTATTGTTACCAGCATGGGTTAGAACACATATTTCTTCCTTTCAAAATCAAGTAACTTTATTTGATCATCTTTAGTACCACAAACTTAGCAGTCAACTTAAATAATTACCAAAATTACTACTACCAACACCTTCTTCTTCCACCCCTGAAGATTCTCTTTTCCTTTACTCTACAGTACCTTCTCAATAAATTGACAACAAAGTGAGGCTGGTCTTGCAGGTTACTTATATCTCAGTTTCAGACATACCTGAAAGTATGGAGAAGAGTGCAGGGAGAGGTTAATTTTATACTGTTAGGGATTCCCACTGCCAACGCATATACTCTCTCTCATGGTTGCTTAGCAGCTAACTTTTTAACCTCTCAGGCCAAAGAAAGTTCTGCTTCATTATTAAGATCACCTTGAAAAGCCAATCCTTTTCACATCCAGAAGGAACCGCTTAGTGGGTCTTGGCTAACTCAAGCATTGACCGAAAATGCAACTCCACAACTAAAATAGGGTCCACGGACTGTCCCAAGTCAGAAGTCTCCAAGCTTACCAGCTTCTAGGAGTCAACATCAGATCTCCTTCTGGCTTTTCACTGTGTCCTGTTTGTTATTCACTACTTTCTTTAAATTGCTGAGGAAAAAAAATTAGAGCAACTCTAAATTTAAAAGCTGTTCAGGTACAACTTATACAGAAGAGAGTAAGAATATATAAATTCTGATGATTTCATTAGAAAAAACTTAAGCAACACATGCAGTAATGGAGATATTAAATTCTCAGTTAAACTCAAATAATAGCAGTAACAACAAACGTGAAACCAGAAAATTGAGGGCTAGAAGAGATGAAGCTGAGAGAAGGAAAAGGAATAAATTTGGTCATGGGGAGGTGGGAAGATAACCAGAAGTTTGAAAAAACAGCTGAACTTATTTCAAGGAACTGGAATAGAAGGAAATCAGTTTCTGTTCTGATCTGTATAACTATTTTGTCTATGACTGCTAATACAAAAAAAAAAGCTATTATAAATATATTTATTATGTATGTTCACTGAAAACTCTTGGATGGAGCATAAACAAAAAATATTTGCAAACCATAAATTTGATCATCCTTGTGCTCTAGGATCCAAGTAGCAAAACTCAGTGTTTTATGTCAGACATATTTTTATCATAAAATCATTAATCTGAAGCTATCTGAATATAAGTATTTCAAGAAAGTGCTCTTCATTGTGATAAGTGTGAAGTCAAACTAGTGCTAACTAGTCCAGTTTCATCGTTCTGTGTTTAGTTACATCTAAATGTCAGCTGTGGCACATGCAGCACCTCTTAAGTGTTCTCATATTGTGATTATTTCCTTTTCTTGTATTTCCTTATAGCATTACTTGTTAATCTAACTTAAGTTCTTATGCTAATTTATGCTAATGTATGCTAACTAATCCAGCCTAGACCTATGCAAAAGTATCAAAAACATATGAGGATCCTAGCTGAAACAAAGGATTCTGTTGATCTGCACCGGGATACTTCATCTCTGATAAGTTGTTACAATTTTTCTGTGAAAACTAACCTGAAATGTAATGCAGATTTAAAAACATGGATAAAAGGTCATAATATATGTAAACTTATGTTTCATTTTGAACTATTTTTTTAAAAATAAAAGTAATCTGGATAGCTGTCAATATGTGTCTGAAAGGATATGCTGACTCAGAATCTGTATGTAATATCGTGATCTGCAGGATCATGACTGCAGACTGATATATATAGATAACTTTTAGATCAAAATATATTCTTGGTCAAAGACTTCTTTATCTTTTTTTTCCCTCTCATTTTGAAGTGATTTTTGTGTCCTTATACTCAGTGTGTTTCACTTCCATCTACCGCCTAGTGTAATGACAGATGTTTTCAACTTAGCCCTCAAATGGCCTTTGTTAAAACTGCAGTGCAAACATCAATTGACATTTTTAAGGTCATGAACAATCCCACTCAAAAGTAAGATTAAATGAAAGTTCGGTTTGTAACCCAAACCAAACCAAAGTGCAGAGTTCACAAAATGCTATTAACAGCTGTACTATTGACACAATTAGTTCTAGTGGCTGAATCTGAGGACAAAGCCCATGTTGAAAGACCTGTATCTTATTTTATGTATGGTATATTGGCATTTTATATGTCTTACTGTAACATTTACAAACTAAGAATAAAAGTTCATGAAGGTAACAAGAGAAAACAGCATTGTTTTCAGTTGTTGCATTTCTTTTTCCGTTCTTTTGAATCAGAAAATATACAGCACCAACTTCTTAATTTTTGAAGTCCTTTCATAGTGGATCCTGTAAGAGACATATATGCCTTAAGAGACTGGTCATTCTTGCAAACTTTTTGTAATTTCCAACTAAAATTGGTAACAATGAAGCGATAATGGTAGAGACAAATTTTAATATGTATAGACAAATTTTAATACGTATAGACACATAAGTCCACATTTAAATTACCTATTTAGTGCGCACATATTTACCTATTACATGACCTAATTTATCAATCTAAATCTCCGTCGCGGTTTCTTTAAAAGTGGTGTGTGATCTTGAACAGAAAGGAATTAAACCAAATCTGCTTCAGTGGTGCTCAAAACCACAGTACTATCGCACGTACTGGAAAGAAACAAAAAATTTATACAAGATATTTTGTATTATTCACACGATGAATGCAAAGCTATTTTAGGTGTTTGTGGTTTCTTAAAAATACAGTCTATTTCCCTGCTGTTCCTCGTTATGGATTACATTTACTACTGTGCAGGACAAGAGACAAAAATGCATCATAGTACCAGTGGAAATATGAGAAAGAAACTTGCAGGGATAGGCTGTATTTTACAGGCTTTCTCTGATTTCCTTCTAAGTACCTTATATCCTACATCCAGGAAATGCTGAGAAACAAAGAGTTGTGTAATTCTGAATTCTGTAAGCCCATCTCATCAGTACCAAATATAGCTGCTATATAGCAGAAGGGGTTTCATTATCTCTCTCTCTAACAAGTGTTACTGTCTTTCTACATATTGTTTCAGGTCAGTGTTATCGTAAGGTAGTAAAAGAAGAACAGCACAACATATGTTTTCTTATTTGCTGTTTTTCTGCCATTTTTTCCATCCTAACCTTTTCTTATATTATTGTCTTAACTGTGATCTTCACCAGGTAAGAGATGTGAAAAATGTTCCCATTCTCATTTTCTGCTCAGGTATAAGGCACCTTTGCCTTGCTACCTTCGGTATCTTCTGCTCATGAAATCTTGACACTGTTCCATCATTTCTGATTCCTGATTCTACTTGTGCTTTCTCTAGTCTCTTTCTGAAAATACACTTGGAGGTGTTCAAGAATGCAACTGATCCAGTCCTGAAATTTTATCTGGTATCAAAATCTGCTCCAAATATTAAGAGATTGAGCAGCTTTTTACAGTGCTTTACAACTATAATACATCAATTTATAAGTTATATAAACATAGGAAACTACAGCAAGAAATTCGAGATATAATTTGTGTTTCAATTATTATTAAATTTTATTTTGAAGCATAAAGTATATAAAGCAAAGTAGTGAATGAAAGAATTAAAAGAAATATTTAAGACTGTAAGGTGTAATATCAGGTTTCATTTTCCAAAACCTATTCTTTGTGTGGATAATATTTGTGATTATGTATTGCAGTATCAAATTCAAATGAAAATAGTGAGGAGAGAGAAATGTCCTATTCTAAATAACATAGGCAAAGAAGGAGAGTGATGTATGGAGCTTAATTTATGGTCAGATTTAAAAAAACAACCCAACCAACCAAACAAACAACAAAAAACTTAACCAAAAACCCGACAGCAACAATGCAATTCCCAATCAAACAACAAAGAGCTGATGTTCTACACTGTACTGACTAGTATGGAGTCTGTAATACAAAACCCAGCATTAGCTCTGAAATGGAGGCATTCTTCTGCTAAAAGCAAACACGTAAGAATGGTCCAAGTACTTCTTGTATAGTTTATGTTTGTACAAAATATGTTTGGTAGGCAGGGTTTTTAATAACTTTTTCAGCATTTTTGAAGTTTGGTAAATTCTTGAAAACAGACACTCCTTAGTCTAGGGTAGTTCTAAGGATGAAAAAATCCAAAACCTCAGAATCTAATGTTAGTAAACAATTTAAAAAAGGAAATGGAAAGTTGTATCTCAAATTTAATTCTTTTTTAAATATAAAGTTATGGCTGTGTGAAATTTGGTTAATTCTGAATGCTGACATAAAACTTTTTTTAGAACCCTCTATTCACTTTTGAATCTGCTTCCTTATTATCTAGGGCATTGATTGTAAAGAACGATACCCAAAAGTGTTTGTAACACATGATGAATTATAAAGACTTTGCAGAAGCAGTGGGAGGTATTGTCATTCAAGTGTTATTGAGTGGAGACCCCAAGCTGTAAAGCCATCTGGTCAGTTAAAATTAAAAGGGAGGAACTGATGAATAGTTGACCCTTTAACATAAATGCTCTTTTTATCTCTAACCCAGTTTAATAATAACTTAAACTAGATTTTGGATGTTGTGACAGTTATCACAAGTGAAAAGAAAGGTGCAGCAAGAGCTGACTGAGATCTGTGGTGGACAACAAGACATCTGTGATTAAAAGGAAGCAATTTTGCACAGTCCCTAGCAGGTTACAGAAAGAATGACTACTGTGGTAGGAAAATGCAGAGAATAAATTATTAGCACTGGCCTGACATCATCTAAGAAGAGCACCAGTACCCAGGAAGAGGCATTGAACCTCAGCCTTCATTATGGGTATGTGGAAGATGTAATCAACAGTTTCTTAACCATAAAATAACATCTTTGTAGTAGACATGGAGCTAAATTGAGCAGGAGAACATTCCAGATCATGTATGCTCTAGTAGAAGAAATAAAAGGAAGGTCTTTATAGAGACTGAGGAATGAGGGGGCTTCATACCTTTTCAGAGAGTATTGACCCCCGTGTAAGTGGCATGCTGAAAGAATAATTAAAGTATATTGTACAGAATTTGTGGTGAAATGCAAAAGGTACTCCTATCTTGATCCTATTTGTTTTCAAAGTTATTATTGAGCAAAGAGTAAATAGCTATGACTAGAGACAAATTAGGTAAACCCTCACAATTTTAAAGGTTGAATCTCTGCAGTGTTCAGAAGAATTTTAACTGTGAGATATGTTAGATCAAAACCCGCATTTATACTATATGTGAGAGACTGAAATGTTAAGGGTTAATGACTCAAACAGCTGGCCATTTGCAAAAGCAGCAGGGTTTGCACCCCACAACTGAAGGGGAGAAAGAGAAGAGTTTTATGTGTGTGTGGTGGTGAAACTTCTGATCATAAGATATAGGGGGTGCACAGCCACAACCAGAGGATGACCACAATAAATTGACTTTTGAGCAAAAAAACTGATTAAGCCCTGCGATTTATTATGTACCTGATAACCTGTGACTGATATCTTAAAAAAGTTGTTTTCTGGCCAGGTGAGAAAAAAGACAGATAAGAAGCAGATCCTCCAGAGGCAGGGTGTTGTCTTCTATCATGCCATTTCCCTCTGATGAGGCACAATTGGCTCAACTACACAGGTGTGAGAAGCAGGGCCAAACAATGGTCATGTCATTGGGAGAAGCCATAGATCATCAAAGACCCCTAAAATGCCCCCAGACTCATTGTAAAACTTCCTCCCACCCAGGGGAGGTACCTGGGCATTCCCACCTTAACCTGAACATATATGTAACCACTGAACTTTGTCTTTTGTGGACTTCCCCCACCCCCAAGGAAACAAGACTGACATCTTCACTTCGACCAATGGACTGCTAAAATGCTACAACCAAGTCTTGTCGCTGGATCCATGGGTGATGATATCTTCCCACTCCACTGTCTACTCTTATCCTTTCTTTCTT
>VXAY01002263.1:1110-17108 GCA_013399855.1 Oxyruncus cristatus
TCTCCTCATAGGACTTGTGCTCCAGTCCCTTCCCCAGCCTGGTTGCTCTTCTCTGCACCTGCTCCAGCCCCTCCATGTCCTTCCTGAGCTGAGGGGCCCAGAACTGGACACAGCACTCCAGGGGTGGCCTCACCAGCGCTGAGTCCAGGGGCAGAATCACCTCCCTGCTCCTGCTGCCACCCTGTTCCTGAGCCAGGCCAGGATCCATCGGCCCCCTTGGCCCCCTGGGCACACTCTGGCTCCTGTTCAGCTCCCTGTCCATCCCAACTCCCAGCTCCCTTCCTGCCTGGCTGCTCTCCAGCCACTCTGTCCCAGCCTGTAGCACTGCAGGGGGTTGTTGTGGCCAAAGTGCAGGACCCGGCACTTGGCCTTGTTGAACCTCATCCCGTTGGAACCAGCCCAGCTCTCCAGTCTGTCCAGGGCCCTCTGCAGAGCCCTCCTGCCTTCCAGCAGATACCAAATGATACATTATACAAACAGGGAACAGGGAGGGTTTGGTTGGGTGTGGGGTGACACAGCCAAGGCTTAGCAGGCACAGTGCTTTACTTTGAACATCTCAGCCTGCTTTACTTCGGCTTTGTGTTCCACAGGCAGTGATCCATGTGCTTAATGCCACATGTGGCCGAGAAAGGCAAGGACACCTGGCCTATACCAGCCATAGTGTGGCCACAGGACTAGGGCAGGGACTGTCCCCCTGTGCTGGCACTGTGGAGGCACCTCCTCGAATCCTGGGGCAGTTTTGGCCCCCTCACAACAAGAAAGACTTTGGAGCATGTCCAGAGAAGGGCAACAGAGCTGGGGAAGGGGCTGGAGCAGCAGGAGCAGCTGAGGGAGCTGGGGGGGCTCAGCCTGGAGCAAAGGAGGCTCAGGGGGGACCTTCTGGCTCTGCAACTCCCTGACAGGAGGGGGGAGCCGGGGGGGGTCGGGCTCTGCTCCCAGGGAACAGGGACAGGAGGAGAGGGAACGGCCTCCAGCTGGGCCAGGGGAGGGGCAGGTGGGACATCAGGAGGAATTTCTCCATGGAAAGGGTGGTCAGGCCCTGGCACAGCTGCCCAGGGCAGTGGGGGAGTCACCATCCCTGTAAGGCTTCGGAAAACAAGTAGATGTGGCCCTTTGTGATGTGATTTAATGGGCATGTCGGTAGTTGGTCCAAGATTGATCTTGGCAGTCTTTTCCAACCTTTGTGATCCTGCGAGTCTGTATTTTGGTGAATTTCTGTGGCAAGACATTTTCTGTGTTTAATTCAGTGTATGAGTTTCTATCACAGGGCCCATAGATTAATTTCAGCTGCAGTTTTTTCAAAGCTAATGTTTAAACATTACCTGTCTACCTGTGGCAATTGTATTTGTCAGCTCAAACTCCACCTTTAATTGGCTACATTTCTCTTTACAGCCACATTTTAAAGTTGTATTATTTTATCATAAAACAATTGACCCTATTTGTATTTCTGGCTCTTCCTGACTGCTGTTCCCTGTGACTGGCTAATTACCAAAATGTAGAGATCCTTCTTCCCATAACACCAAGTTATTGGAGTGGGCAGCATAAGCTATGTGTTAGCACATCTGGGGTTCTAGGATGAGGGAGAAGGAAAAATGTTTCCAAACACCAGTCTACAGGAAGGCTGGAGAAGGACTTTTTACAAGGCTCTGCAATGATAGGACAAAGAGGGAATGGCTTTAAGCTGAAGAAGGAGAGGTTTAGATTGGATATGAGGAAGAAATCCTTCCCTGTGAGGGTGGTTGCTCAGAGAAGCTGTGGCTGCCCCATCCCTGGAAGTGTCCAAGGCCAGGTTGGATGGGGCTTGGAGCAACCTGGGCTAGTGGAAGTTATCCCTGCCCAAGGCAGGGGGTGGAACTGGATGGGCTTTAAGGTTCCTTCCAACCCAAACCATTCCATGATTCTGTGATCTCCTAAAAATCTTAGAGATGGTGGAGGTGTGGGGGAAGAAAAAAAAGGAAAGAGATTTTTTTAATTGATTAGCTTTACCCCTCTGGGTCTAACCTGAGAGCAAAGCTGAGGGCACATCACTGGGCTGTACAAAATCCTCAGGCCCCCAGTTTTACTCCTCTGCAGAGCTGTACTGGTGTGCTGAAAACTGTACACGCAGCAAAGCCTATTCTGTGAAGGCTCCACTGCCAAAAATAACCCTCATTGGGATTCCTGAGATGGCTGCTGTCAAGGAAAGTCAAATTCAGAGCTTTAAGCATGTGAACAGTGTCATTTTGAAAAGTCTGTTCACTGGGGAGATAAATAGGGATTAGCTTCACAAGCTGCTCTGAGTCCCCCACACCCAGGGCTGGGAGTGGGGGGGACGTGGGACTGGGGTTTGTCCAGTTGGCCAAATCCCAGCAGTGCTGCCATGGGAGCAAGTGAGGACGTGGTCCCCTGACAAGGAAACCCCGAGAGCAGTGTGCAGGCTGCTGGAGATGTGCTGTTGGCTGTGAAGGTGGACCTTCCTGAGCCATTTCCCTGAGTCTGACTGTTCACCGGAGGGCAGGCTGGGAAGGAAAAGCTGTGTTGGGCTGGGATGAGCATCCTCAGCCCAGGGGGTTGTGCCATAGCCACACTACTGACTGGAGCAGCCTGAGAACTAGGAACTAGCTGAAAAGGCAAAACCAAACCAGCCAACCCAGAAAACTATACTTATCTTTTCCAGAACAGCCTTACTCTGCATTTCTTTTATGTACTGTCAGCTGAAAAACTCCCTCCCTTTATGGGTACTTTTGTCCTACTGAACATGCAGATTCCTCTCTATGGTAATTCCTTTCATTGTGTTTTTCTTCAAGTTTCCTTTTTGGGTGCAAACCATAAATTTTTGGTGTAGTTGTTGGATAAATTATTGGAGCCTGAAAGAGCCCGCTGGAAAAGCTGCAACAGAGATACTAAATCAGCAGCAGCCTCTTGCCACTGCAAACAATTGCCAGGTACATCCTGAAAGCAGTTCCTTCCTCTTGTACAGTTCCAACAACATCATTAAAAAAAGTCTTGTCCTTTGTACTTCCTCCCCCCTTCATACATGCACATATCTTGTAGTAAATTCATTTTTCAGCCCTGACTTTGTGCAAACACAATGTTGTGCTGCAAGCATTAAAAGGCAATTTAGTACTCAAAGGATTAAAAGCTCATGTTAAATTGAAGACTACACTTGGCATAAACATTAAAAATTGACAGAACACCCTACACATTAACTGCACCAGGGCTCCATAATTAGCATTTAAAAGTAAAACATCATTTCCTTACTGTTTCCTACTTACTCATTTATAATGCATTTATTATAATTCAGATGTGAATATGAGGCTTTCCACCATTGTCAGTCAGTAAATAAATAAAAAACCCTTACTCCTGTTGGAAACATGGGCCTGCATACAAGGACTGGGGGATGAATGGTTTGTTAATCCAAATCTCAAACACATGATGAATCAGCAGTGACTAACCAACCTCATTCCAGGTCTAACTCTCCTCTCTGACATCCATGGAGGAAGCTCAGAGCTCGGCAGTGCTGGCTTTCGTTGTCTGGCATCAGCAAAGGCAATGCAGGATAAACTCTACTTCTTGGGATTTTGATGTATTGTGTTGGGTCTAGTGTTGTTCAATGTGGGAAAACAGATACAGGGTTCATCCTGTAAAGTGGAAAATTCATTGCAGATTGAAATTTGAATGCAAAAGAAGAAGAATGAGAAAGCCAATCTCATTAGGGAAGCGGAGACGAGAGGCTATCAGGCATTAAAGGCATAGCACTTTGTTACTTGTTTTATTTTGGGATGACGTAGGGTTTTATTCATCCCTACAGGCCTTTTTGTCACTAAGGATGGAGGGTAAGATGGCCAAGTGCTGGGTTCCAGTATAGTTCCAGGTTTGATTGAAATCGTGCTCCATGTCTGCACTGTCATGGCAGTGCCTATGTAACTTTTGGCTGGAGGCTTTCTTCTCATTCCCACATCCCACTTCCCTGTACTTCCAGGCTTCAGCCAAGCCTTGTCTTTCATAGCTCTAGGCACAACTAGGAGAATGTTAATTAGACTGCTTAGATCATCCTGGGTGCCATTTGATCAAGATCACAATTTGCCAAAGAAAGTCTCCCCCTCCAGACCTGGGTCAGTGGACAGAGGTTCTTCCTCTCCAGCACAAAAGAGGTCTCCAGTCCACTGGTCAAGGCAGCCACCTTCAGCTGTGTCTGGCTTCCCACTGGTGCCACGTACAAGGTCCAACCCTGGCCCAAATCTTAGGGGGGGTTGCAGGTGCCCCACGTTCAAAGCCATGAGAAGGGATCCAGCCCACACCAGCTCTAGGAAAACCCACCACTGCTTGTTCGCCCCTAGAAATGTGCCAACATGCAAATAGCCTTGCAAACGCTTCACCATTGCCTCTGCACGGCTTGCTGATATGATAAATCTCTTTTTGTTCCTGCTCTGAAATCTCACATCATCTCCACATCCTCCGGGGTCGCTGCTGTCTGGAAGACAAGACCACGTTTTGTTCAGCCTCTGTGAAATGCAATTAGAAGCCCTTCCACAGCCAGCAGGAGCTGAAGTTAAAAGGAGAGAGGGGGGAAAAAAGGGACCTCCCCGCTGGCCAGCAGTGTGCTGACTTTGAAGTCCTGGGCCATCTTTTGTGTCCCCCCCTCTGAGGGCCTTTAATCAGGACCTTTGCCTTGTCATTCGGGGGGGACAAACCCGGCACAGTTGGTGGGGTTGTCCCTGTGTGTGCCAGGAAGAAAAGTCTTTGTCAGAAATTTCCACTGACCCAAACACTTTGTTTCTTTGTCTCTCCCAGACAACGTTTGAACTAAAAAGGAGACCAAAACTCTTCTATGTGCTGACAGTATTTTAATGGGGAGCCCCGGTGACTTCTTGGAGCCTCCCTGCCAGGTCCAAGGCGGAGACGGAGGCTTTTGGTCTGAAGGCCTCTTCAAATAAAACCAGCTCAGGCAGCTTTTTATAACCTTCTTCTCTGTGTATGTCCTGGGCAATGTAATGTAGAATATTGCAACATGCTGCTGAGCAAAAATACTTAATTTTCATATTATGTAATATTGTACAGGCAGAAGCTCAACCCGGTGACCACCTTACTTTTTGTTGTTTGCGCAGTAGCACGTTATAGGTCAGCTAAAACTTCCTAAATAAATGGCCATAACCCCAAGCATCAGGCATGTTCTATAAATTTTAGAGAACCTGGAAGCACTAACATATCCCAGCCCCACTGTGCTGTGATGGACGGCACAGCCCCGGGGCAGCCGAGTGAGGTGACACAGGGCTAAGGAGCAATGATCTATGCTCTGTTTTCTGTAGCACTTTACAGATGAACAAAATGCTCCACTGGAATGCTGCAAATTATCTTAAAATTCCGGTTGCCAGTGTTTTACTCATGAAAAATATACCTGAGCTACTTTTTAAAGAAATTTTTATGTATCTGTTACGGTCTCACTTTGCTATTGAAGTATGTACAGCTGGACTCATAACTATGACTTTTATTCCTCAGGTAGAGGCATAAAATAGTACTCAGTGCTTTTTAAATGATGTAAAATATTTCTAAAATAACTCTTCCTTCCCAGTTAAACAAACATTATCTGCCTACCCATTTTTCCATTCACTTTTTGATACGCTGCAGCTTTTTCCCTACATTAAATCAGTTCCCCTTTAGAAAAAGTGAATTCCTAAAAAAAGGGGGGAAATGAGAAGATTTTATGGGAACAAATGGATTAATAAGTAATGGTGATGAGATCTGGCAGCCTTTCTTAGAGGTGCATGTGGAGTAGAACGTATTATCACAACAGGTTGAAGTTTTATCATGTCTCTCATGTATTATATTAGATTCTAAAAGCTCACCTCCTCCAGTAATGCCTGGAATAATCCAGGCTGGATATGGATCAGCTGATTAACTGAGTCTCCGGAACAATAGCTCAGCTTTGATACCAGTTTTACTCTTTTGGCTTCCTCTCCATGACCTCCCTATCATTAATTTGTATTTGTATTATTTTGTATTTGTCCATTCCTTCTTGTAGAATTGAACACTTATTTTGAAGTAAAGGCCAAGCCTTCATCCCTGCAGATCTTTCAGGTGTTCCATCCCATTTATGAAGTGTTACATTAGAACAGAAATAATCCTGCCTGCTCCCACTAACACGATAACAACACACACAGTGTTATGTGCAACAAGGCTGACACTTTAATTAATAATAGAGGACTTTCCCCAGTTTCCCTGTGACTCAGCAGCCTGGGCTCTCACCAGGCTACCTGAGTATTTCTGACTGGTTTTGCTCTCTCAGTAACTGGTTCAGCCCTGCAAAGGCTCTGTCCCTAATCCAGCCAAATTTATGCAATGGTGCTCAAGTCTGAATGCCAGAGCAGCCCCATTAGCTTCAAAAGGGCTTCTTTTTGCTGAAAGTTAAGCAGCTATTTAAGTGCTTTGCCAGCTTGGGGTCAAAGTGTGCAGCACCTTGTTGGACTGTGTCTTACCTACCTCCTCATTAAAGATACATCAGACCAGTTGGCTTGTCTTTATCAAGCAGAGAGGTGCAGCCAATTGACTCTATGTGACAGCTAAAAGTGAAGGAGATCAAGGGAGCTCGAGAGACAAAGAAGTTAGGTTTTGTTAGAATCCTAAATGAAAGGAAAATAGCGCTTGGCGAGCTACTGAAAATTGTTTCTTGTGTTAGAGGGATTTTATTTTCCGAGGACTTCAGATCAGGACTTTTGGAGAGATTTGGGTGTCTGGATGGAGGCTGGACTAGGGCAGAATTCATCTGATTATTTTGTTGTCGACCTTTCTGTTGTGAGTACCGTGATCTGAGCAATCTGCAATCCCAGGTAAGATGCACAGGACAATTGGGGCCCTCAAAGAAAGTGTTAGTGAGGCTCTGGCATAATTTTGACAAGTGGGCTAGAAACAGCAAATTGCCTGATAGGCTTACTAGTGAGTGAAAAAAGGCAGCAAATTTACAGCAAGAGATCAACTCTATGACTTGAGTCCATCTCTAACGTTTCCCAAATGAGGACCAGGGAGAAATTTTCCTTGTTTGGCTTGATAGTTCTTGATAGTTCTCATGATACAAATCATAAGGTTATTTGCATTTATATTTCTGTTGATGATGGCATGAAAAACCAGTTTGTTTTCAACACAGCGCTGTGTCTGTGCTTTGTCTTCGATGTAAGGTCAGCACGTGTCCGTGATGGACCCTTTAGTTCCATAGCAGAAAGCTGTGAGGTCCTGGATGAGGTTCTGCTCTCCCCAGAGATGAACAGTAGATGAACCTGGGCAGCATTCAGGTTTTGGCACTACCTGCATTGGTCTTCTTTGATGTTACTCCCTTGGGGAGTGGGAAACAACCATATCCTTTGTGACCTATTCACTGTCCTGCCTCGAGGTTGAAAGGAGACTGTACCTCATGCCATGAGACCCCTATCCAAAGTTTTTTCTGGAGCCCAAACAGTCAAGGGAGTGTGTGCAGGGGAGATGTGGCAACACTGGCCCACCAGGATGATGGCCAAGGTGTGTTTTTGGAGGTCCCAAAAGGTGGAAAAGAGGTAAGTGTTGTCCCTCAAGTGATGGTGGCCCCTGCTGCAGGGGCAGAGCTCGAGTGCCCTGAGGACAGTTGCCTTTTGGGCTGATTTTAGGGAGTTTTCTCATATTTGATGCCCGTAACAGCAACCCTCATTGTGAAATGAGAAGTCTCTCCCTCCCCAAGCCAGAGGTCTGCACAGTGAACTGCCCAGTTTCCTCCCACCACTTCTCCCCACAGGAGAAAACTTTTTCTACATACACCTTCATTTCTGCATCCTGAAGCTTAAATGCCAACTAGAAAATCCTTTTTTCATAAAAATCCAGCAGAAATGCGAACCGCAGGGTCATGTTTCCATTTACCCTTCCAAGGCCCATCAGCAGTTGCTGGGTGTTTCTGGTGGGCCCAGTTATCCAAGTGTTCTGCACAGCAAGGAAATAACCCCAGTGTTATTTTCAGGCTCAGTGAACTCCAGAATACACTTGTGATTTTTCCTGTTATGATGACATCAGGGTGGAAACACGAGGCTGGGGACAGCAGGCAGCTTTCCTGCCACTGCTCATTTACTGGCTTTCTGAGAGCCCCATCCTAAACACTTGGAGTATTAACGTGATTTCAGCTCTTAAGTAAAAACTGAAGAAGTCTTTTCATCTTCCCATTGAGTGGCGGGCTCCTTAAGTAGATCACAAGCTTTCTGCTGCTTTGTCTGAGTGAGGAGGAAAACTTTAATTGTTCCCATCTTCTAGTGCAGGTATTGATTAATTAAATGTATTAGCAAAGATCTTGGCCTACTTTTTGCACCATCAAACAAGTACTTAATGACTATATTACTATGAAAATGGCATCGCTTTAAAGCACTGCAGAGGAGCCCCTTTGTACTTTGCTTTCATTTGATTTTTTTTTTTTTCTTATCCCATTATGAACAATAAAGTTTCTCCTGTACTATGATGTAGCACATCAGGAGGGAGAGGAGGTGGAGAGGAGCTCTGGGTGGAGGGATCTGGACTGGCCCAAGCTGGAGCTGCGGCGCCTGGGCCGTCCCCAGGCAGGAGGATGTGCTGCCAGCTGGGGAGGTCTCTGCAAGTGCAGGCGGGTCAGCCAGCAAATGTTAGATGGGAAATCTGTGTAATTTACTCTTAATTTACCATTTGGTGGGTAGAAATATTAATATGACTCACATGCTGAGAGGGAGAAGGCGTGTTTCTGAGGAACATAACTAATAGGTCTGTGCAAGATAAAGTACACTGCCTCCCACCTCATTTCATCTCCTTCCTCCTTTGGGTCCCATTTGTAGAATCTCACTTATTTTACAGCCCTTTGCAGTTTTGTAGCTACCTCCTCCCACCCCACAGCCCTGTGCCCACCAATCTATATCATGGAATCACGGAACGGTTTGGGTTGGAGGGGACCTTAAAGCCCATCCAGTTCCACCCCCTGCCATGGGCAGAGACACCTTCCACTAGCCCAGGTTGCTCCAAGCCCCATCCAGCCTGGCCTCGGACACTTCCAGGGATGGGGCAGCCACAGCTTCTCTGGGCAACCTGTGCCAGGGCCTCACTTACCCCCACAAGGAAAAATTTCTTCCTAATATCCAGCCTAAATCTACCCTCTTTCACTAAAGCCGTTCCCACTTACCATGTCATACATTGTGCATAAAGTGCCTGGGTTTTGCACAATTGCTGAGTGGCAAATCCACATGAGCTGCACTGATTCCCACTCACTGTAGGGCCCCATAACACACTTGGGGTTTAAATGCACCTTCTCATATTATAGCCAGGGGTTCTTGGAAATCCTAGCTTTTCCAAGCCTCCAAAAGCAACTGGACTCAGTCTTGCTCAGCCTCTCCAGTCTGCACCTAGGCAGGCTGTGATGTACTAAACGTTTTACAGCACTTTGAGTGTTCATACAGAATTGTGAAGATCTGACACCAATTTGATGCTTTCAATCTTGATGCTTTTATCCAACCTGTCTTTGCCTGTCCCCGCTAACATGTGCCAGCCAGGCTGGTGACCAAAGCCAAGCAGGGCTTCACTGACTGCAATGACAAAGCATTTCTTGCTGCACAAAAGGAGTGTTATTGCAGAACACTTCATAATCTGTAAATTTGGAATTAAGGCTCTACATTTTATAGTACCAGTTCTGGGAAGTCCCAGTCTGTAACTAAAATAGGCGCTGTGGTGGCAATAACACTTGGGTTTTATGCAATGCTGAAAGTTGAGGCACAGAGAAATTAAATGAGAATCCAACTGCCTTGGACACCAGGGAAAACATGAAAATATACCCAGAATACACCCACAGCTGGCTGCTAGTCCACAGCTGCTGGGCCACACTGAAACCTGAAATGTGGTTTACCCACCTCTGCAGACAGGTGGGTTGGCAGCTCTGCTGCACAGGAGTGACTTGGGTGCCATGTTGAGGTGGGAGGAGTGGAGAAACACAGCTGAGCTGCTTAAAATAGCCAGAAAAGGACCCTTAGTCCTTTCTTGCCTTGTTCCCTTCACATTCACAAATGTTCATCTCTGTCTCTCCTTTTTTCCATCCTTCCTAGGGGCGATGACTGACAGATTAATATATGTCTAGCTACGTGTCTTAGAAATCAAAAGGAAGGTGCTGTCAGAATCGCTTGTCAGAAAATGAGATTAGGCACACTTGTCATTTGCTGAGGATTGCAGTCTTTCAGAGATAAGGTTGCATTTAATGAGTGTAAAAAGCCTCCTTGTGAAAAAGGGGGTGGTGCAGGAGAGAGAGAATGATTATTTTTCTGGTGTCAGCTGAGTGCTTTATCATATAACTTGATAGCGTGGCACCCTGGCAGGCACTGATAATGGCTGTTGGGGCTATTGCACCTCTTCAGCTGCTCTGCAGCTTCAAAAGTGATGACTTGTTACCTGCTTTTAAACTCTTCTTGGATGTCGAAACCCACTATCCTGAGGGAAAGAAGCAAAAGCATGTACAGTGTGTTTTAAAGAAAGACCTGTGAAAACACACAGCATAAAGGGAACGTGCTAAATGTATGGCCACTTTCCCCAGCAAACTAGAAAGAATACTCAGCGGGTTTCGGTGAAATATGGAACTTGTCTGACAAGTGAAGGATAACTAATGAGAAACAGAGCTGTATCCCACTGAAACCAATTGTGTTTTGTTATGGAAAATATTTATCAAGCTTTTTTTTTCCCCGTTTGTTGGCTCTCCTAACAGTGCCATAATAACTCCTCTCATGTATGTGATTCGGTTCCTCTCATGTACATCTCAGTTATTTAAATCTGCACCGGGGTGGGTGTTTTTTTTGGTTATCAATCGGACATTATCATCTTGTACATGAATATTTTAGGTGAATGTTTCATTCGTCAAAGTAATGGTCATTCTTTTGCCAAGTTAATGTCTTTGCGTGGTTTAGAAGCTGGCTAAAGGTACAGATTTATTGTTCATAATCTGCTATCTGAATATGAGCTGACAGTCAAAAATGGAATTTATCTGTTCAGCAGAAGAGCCCCTACATTAGCTACATGGTTTTGCAACAGTATTTCTTGCCTTGGCATACCTCTTTGAAAATTATCCTTGGAAGAAGCGATTTCTGTCGTATATTCTCCTCATCAAATGAGATGTGATTTTCATTATTTTGCTTGAATGTTACAAAATGAAAGAAATTGCTTGATTGGTTTATGGTGCTGATTCAGCATTTTCTGGCCTAAAAATGACCTGGATGACAGAATGGGATTCCAGCACGCAATAATGGATGCTTTATTTGGTGATAAGAAAGTCTCTTCTTCTGACTGAGAAGAAGAGAATGAAAAATATTTCTCTTATTAGGTGATTCAGTACCCAGATATTGACAGACAAATTAATTTGAAATACTTCTTCAGTTGCAGAACCTGCTTGCAGGCAGAAATTAGGGGAGGATAATGGCCACAGCTTTCAAGAGGTGCATTTATGAAGTGTACTACAGGAGTGCTGGTAGATGGGGAAGAATTTATATTTTATCCTCTTACCCAGTGATAGGATCTTATGGTCCTGGTTAGGCTGCAGTGTGGGAAGCAGCTCAGAGCCCAGCAAGGCCTCCAGGAGCTAACCTATGCTCCATCATGTATTTAGTACCTGGGAACTCAAACTGCAGGAAGGATTATAGAGGAAGATATAAAATTATTGGATTTCTTGACTGAAAAGTTACAGCCAGGAGTCAGTTTGGGGAATCTCGCTCTTTGTGGTTGTCAATGGGAAGGAAAGATGACAGTGGTGTTCACCTCCAGGAGCTCACACTGTTTGGAGAAGGCTGTGGGAGAAATGGCTTCATGCAGTAGGACAGTTGGGATTTCTCTTTGGTGCAGCAAATGGGTTCAGAAGATTATCCAACCTCTCCACGTGTGCAAATCTGGGCTAAATTCTGTCCCTGGAAGCAGTGGAGACCACTTGGTATTTTATCGGGCCAAGCTGTAAGGAGAGGGAAGAGAGAGCAGCCCTATTGTTCCCTGAGCCCCACTTTTTATCTTTGTTTCCATTTGAAACCCTAATCATAAAACTGCCTGCAGAGCAGTTGCCTTGCTGTTCCTCTAAATGAGAATTCCAGCTTTTATGCTAATTCAGTTTCAGGTTTCTTTGAACCTGCAGTTTATGGGCCTCTGCTTAAAACTGCAATCTGTTCTGCATAAAAGAAGGGATTACAAACGCGTTTAGTTTTGCAAATGCTGCAGAAAAAATAAAAATAATAAAAAAAAAAGTTGCACTGTCATTAATATGCACTCACCAAAGTTTTGTGCTCTGTCAAGTGAAAAGCCTTACTTACATGGAGACTTAGCCAGGGATGTTCTACACCCAGTTTCCTTCTAAAAGGGGTATGTGGTGTTTGTAGCACCCTTTCCCCACGTGAGTGCCCTGTCCCTGCTGGAAGGGATGTCGAAGGAGCATGGCTTTCATCCTGCGCCAGGAGCACCAGGAGCGCCCGCCCCAGGGCCGGGCTGCACAGAGACATCACTGCCCAACCCAGCAGAACCCGCCCTCACCACCATTTACTTTTACTGGCATCTGTCATGACCTTTTTACAGCCTAACCCAGGGGTGATTTTGCCGTTGCCGAGGTCACTGTTGAGAGCAGGTCCTTTTCTTGAACCTCTTAAAGCGTTGAGTTTAAGTACCTTCTGGTCGGGACATTGTGCCGTGGCTTGTGTTCAGAGTCATAAAACTCTGCTGATAGCTCCATAAATTCTTTTCTTGGGGAAAAGACCCTGCATCTCCTACCCAGTAATGGACAAAATCATGTATGTTTTCAGAGCATTATGGAGGACTTTATAAGGCACAATAATCACGCTCCAAACTCAGACACCGTGGTGTCTTCTGGGAAGGTTAGCAACTTAATGGAAATATAAATGTTTCCAGGCTTTGACAGAATACCAAAGAATTGGAATATCCAGTTTTCATGCTGCCAGGAAAAAAAAAGCTGCAGAACCTTCCAGGTGAGGTGAGGTTTGCCATAAATAATTTAATCCAATATAATCTGCTGTAATTTCAATATTCGTTTGGTCCTTGTGCCAGAGATGGGTAATTTTTCTTTGGAATTACTCTATGGCTTGGAAACGAATGTCTGCTTCCCTGCCTGCTGTCTGGGCAGCTTTAGGTCATTTTTATAAAATACTTGGATCTGAAAACCTCTTCCAGAGAGTGAAAGATCTTGAAATTACTTTTGATCCAAGTTCAGTGCACTTCATTTGGCTGTTGTCGTGGCAGAAACAAATGTCGACGCTGACGGAGACCACAGACAGATGAAAAAAATCCTGGCAAGGTCCCACATAGATAAGAGGCAGAAGGTTTCAAAAACCTATCCAGGCAGAACCTAAAACACAGGAAAGTATTGCTGTCAGGAGAGGGGGAAGCTTGATCCAAGGGCCATTGAAATCACTGGTGGGGGGAGAAGGGGTCCCTTTGATTTAATTTGGCTTCGGGTGAATTTCCAAACTCCAGATTTCTCATTCAGAATTACGCAACACATTCTGTGCATGTATAATGTTGCAGCAGGAAGACAGAGGTCCTCAACTTGTCTCTAAGGCACGAATAATGAACATAATGAGGCCCAGAGCCCTGCCAATAAACCCTCACAGCCCCAGGGAGATGGGCAGGTAAATGCATTTCTGATTCTGGGTGTGCTGAGATTTCAGGTGTGGCATGTGGTTAACGTTGGGAAAATCCAGTACAGACAAGTCTGTAGTTTAATCCAGGCTAAATTTATCCAATTAAAGTCTTGTGAGGAGCCTAGGCTTTAATTAGACCTGTTCTTACCATGTCAGGATGTGGAAAGTCTTGACCAAGGTGCTCATAGAATATATGAGCCACCACACCTTGGTATTGTGCATTTAATTCCTTGTCCAGGTACAGCCTCACGTCAGTCCCAGAGTGCTCCAGTTGTTGTAGAGAGAACACTCTGCCAGTTTATTGCCTTTATTAATTTATTTTTGGTGGAGACTGGAATCTGCACTCAAGCCATCCATTTCCTTTGCTGAGCTCTGAAATAGCTGATGGGCTGCAATGGCTTTTGGCCACTGTCCACTGTTGATTCCAGAGACCAGCCCTGAAGACACCTCTGTTGGGTTTCTAGAGGAGGAGATGGAAACCCCCTCTCTGATGGCACAAGATTATCTTTGCAATATGTATTTATTAGATGCAAATATACATGCATTAGATGCAAAACCTGTGCAATTTCAACAGCCAAAATCCGTGCTCACTTATGCTGTGGAAATCTAGGGATAACCCTGCTGAGGTGGACAGCCCTGGAGAACTCATTTCCACTGCTATAACCAGGATCTGAGGTTTGCCACAATTCTGTCATTTTGGCCACAATTCTTTCATTTTCCGGTGGAGACCATTTGCCACAGTTTTACCCATGCATTCCCTCTGTGGATCAGCTGTGTCAGGAAAGGACTGTGGTGTCTGCAGCCACAGGCTGAATGTGGAGCTGTGGTGGGTGCCTTTGTCTCTTGTTGGCATTTGATCTTCCCATGCAGCTGCCCCCGCAGAAACCACCACAGTCAGTAGGACTGTATCTCAGAAAAGACTCTTGGAAAAGCTGCTGAGGGGGAAAACTGTTCTTAAATGGATCATACAGTGATGGAATGAGGAACTAATGGGGAATTATTTGCATAAAATCCTGTAGTTCTACATCAGTAGTCGGTAGGAAGGTGTTCTGATGAGTTTTTCCTCAAGTCTGGCACTTGTACTTGTGTGGACAGTTCAGACCATGCTTTCCCCATTCCCCTCACACGCTGTGGGGTTTGCTGTGGGCAGGGTCACGGGAGCCACTGCAGTGTGGCCATACCCTGGTCACTGTGACACTGTGGCACTGCTTGGGGACAGCTCAGACCACACACACACCTTGGTACCCCAGGGCCAGGAGAAGGGTGGTCACTCATCATCTCACATCATCCCTGTCCCCAAGGGGAGCCTGGAGTGGGCCAGAACATGAACGTGTCTTTCCAAGCTCCCTCTGGATTTTGGGTGTGTAACTCTTCTCCTGGCTCAGGTGAGGCTGACCAGGCAACCACAGCTCTTGCTCTGCTCTTGTTTTCTGGCTGGTGTAGGCAGTTCCCATCTTTTCCTTAGGGAGAGTCACCTTCTACAGCCTGAGCTCTGCCACAGGGGTTGGGTGAGTTGGGCTTGTCAACCCTGTTTCTGAGGATTTAGCTCAAATCCAGGTGGAACCCACAGGAGTTTAATTCCATTAGCACTCCTAGCCCAGTATTGGTTTGAAACCCATTTCAAGATTTGAAACCTTGAAAACACCCTCTGGGCAAGGCCTCACGAGTCCATAAGTCCTCTCTTTGCACTAATGGGACTGGGAAAGTCCCAGGAAACATCTCGCCATATGTGGCTACTGTGCCAATGCCATAACTGCCTCTCGTCTTCCCAGGAAACACCATTTGGCTCCGACTGCCGTGCTCCAGTGAACAATCATCTATACCATCGTGTATCTGTGTGTTTATGCTCCGTGGTGGCTCTTAGTAATGTTGTGCTGCACTTAAGGAAAACCTACAGCGAGTAGGAAATCCACTGCCCGTCCACAATAACGTTCAGTGCTGGGAGCAGCCAGGCGAGTCTCTGCACTGGGGGGCTGGGGGAGGCACCACAACTCAGAGAGCAGCCTGGGGTCCCCATCAGGCCACCCTGCCTGCAGCCGGGGACATTGCTTTTTTCCCCAGTTAAAATTTAAAAATAAAATTAAAAAAAAATTAAATTTCCGTTTAAAAACAAAAGAAAAAAATTGCTAAATGCAAAACGATGTTTTCGATAGCGTTTACTCCCGCGGAGCTTCAGCGACTGATGCTCGTGTCCGTGTGTGCCGCCATCCCGGGGGCAGCGGGGACCGTCCGGCTCCGCATCCGCCGCGGGTCCCTTCGCACCCCCCGAGGAGCATCCCCGCATCTCCCGGCGGCTCCTCCGGGCCGGCAGAGCCGCGGACGGGGATCGCGGCTCCCGCGGAGCCTCCCCCGCCCCGGGCCGGGCCGCCCCCGCCGCGGGGA
>VXAY01002263.1:18231-147972 GCA_013399855.1 Oxyruncus cristatus
TTTTTTTGGGTTTTGTTTTTTTTTTTTTTTTTTTTTTTTAGCCCAGGGATTGCTGAGTTGTTTCATTTCGCGGTGAAAAGGATTAAGCTGCGCTTGGTAACGAGGGGATTTGTAAGGGAAAACGGCCGAAGTGCGGGGATTGGAACTGTGTGTCACCGGCTCTGTCTGTGCAGGAGCGGGGAGGGGGACCCCGAAACCGGGGGGGCTCGGAGGGCAGAACACCCCGGATAGCCCGGGCCGGCCGACCCGGTGCTGTCCCCAGATGTCGCGGTGCCAGCAGACACTGTCTGCTCATCTGCTGCTCAAGGAGGACCTGAAAAGATGAGGATGAAGGGGAATGAAGAGAGAGTTGCACTTGGCTGGTGTAAGGGAAGGGATAGCCGGGCTCTGCCGCCGCTTAAACATCCACGTCTGGCCACATCGCACCCACCGCGTGGACATAAAGGCACTTTGTTGTCTCCACAGATCCCTGTCAGTACAGAGCAGGGTTTAGGTCAGCACTGCACAGGCACTGAATTTCATCCTTCTCCGGTAGTGCTGAGTTGTTGTGGATTTTTAAATTAATTTGGCTTTTTGTTCCTTTAGCGTTGTTGCATGATGTGACTGCCTGACTGTGGAAAAATAAGAGTTGCATGGAAATTGATACACTGTCTGTCTGCTGGCAGAGATTGTGTTCGCCTCTGTATCCCTGGTACATCACCCTAACTGCTATTTTATATTTAAAACCCAATTTTTAAGTAGCAGAACAGGCAGGCAAAGTTCCATCTCACCGTTTGAGCCGGTGTTTGGGTTCGGGTTATTTTTGTGGTAGCGCAGGCAAAGGGGTTATTTCAAGTCGCTCTTCCTTTCGGTTGTGTGTGGGCAGTAATGCAAAATGAGATTCGCTCGTGGACAAGCTTTGTCTTTGTAAAATTATTCCTGTTTTATGTGTATTGTACGGATAATCATCCCCCAGCTTGCTCCGGAGCCACCCCCGGGCAGGCTGTGCTGTGCACCACATTATGTCCAAGGTGTGCCACTTCCAGGTGTCACGGCACCGTTTGTGACTCGTTTATGTGATAGCACGGGAAAAGGTTTCACCTGAAAAACCATGACTTAAAAGACAATCTGTTGGTTTACACTTGGTGTTAGAGCAAACTTCTTAAAAGACATTTTCCTCTTTGTAGTGCTTGGAAAAATCAAGTATATAGGAAACTTAGAGCTTCACTGTGCTGTTTTGTTTTGAAACAGTAAAATAAAGTAATAGCTGAAACTGTAAGAAGTTTGTTTGGTTTTTAATATTGGATTTTCTTTCTAAAAAGAAGGACTCATTCGGAGAGTTTTGACTTCAGAGAAAAGCTGCATTTGAAAAGACAACAACAGCTGAAATTCACTGGAAAAGATTATTTTTGAGCAGCCTGATTGGCAAGGGTAGGAAAGCATTGAGCCTCGTGTTGGACTAATAGTGGGCTGCTCTTTAAAGCACATGGCCTTCTTGATCTCTTCAATTTGTGCATTATTCACATATTTTCATTAATTTAGAGAAAGTCGTCACTGAATAATAAATCCATCATTGGGTAATAAATCAGTGTTTACAGGGTATTTAATCGAGACGAAATGCACCAGCTCAGCTTTTAAATAAGCCACGCAGTAATCTAATAAAATCTGTCTAGAAGTCTGAAAAAGAATAAAGCTATTTTTAATAATTAATCACAGAAATCTTGTCTGTCACTAACTTGAGGGCAAACAAATTATTTCAGTGTATTACTGCACTGCAATACACAGTCTGAGCCGTGTCTGCTTATTTACGGGGAGTTTCACAGAGAAGTTTTCAGTTCCAGTCAAGATAGCGAACGTATATGTTGCTTGTCTGATGGTTTTTATTTGGTTCTGAATTGAGAAATTCCTTCCCTTTAATAAAAAAACCCCCACAGCCCGCTTTCCAAACAGTGTTTGCAATTATTTTTCCTGAATCCAGCAAGAAAACAGGAGGAAAAAACTAAAATCTTTCTCGAGTGTTGCGTTTAAACCTTGGTTTTGCAGTGTTTTGTTCCTGAGCACATTTTTCCATGTGTTTTCCAAAAGCAGCCTGTCTCTCACGGGGCTGGATCCAAGCTCCAGTTCCAAATCATTTGTGGGTGCAGAGGTGGGAGAAGTTTAGGCTGTAGCTGGGTATATGTGTGTATTGTGTGTGTGTGCCCAAACATAGCTGCAGAAACTTAGAGGGTTTGTGCTTTTGGGCTCAGGGTGTTTGTAAAACGAACATTTTCAGCGTTACCTTCCCCGGCTGCTTTTGTGCTGTTTGAGTTTCAACGTTTTCTTGTGAAACCCAAGTCAGGCTTTTTATAGCAGGTAAAGAGCTGAATTGGCACGTTGGCACACGAACAGCAGGAGTAGACTAACTCAGTATTAGGAGGAAAAGCCTCCCTGCATAAAGGTGTCTTGAAAAAGAAAAGGTTTATTAGCTGACACAGAGCTTGGTGTGAAGAATCAGTTATTGAGAGGAAGGCGAATCCGACGTGGAAATTCTGATCCTAAATACGAACGTGCTCTTTTCTTTTTCAAAGAGCTGGTAGCAGCAGTTTATGAAATTACTAACCTAAGTTATCAGCACTGCTTTGAAGGTGGCAAAAATCGAATGTTGCCACAGTAGGGATCCCAAAAATACTTTAAAAATTAATTTAGAAAGCTGTGGTTCTGGAAATTCCCGAAACCGGGCTGTGTGATTCCGAATCGCGATTCTCCTGCATTGCAAAATCTGTGTCGGAACGTATTGGATAACGACAGTACAAAGATCCAGTTCCCGTGCAGCTAATGTTGAAGAAAAACCCCGGTTCTTTATGAAATAGAATCTTTCCAAGGAAATCTCTGCACTGCAGGGTGGCGAAGCACAGCCAAACAGCACCACCTCATGGACACGGCCCCGGAGCCGCCGCTTCCAGCGCTCCTGGTTTTGTCTCCTGATTTGTTTCCCTAAAATATACAGTCCTGTGCCTGTGTATAAATACGCCGCCGTGCCTTTGGAAATCTATCACTGCTACAAAATGTAACTTCTTCTTTTTTTTTTTTTTTTTTTCTTTTTTTATTGGTCTTTCAGGCATCTGATGCCAGCTCTGAGAAACTGTTCAACGCTGTCACAAATAAAGGTAAGGCTGCAATTCACATCCCAAACAGTTTTTTTTTTTTTTTTTCCTTTCCCCACACGTTTCTTTTCATGGCAATTTCAATGGGAGATGAAATGTAACTTGTCTTGCAGAAATGTTGCAATCAGCTTGTTAGTGCTTTTTATGTTTCTCTGGGTTTCAGACGTGCTCTGTATGCTTGGTAATTGCTTTGCTTAATATAAAATATAGGCTTTAAATAATGCATTGCCTGCCAGGTCAGAATTAATTTAAATAACAATATTAGGGAATAGTTTATTTTACAAATGGCTTTAATTTAAGCTCATTTAAATAACTGTAAGAGTTTTCAAAATGTTTTAACTTGATTGTTACTCATCAGCTCCGTGATAGACGTGGAATTATGAATAGCCAATTTGCACTGCTGACAGTAATAACCAGCCAACGTTTAGTATTCACAGGATAATAGTCATAAACCATGGCTTACTGTGCTGTGTGCTTTCTGTAGAGTTAATAAATGATATAGAGGGCCCCATTTAAATATTCAGTATCCCATTAATTTCTTCCAAACAGCAATCCAAAGAGAGAGTGGCTAATGATATAACAGTACATTAAGGGAAAACTCGCCCTAAATCAGCACCAGTGAGCTGCCCTGCAGGGCTGGGCCTGGAGCAGCGTTATTGGAAAGGCTTTGGGGAACCTTTGCTTTTAATTCTTATTTTTGGTTTGGTTGGTGTTTTTGCAAGGAGGGTGGAGGGAGCAGCTCCAGGCAGGAGTGTAATTCAAAGCCTGGAAAATGCGCCAGGTTTTTACCCCACTGTCCTACCTCTCAGTGGACCCAGCAAGGGCTGAGCTTCCAGCTGTAAACCCGGGATTTTGACTGACTGGGGGTTTGGAACGTCGGAATGGGTTTGCATTGGAAGAGTCAGGTTTGATTGGTTTGAAATTTAGGTCTGCTTTGTGGGCCAGGTGTGGATTTGCTCGGTATTTGCCCTGTGTGCTTCTCCCTGGGTTTGGTTTGCTACTCCAGTGGGTCATTCCGGTGTTTTTCTGTGTCTTTTAATTCCACGAAGCTGCAGTGGTTTAACTGGGGACAGACCATGACCCCATTACCTTTGGGATTCCCATGCTGATCTGCTGCTGCCTCTGAAATCTTCTGCTGCATATTGAATTATACCTGGATTTAATTGCATTACAGAACCATAGTCCTGTTTTTCATATATTAGCATCCTTTGGAAGTACAGTCTGGATTATTTCTTTGGTCTAACGAGGTTATCTCACTTGGCAAGCTGATCTATCCTTTGTGATTAATGGCCTTTGCAGGTTCCCGGCCCCTCCGGAGGCGGAGAATAGGTGGCACAGCCATTAGAAGGGAAGAGCTGCGTGTCTGGAGTGACCCCAGGCCCCCAAACTACATGTGACTGCATCTTTATATTGCTAATTTGCTGTAAAAAGCTTTGGCATTTGAGCAGCCCTTTCTCGGGGTTGGGCCAGGGCAGGAGAAGCCGAGGAGGGGGCAGTGAATCCACATTCCTGGCACAGCCCTGTAACCAGGGTGAGGGGCTCCTCTCCTCCCCAGGAGGTGGCTGATGAAGAGTAGGCCCCTCTTCCTCTTCCTTTGGTTTTCTTTTTTTGACTCAAACACATTTCCCACATTCTTATTTCTGTTTACTTACGGAGCTTGGTTCGTGGCATCCCTTTGGATGTGAATACCCATGCTTGACAGGGAGCCTTTTCTTCCAAGGTACTTTTCTTTGGTGATTTAGTTCCCTTGAAAGGATTAGGGTTTCTTTGTGTAGCCTAAAATCAACATGGGCTTTTCGAAGCTTTGCTTGGGAAACCGTACACAAATAAGCTTTTTAGTTGATGGTAGATTATTCCTTTGCCCCTTATTTCCATCAAAATGGCATCTTTCTTTTCTCCTCCTGAGTTTCCCCTTAAAGCCATATGCTAATTCCTGTTGGTAACATGAATGACAAGGGAGGAATCAATGCAAATCCAGGTGCGGCCAAACTAGGCTGGCTGGTATTTTCTTTTTTTTTTTCTTTTTTTCCCCCCCTTTTTTTTTCTTTTTCCACTGGGAGAAAGAGATTAAGGGGAAAGAGGACAGAAAAAGCATAGGGGACAGTTTTGTCAAAGGGATTAGCATTCAAAACTACTAAATATCAGGAAAAAGAGCCTCAGAAAAGCTCCCCTGTTTGGAGATAATGTCAGTAATTGCTGGCAGGCAGGTGCAGGGCTCTCACCATGGTGGGGAGGCTGTTGCCTTCTCCAAGTGTGTGCCCTGGGGACGCTGTGGCTGCCCGGGGGCTGTCAGTTTGATATATTCCAAGTTCAAGTTCCCTTTCTGCAGTTCAGTCTGTTTTGCTTCCAAGCCAGTTCTTCCCCACTGTGCTGTCCACGGTCGCTTTTGCCAAAAGCAATAAAAGTCACTCGTAAGAAAGGTCAGATTTGCATTGGGTAAATCACGATGGAACCTTCAGAGCTGCCAGGCTGGGAGGGCTGGGCAGGCTGGCAGTGTCCACAGCCAGTCCTCCCGGATGCCCCACAGCCACCCAGGGCTCACACACTGTTTGGGGTTTTTTTGTCTTGCCACTTATTTCCACCACCACCCCACCCCGGATTATTTATAACTGAGGTAGCAGAAATTACACAAGTAATGTATTTACGGAGCAGGTAGAAATCCTGAAGCATTCCAGGTCTTGTATACACATTTTTTCCCCTTTCTGTCATTTGGTTGTGGACTTCAGGGCTGAAGATGAGCTCAAGGGGTGATGGATTAGTGTGGATGTGTAAGGGACAGTCCCTTCCTCAGAAACACTAAGAATTAAAGAAATCTAGAGCAAAATGCAATCACCCCAAAACCTGCCTTGAAGAGCTGGTAAAACCCCTTGAGGAGAAGTCTCTCAGCTCCCATTTAGGAGTTAGTGCCCTAGGAGCTGAATGGGAAGATGCATCCCTGAATCTGGAAGGGTCCTGTGACCTTTGGGGGGCAGCAAGTGGATGTTGGGGCCCCTCAGGGCTGGGACACATGTCAGAGCCGAGTGATGGAAAGGGCTGTGGGGTTCCCACCTCAGCTCTGGGCTGCCACTGCTCCTGGAGGTCCCAGCCCTGTGCCCTGTCTGCAGCAGGCTGGGAATTTGGGAGGGATAGGGTTTGCTCCCCAGAGCAGGAATTGCTGCAGCTGCCACTGAAACGAGTTGTCCCTGGTTGTGAATCAGAGCCCCGCGCTCCAATCGCTCGGCAGGGAACACTTCACCTTGTAACGCCTAAATTATCCAGGGAATTGGTTCCCATGGGAATCCAGGTGGCTGTGCTGGGAGGTGAGCACCCAAGGGTCTGCGCCTGTGGTAATGCTTGACAAAGGAGCTGTCAACATCTGAATAAATGAGTTGGAGAAGGGCTGGCAGAGAAGTGCATCCCCCTCCTGCAGCTCCCTCCCTCCCTCCCTGCAGGTCGGCCCTTCCAGTTTGGGATTGGTGCTTATGCTCTGTGTGTCTTTGAAGGAACAGAGCTGCTCCTTACCCTCTGAGAGTGGCACCTCACCACCATTAATCCTGGCCAAAGTACAGGGTTTGTTTAGGAATTTTTGTAATGTGACTTCTCGGTGTAATTAAATTCCATTATCTCTTAATAATTTAAATAGACGCATCTGAAGCTGCAGAGCAGGCAGCTCATTCTACCACTGTGTAGTTCATTTATGTTAACTTCCTCCTATGTACCCTTGGAAAACAGCTTTTCCTGGAGGGAGAAATGAGTCCCAAAGTGGTGAAGTTTTCATTTGTGCTGTATATTGAAGTTTGCCTTTGATCAGAAACACAATTGGGCTGTTAGAGCTTTTTATGTTCAAATTGTTTACAGGATGTTCATGTAAACTTTATGAATCCTTCTGCTGTGTGGCACCGCCAGCTGTCAGGGAAATATTTATACTCTCAGCTGGAGGTAGATCAAGGCATCTGGGTTAGGAGGCTTCACTGGTGGCTGAAATACCAGTCGGATCAAGCCGTGGCTTTTTAGGTGGTTCTGCAGCAATATCCTGCCCTGGAAAAACAGTTGTGTTGTTGTTTCTCCCCCTCTCTGTCTGTGGTGAAGCATTTCTTGAGGATCCTCTCCATCTGTTTCTGTAAATAAGTAGGGAGCTGAAGCTGGCAATTCCTCCCTGCTAATGCATTCCCAGGAGATCCTTGGCTGTGGAGAGGTGCTCTCACCCTTAAGTAAACCATCCCCATGGCATCTCATGCTGAGTGTAAGTGGATCCAGTGCTACACAGACAGCACATGTGCAGTATTAGCATGGTCAGTGGGCCTGAGAACTGGCTGGGGCTGCCTCCCTCCTTTCTAGCGGTCCGTGGGAGTCCACGGAACATCCTCACTCACTTGGGGGGTGTTGTCAGCATTGCTTTTAATTTGTGGGGTGGCTGCTGTCCACATATGTTGGCCCTTCTTGCTGCTTCTCCTCAGTGAAACGCTTCTCCCTCACTCGCTCTGGGAGCCCTGGAGCAATCCCAGCAGTGCAGGGAGTCGGGTATGGGGCAGCAAACCTCAGGGACTGCTGAATCAGAGCAGATGTCCCTCCCTGTGGTGGATCCGATGGCTCACCCTCCCCAGGGCACACCCTGACCCACCTGGCCCTCCGGTGGTGCCTTTGAATCCCCACTTTGCTGGTGTTTTGTGGGTTTCAAATGGCTTTTCAGTATTTTCCACATGGAAGTTCAGTGTTTCATTAGTGAGGGACTGAGCACTGGAAAAAGCCTCTGGTTTGGAGGCCCGTGTTCCTGGTACCTGTGAGTTCAATTAGAAGAGCTGGTGCGTCACTTCACACCAACTTCCGAGCCAGGCAGAGGGAAAGGTCGATAAATGTCTGGAGATGGTGCTTTGTTCTGGTACACAAAGGAGTGAGGCAGTTATTCCTGTGCCAGGAAGGCTTTATCTGAGCACGGAATTTGTTCATAACATTCCTGATGGCAGCATCTCCGGAGCACAAACCACTCCTCACCAGCCCTACTCCTTCCATGCCCCTTCTTCTCTACGAGCTGGTGGGTTTTTCAGTGGGCTGTGGCAGTCAGATGGGGTGCGAGGTGCCAGAGCTGTGGGATCCCAGTGCTGGGAGACTCCAGAGCTGTGGGATCCCAGTGCTGGGAGACTCCAGAGCTGTGGGATCCCAGTGCTGGGAGACTCCAGAGCTGTGGGATCCCAGTGCTGGGAGACTCCAGAGCTGTGGGATCCCAGAGCTGTTCCGTAGCTGCACGAGAAGGTTGCTGGATTAACGTGGTGTTGCCCAATGTGCCCACAGGGACAGGTGAGAGTCCAAGGTAGCCTCTTCCACATCCTTTTGGATTCTTAAGTCTTAAAAGTTGTGACCTTACTAACAGGAGCCTTTCAAGGCTTCAGTGAGAACTCTAAAGTTAGTAACGCAAAACAAGAGCAGAGAGCAGCCAGCATGGTACGAGCACCTGCAGGCACTGGCTTTTCTTGACCAAAATAGCAGTTGGGAGTGTTGTCCTGAGCATCCCTGCCCGTTTGGGCTGGTATCAAGCCCCTTTGGGGTTACTTGGTGATTATATTTCCCCAGGAGTTCATTTAAGGCTGTTGATTTTAACAAAGTCAAACTATTCCAGTCTTAGGGAGCAAAATGGCAATATTTACTAACACATAATCGTATCTGTTCTGGAGGGAATGTTTGGTTTATAGATTAGCCTATGTTTGGTTTTCTCAAAAAAAGACATCAGTGTTGAACTGTAAAATTGTGCTAATCAGTTAAAAAAAAAATGTGGAAAAATTCTTGGGATAGGAGTGTTTTGGTGACAAAGATCCTGCAAACATACCTGCAGTGAGGGGAGTCCAGACTGGAGGCTGGTGGGAGATTTCATACACAGAGCATCCTGCAGACCTCCCATATCTGGCCTTCTGTTAGTCTCTCCCTTGTAATAAAATGTTATTTTCTCTGAAAATGTATGTTTATTTAACTAGGTCTCTTTTTGCTTCACAATCTGGATTCCATTCAGTCAGTTACCACTCCAATTAACTAACAATTATTTAACATTAACAGTAATTACAGACGCCAGTTAAGCGCCTACAGATGTCAACTGTTAGCTTTGTACCTAATCACTCAATGAAATGGAGAAAGTTCAACAAACATCAATTAGCCAAGCAATTAGTATGAGGTAGGAAAGAGCATGTTATCGTGTGTGAGCTGATTCAATTTATTTTATTTTGTCAGTAAAACACACACAGGCAGACAAGCAGCAATAAGTTGCTGAGATTAGATAAAGCTGGATTGTTTTGCTGTTTATACAAGGGTTTTTTCGCCCTCCTATTCTTTCCCTTACATAACTTCAGTGAGCTTTGCCAGGCGTTTGTTATCTTATCAAATACACTTCATTTCCACTGGAAAAGCACAGCAATGTCATTGGCCAAGGCCCTTTACATCAGGGTTACACCAGTAATTCTGTCACCTTAGCAAAGCTAATCCTTTGAGTAAGTTTAACCTGGGAGCAGGTTTAACCCACCTTAAACCAAGGACTACGTAGACACCAAGGTGCTGACGCAATGGGGACGTGGCTGTAGATAAAACTGAACCATGGGAATCGGTTCCTTCATGGGATTTATCCATCCGTGTGTTTAACGTTGATACTGGCTTGACTCCGGCTCCACAACACCTTGCTGGAGCTGCAGGAGCACAAAAGGGCTTCCTCCCAAGGGTGTGTCAGCAAACAGGGCCTGGGCTGGCCCAGCTCAAGGGAAGGGAACAGCCTGAAAAGAGGGGGTTTCCATCGGTGTTACCTACAGCCGTCCTGGGGAGCAGCAGAGCCTCCAGCAGCACCCTGTCCCTGGATATTGGGGGGTATTGTGTGCTCGTGGGGCTCAAAAATTAGAAAAAAAAATAGTAGGAATGGGCCATGAATTAACTTTACCTCCAGAAAGAAGCATTTTTTTCCCAGCCACCATCCGGGCTGTACTGCCAGCCTGGCTTTTAATCCTGTTTGAAGTCAGTGGAGCTGTGCTCGGTGTGTGGGGTCGGTGCACGTGGGGTGTCCAGGCTTCCCAAGTACCCAGCTGTGCCTCTGACCCACCAGTTCAGCCCCTGAGGCCCCTCTTCTGCAGGATCTGATGTCTTCTCACTTGGCACAGTTGCACAGCCTGAGCAAGGGGTGTTAGACATCCAGCTACTGTTAATGTAAAGGAAAAAAAAACACTCTGAAGTATCTCACATCCTACAGTCTTGATACTCTGAATGTCAGTGGGAGTTTTGCAGGGATGTCTATAGGAATTGTGGAGGGTTTTTTCCTTTCTTATTTTTTTTTTTAAATAAAATCTTCCCAGCTGCTTGAAACCAAAGCAAAAAGATTTTTTTTTTTTAGTATTTCCACTTCTTAACTGTTCCCCAAACAAGAATGTCTTTTGCCTTCAAAAAGGTTGGATGGGGCTTGGAGCAACCTGATCTAGTGGAAGGTGTCCCTGCACAGGGCAAGTGGTGGAACAAGATGAGCTTTATGGTCCCTTCCAACCCAAACTGTTCTATGATTCATCACTGCACTGACGTATTTTAAGTGTTTCTCCACATAAAATGATCCCACAAAGTCAGATATTATTTTATCGTGCAGTCTGCCCACAAAAGTCCATATGAATTAGTGGTTGTTTTCCAAAGTGTGGGAATAGGAGCAGAGAACCACAGGCAGCTCTCGCTGTTGCCTTCCAAAATCTCAGCTTTTTTTTTTTTTCCTAGAAAAACACAGAGTCTGAACATGTGAAGAAACTCTTCAATGTGTGACCTGAGTGCAATCATATTTGTCTGAGTAGGCAGAAAAACTGAAATGGAGCCTCCAAGTGAGAGCTGCCACGTTCATTCTGGTGGCAAAGAAGACTTTGTGAAGGATGATACTTCAATCTGGTGAATTTTTAACTTTCTCGTGGCTCAGTGGAGACTATCCAAAGGAAAAGGCAGGGCCTGGTCATGAAGGGACACTGAGGTTCTCAGGATATGGAGGGAGTTGTGAGGGGCATTTCCAGTCTCAGGGAGCAGAATAAACAGCCCCTGATTTGTCCTCATTTTGGCTTCAGCTATTGTCCTTCATTGTTCCACTGACTTCAAACACTTGTTAACACTGAGATTTACTGAAGTGCTCTGCTGGGTGAGGGCCCCAGGAGTAAATCCTGGGACACCCTGGAGACTCTCAGCCACCCAGGCATCACTGAGAATTCCTTTTTCCTGTCCCTAATGGATCCTGGTGACTGAGGGGGGCTCGAGCCCCTTTTGCTGGTCCCTGTGCCCACCAGGTTGTGCAGCGTTCCCCCAACTAGCTGCTGTCCTGGCTTTGGGCAGCAAAGTTGGGCTGCATGAGCTGAGTGATTTCTCACCAGAAACCCAAACACAGCAAAAAAAAACAGGGGAAAAATTTGTCAGCTGAGTTGCTTGAGCGAAAGGAGGAGAGGGAGGAAGAGACAAGGGCAAGGGCAGAGGAGCTGCCCCCACCTTGGTGCTGGGGGATCAGCCCCGTCACAGCACAGCTTCAGCTGCCATCACCGCTTCTCCTGCAGTTGTCCAAGGCATCCAGTTATTCAGTGTAAGAGGAACTGCTTTCCCAGCTGGGTATGACTGGCTGAGAGAGGCCTCGAGTGTGTCTGAAAGGGCCTTGCGCAGTGTTCAAGCTGTTGGAAGAAGCGAATGTCAATGTAAGTTAAAAAGTGGTAAACAAAGGAGAAGATGAACTGATTTAAGTGCCTTTTAGAGCAGTTAATGGCCTTGACTTAGATATGCTGGGAGAGTAAGGCAGGAGCTGGGAGCAGGGCTACTTCCACAATTATCATAGAATTGTAGAATCCCAGAACAGTTTGGGTTGGAAGGGACCTTAAATCTCATTCCATTCCACCCCCTGCCATGGGCAGGGACACCTTCCACTAGCCCAGCTTGCTCCAAGCCCCATCCAACCTGGCCTTGGACACTCCCAGGGATGGGGCAGCCACAGCTTCTCTGCGCAACCTGTGCCAGGGCCTCCCCTGCCCCTCACAGCCAAGAATTTCTAAGCCAAAAATACTGTTGTAAAAACACCTTTTTATTTTCTTTTTTTTTTGGAGCTGAAGACCTGCACTCACTAAAGGATGTTCAGAGTGGGACCAGGGAGGACTTTCCAAGTCTGGGAGCACAAGACTCAAACCCCACCAGAGCTGGAGTCTGTGTTTATGCAGCAGGATATCCCCTGGCACTTGAAATTGCAGCTTAAGGCACCCTTGCAGCTTGCCCTGACCTCTCCAGAGCCACCTGGCTTATTCCTGTCTCCTGTTCCCAGCCAGAGGAGCTCCCCAAAATCCCTTGTTATCCCCTCACCTGTCGCGATCCAAAAGTCACTCACAGTCTTTGGAGCATGGGCCAAAGCACCTCCTTCCTGGGAGCCTTTCCCTGGGTCCCTCTGTGCTCTGGGGGCTCTTCATGGGTTTTCACAAACATTTTGGGGTCAGGAGGGGAGGGGGAACTGGAGGACTTGGGCCATGTGTGTGGCGAGGGAGGTGGGGCAGAATCCTCGGAGGAAGAACCTGTGGAGCGGGATGAGGTGCAGCACTGCTGAGCTCCCGCAGCCATTTGGTACTGGTTCCAAATATTTCAAGTTAGTGGGTACTTTTGGAAATTAGAGGCAAAGGAATTTGAGTGGCTTGTAATAGAAAACAGCTGCTGCAGAGCAGGCTGAGTCCTGAGGAAAAAGGACTCCATGGAAATAGGTCTGCCGAGTAATAAAGCCACAAATAAATACTTAGTTCATTTACTAGGTTGTTAGTCCCACAAGCACTGAAACTTCATTTGTTAAAAGGAAGAGCATTATAAAAATCAAAAGCAGATGAGCAAAGCCCTGGTTTTACTGCTGCTGGCTGGGTTTTATTGCTGGGGGTTGTAGGCCTGGAGCCTGTGCAGCTTTCAGCAGGTGTGGGAGCTGCTTGGGGACCTCAGCACCAGTTTGTTCTGTGCTGGGATAATAACTGTTGGGGTTTTTTCTTTCCTCCTTGCTTGTGTTGCTGAGATAAGTGGCTATTAAAATCTGACTTTGGCAGTTTTTCAGTGCTGGGCAGGACCTGCTGCCCCTGAGGAGGGGTGAGAAGCAGTGCTGGGAGCACAGCACCTGCTGGAGATCAAAACCTCGAGGGTGGGTCAGCTTTGGAACTTCGAGTACCAGCTCTCCTTGGCACCCTGGGGTAGCACAGAGAGAGTGTTGTCATTAAGGGAATTACTGTCCCAAGGTGGTTGATCTTCAGTTTTTTTGGTTATTGGGGGCAGTGAGACTTCAGGCAGTGACAGATGGAAAGTCTGATAAGGATATTGAGTTTCTCACCCTTCTGAGAGAGAACTGCTGGAATTTTTCCTCTCTCATCTGATTGCATTGAAGTGAGGTACCTAAACTGTACTTCAGGTGCTCCTGACGCTCTTCCTGAGGTCCAGACAGGTCTCATGTAGTTATGGGAGAAATGGGGTGAACTCACGGGCTCTCACTTCTTCATAAGGAAAGGCAGAGGAATGATCTTGGTCTTCTTTCTGGTCTTCATTCATTGCCAGAAATTCAGTCTTGCATTTCTAACTCCCTATGCAGTGGATGTTGATTTGAAGGTGAGGATTGTTGCTGTATGAATAAACAGCCTCCAGAGTCCTTGGGATCTGGGCAGGATTTGCCATGTGGATGGAGAAATGGAAAGGTTGTCAGGGTTTTGGGAAGAGCAGCGTGGAAGGGTTGTGCTGACCATGTTCTCTGAACACATGCATGGATGAGAGAGTGCTCAGGAACAATCCCAGCAATCCTGAAACACCACATACATCCTCCTCCCCCACGCCAAGAGAAACCCCGTGGTTCCATCAGACATGTTTGACGCAGACCACTCTACCCAGATTGCCTTGAAGACCGTGGTTCTTGAGTAACTGGCTCTTTGTAACCCAGTTCATACTTGAACAGTCATGTCTGGTTGCAGGTGGGTGAACAACCCTTGGATTACACCAGGAATTGCTTGGATGTGGTCAGAGGGTTTAACTCACACTGGCAGTGCTCATGTCACTGTGCCTGTGGTGCTGCTCCCTGTGCATAAAGGGATGTCACATCATCTGCAGCCAGACCCACAGCCATGGCCATAGAAACAGGTCCCCAGGACCATGTTTGGTCCAAGCTCCAAGAGAAATCATAACCTTTGGGTAAAGAAGCTCATACTTGAACACTTGAAAGGTTAAAGCAAACCCAGCTGGCTCTGTGGATTGAATTAGAAAACTCTCATTTGTTTCTGTGTTGCAAAGATCATTTTTCATGTCTTACAGCTTTTCTTTGTGCTGTGATCAGTTTTCCTTCCTAAAACTTGGTGGTTGGACCTACTCTTGTGTTTTCCCAGTAGTTTCTCAAGATAATTTGTGCCCAAATTAGCAACCTATGACTTTGCACTTGGAGGCAGAAGAAATGAGAGTGCTTCTCTGCTGCACCTGGTGGAGTTACCAGTGCTCATCTTAGAGAGTGTTTTCCTTTATGTGCATCTGCATCAATATTTTACAAAAATAAGTATCTTCCTAGAGTGACCCTCTGGAAGTGTTCAAGGCCAGGGTGGATGAGGCTCTGAGCAGCCAGGGCTAGTGGGAGGGGTAGAGGGGTTGGAATGAGATGATCTTTAAGGTCCCTTCCAACCCAAACCATTCTGTGACTCTTTAAAGGATCGTGGCCAGATGCTGTCGGTGCCCTGTGTGCACCTCCTGTGGTGCAGACAGGACAGGATGTAAAGTCTGAGCAGGTAAAACCCAATTTGACCAGTCAGACAAGTCTGCAGCACTCCCCACAGTGGGTGCAGTGGTGCCCAGGATGGCGGTGTCTCAAGGTGAACTCTGCAGAGCCTGGTCCTGCGGGATGTTAGATGTGGGCACTGTGGGTGTGAGTCCAGCTCACTGACCAGTCTCATGGACATCAGGTGAAGCCCACAGAGCTGGAGAGAGGACTTGTGCCCTACCCCCGTGCTCCTCAGGTCACTCCCGTGCCTTTGGCATCATGTGAGTTGCATTGTTGGGGTGATGGATCTCGACTGAGCTATTTTCCCATGTGCTTCTGTGTCTGCTCTCTGTACCTAATGCTGACTCTTATTTTTAAGTTATCACTCTACAGACCACCTTTGGCCCTGTTTGCACAGCCCCTCACTCTGTGCACGCCAGGCCCACGGCCAGGACTTGTGGGAATCACTGTAATATGATTAAATGCTGATAATAATCATCTGGCAAGCTGTTCCACTTGTCTGCAAAGGGCTGGGTGATATGTGCACGTGGGACAAGTCTGTGCATCTTTTGAATTAATAAGAAAATGAAGTTTGTCTGCAATCCAGCCCGTAGTAAATTAACACCTTGCTTAAATAGTTAGCTGACAACTTGAAGGGGGGTGGCATTTTAATAGTTAAGCTGTTTTTCTCTGTCTTCACATGCCCTGTCCAGCATCTCCTCCTATTCAAATAACGTAATTGCTCTCCAGCCTTTCAGCAGCACATCATCTTAGCTTCTTGCTGCCAAGATGGTTGTTCACCTCAAGGCCTCATTATGTTTTGCCACTGTATCAGGGGCCAAAAATAACTTGACAATGTCTGCTCTCAATGACAAACAAATAATTGGGTGAAGCTGCCACAGACCACTGTGTGCAGAGCCCCTAATTAGAGCAGCCCCCAGACCACCTCCTTGGTGTCACAGTGGGTCTGCAGAGAGTGGGACACAGGGAGACAGCCTGGGATGGTGTCCTGGGGGTGCAGACAGTGGGGGGGATCTCCTCAGCAGCCCTGTCATTTTCCTGCATCTTGGAATAAAGGCTTAACAAAACCATTCAAAAGAATAATAATTAAAAACAATGACACACGCACACTGTCATCTGAAAGGGTTTGTGAGTGTGCCAACAAATGATCCAGCTTCCTCTTTTAATCTGATATTATAATTAATTTAAAGTTGATTGCTGTGCATACTTAAAAATTAGATTAGCCAGTAACTTGTCTCTAATGATGGTTTTTATTGCTCTGGCAGTTTACACAAAAGCAATGAAATTGCTTGTCTTTGGAGCTTGTTAACGTGTCCTGAGGAGGCAGGACCTGAGATGGCTGTGCCTGGGTCCCCCACAGTGAGGGGTCCCCAGTGGGATGTGGTCACTCTCCTGCAGCCCTTTGGGTCTCTCCAGCTGTGTCCTTCTATGACTCCATGAGTAGCTGATATTACTAATCCTCTCTGACTTAGTGGATGTGATAAAATAGAGTGGCTGCATTCAGGAGTGCGTGGGAGACCCTGTAACTTGACTTTTCTTGGAATTGCTCCTTTTTAAACACTAATATTCCCTTTTCTGTGGTTGTGAGTGAGTAGCAAGTCGGGAATTTCAGCCACAAGAGTACAGGGGTGTGTACCCAGGTCACACCACCAGGAATTAGGATGTTCCTGCTCAAGTGCTTGTTCTTGCTGCTCAGACAGTCCGTGTTGGGAAGCAGATTGTGAGGCAGAGGGAGAAGCAGCATTAAGGTATTATGGGAAGGAGTTCAAAAAGATGCTGTGGGGGGACTGTACTTGTTTTGGCAAAGAATCTGTAGCATTTTTCTGCAGTGTTTTATGATTCTGCTGCTGCCAGCAGTTAGAACTAGGAGTGGTCTGAAAAATCTGGGCAGTTAGGAAAATTTCAAAGCTTAAAGATCAGCCTAGTTTGCAGGTGAAAGTCTGCCTTTATAATTAACGTGTCCATGTTACATATTTTAGTAATCACATTATGGATAAAGTAATTTCCAAATGCAAACAAGCAGGAGGCAAGAAATAGGATTCTGTCTCTGAGCTGATTCTTCAGAAAATGATAAACAGACTTTAGCAGTCTGCATTTAAATATTTAGGGTTTATGTGCTTCCCTTTGGCTAACCACGGAACGTGAGCGCTGCTTAAAACCTGGAGTTTATCGCTGGGCTTTCTTGTTCTCTCTGCAACTTAAACTTTGTCCTTTGTAGACAGAGTGAGTCCATTCTCTTAGGCTGTGGTTTTAATATGGGAAAAGCATGTAGATAACTTGCTCTGACAGGCAGAAGGTAAATGATTTCCCTACATCTCTGGCAGGTTAGACTTTTTTTTTTTTTTTTTTTTAAGAAAAAAATCGCTTATACTCTATTTACCTTTTCCCCTGAGGAGTAAATGGGAGGTGGAGGCACCACATACTTTCTGACATGTTGTATTTGAGTTTTCCCTTCGTTGCAGCAACACATCAGCCAGGAGTGAATTTCCTGGGGGTGGTTTGGTGGTGCAACGTGCCGAACCTTGCCTTGTCAACAGGCACATTCCTGGGATTTCATGCAGTAGCAAGTGTGGTGTGAAATGGGAGCTTCACGGAGTAATAATTCATGTTGGGTTGTGGAGATCAGGAACAAACAGCAGCAGGGGCTGAGCTGCTTGTGTTTAAGTGCAGAACTTTAAAGGTTGGAATGAGTCCAGGGGAGGCCATGAAGATGCTCCAAGGGCTGGAAAGGCTGAGAGAGCTGTGGGTGTTGGAGAAGAGGAGGCTCCAGGGGGACCTTATTGCAGCCTTTGAGTACCTAAAGCGGCTCCAAGAGAGCTGGAGAGGGACTTTGGACAAGGACCTGGAGTGACAGGACACGGGGGAATGGCTTCCCACTGCCAGAGGGCAGGGTTAGATGGGATACTGGGAAGGAATTGTTCCCTGGGAGGGGGGGGATGCCCTGGCACAGGTTGCCCAGAGAAGCTGTGGCTGTTCCACTGGAAGTGTCCAAGGCCAGGTTGGAGCAACCTGGGTTAGTGGAAGGTGTCCCTGCCCATGGCAGGGGGTTGGAACTAAATAATCTTGAAGGTTCCTTCCTACCCAAACCATTCTGGGATGTTGTGGTGAAATTGCAGGTCCCATTCTCTCAAATATAAAAATAATTGTAGATTCAGGCGTCCCTTGGAGAGCTGTAATTAGTTTTGAGAACAAAAGGGTTTACAGTTACACACCGTTACAATCATGTTACTTAAAAGGTATACCAAAATTACACAGCCTCCTTTTTTCCCCTCAGCATTTGCAGGAATGCAGTTTCAGGTACATGTGTATGTATGTTTTTAATAATACTCTGTCGTTTGACATGGTGTCTTGCCAAAAATGAAATCATTAATGAACTCCACAGGGGATTTATGCAGATCCAAAGCTGCTCATTACATCTATTTTTAAGTCCATTGCTGCGCTGAGGGCGAGGGGAATTTGTTGAAACCTGTAGTGTTAAAACTTGTAATTTTGTTTGCTAACACTTGCAGGAGATTACAGATGTGATCCAGGGCCCTTTGAAGTCAAGGGGAGCAGGGGGATCATTAGCATAGGGATTAGTGAGTGTTTCCCTAATGCAACACTCTTACACGATGCTCTGGGAAAAGCTCTCTCCCGTCTCTCCCCTCCCGCCTGGGGAATGCACACAGCAGGGATGGGGTGTGGGGAGTTCTTTCCAAACTGTGGCTTTTCCAGGGGATGGAAGTGTGGCTGTGAAGTCTGAATGTCCACGGAAGCTGAACATCCACAAGGTCTGTCACTGTGTAATTTTAAAAGAAATAGTCTAAGAACTTCTCCTTCTTCTTGGAGGCAACTTTCTGGATGACTCCTTCAGTGCGTGAAAGGTGCATTTCAAGAAACACCCATGTGGGATTCTGGGTATTCCCCAAAAAAGGTGCTCTCAGAGGCCTCTGATGTCAGGGTTTTCTCTGGGAGCCTCTCTGCTCCAGGATTATGGATGCACAACTTCTTCAGGCAACTGGAACAGAGGTGCCAAATGCAAATGTAGTTTTCGTACAACAAATGGAAATAGTCTTTTGTGACAGCAGGATACAGACATGGGAAAATAACACTGTACCTGTCTGCAGGAGCCAAGGGGAGTTTGAGGTTGCTGCTGGTGTTGGATTCTCTGCAGGTATTTAATGGGCTTTGCTGTGACATGCTCCTGAGTGGAGAATGGTCCTGGAGCTGACAGACTGTGCTCAAGGCAAATTCTTTTCATTAAAAAAGGATTTCACTAATTAGAGCCGACTTTTGGCTGACAGGTTAATTGATAAGGGAAGTGGGCCCAGTAACCTGGAGGTGAGATTATATTGTGACTTTAAATCTTTATAGTCTCTGATAAAACTTAGTCTTCCACTAGAATGTCAGAGGAATCACTCTGGCTGTTTTACAAGCAAGGCACAGGGCCTGAAAAGATCTGAAGAAAAAAAAAAAAAAAAAAAAAAAAAAAAAAAAAAAAAAGCTGCAGTTTCCTAAAATTCAGTTTTCAAAGTAAAGATCTGATCTGGCAAATTTATTCTAGGCTAAGGCTCATTGAGCTGTTTCAGTGGCAGCTTTGCACATTGCTGTGCTTGGGCTCACGTGGAACCCAGTTGGGGCTGACAGGGAGTTCACGTGTAACTTCTTTAATTAGCTAAAATAGAACTTCATGTGCCTTCTTTTTAACTGTTGAAATAAGTAATCACTTGCTCCAATAAATAGTGGGTTTGGAACCACTCTTTTTTTAATGATTTGCCTTTTAAAATGGAAATGAGCTTGGGAGTGGGTTTAGTGGTCGATAGGAAGAAAACTGAAAGAGAGTAGAGTGAGATGGGATATTGGGAAGGAATTCTTCCCTGTGAGGGTGGGAGGCACTGGCACAGGTTGCCCAGAGAAGCTGTGGCTGCCCCATCCCTGGAAGTGTCCAAGGCCAGGTTGGACGGGGCTTGGAGCAACCTGGGCTGGTGGAAGGTGTCCCTGCCCATGGCAGGGGGTGGGACTGGATGATCTTTGGGGTCCCTTCCAACCCAAACCATTCCATGATTCTATGGTTCTGTGAAACAGCAACACAGGGAGCCCAGCTGAGTCTGTGCTGGGTCCTGCTGACAGGTCTGGGCTCAGTGAAATGCTTTCCAAATACAGCTGGTGAGCACAAATGACTTCTGGTGATTATTCTTTCAGCTGTGTAGAAACCATATTTTATGGGGTAAGAAAGATAATAGTGAAAAGGCAGGTAAATACAGTAGGACCTGGAAAAATCCAACTGGAAAACTATCTTGACCTCTACCTGAGTCCACTAAAGCTGTGGGAGGAGGCTGTGGCGGGGGAAAGCCACTCATCCATACTTAATCCTTTCTGTTTAGTCCAGGTTATTCCTTAGATCTGGACATTATCCCTTTAATTTGTTGTGTCCAGGTAACATGTAGACACAGGAAAGGCTGGATGAGGGTGTGAACTTGTGGGGTTGTGTTGGGCAAGAAAGGTCAGACCAGTGTCAGGTCATGGGGAGGAGTGAAGGGAAGGGACGGGGCAGAAAGGTCTCTGTCCCTTGTGCTGCTGTAAAAACCTGGGTGTAGTTTAAATGTAGTTTTTGGCTGGCTTTCTAAGGAAAATCAGTGCTATAAAGAAAGGTGTTTCCTGGTAAGCTGACAGCAGCATATCACTCATCAGATTCAAAGGAATAAATTTCAGCTGTTATAAATGAGGTGATTTGCACTGGTTAATAATAGCTGTAACTAGAATTTGGGGGGGTGAGTCCTAAGGATTTGTCATAATGGTTGTTTTCGTTGGCACACAAATACCTGACTGTGAGAGCTGAGACATTTGTGTTCCAGCCCTTTCCTCTTGGGCAGAATTAGATGCATGGATTGCATATATCAGTATGATCAGCCTTGCTTAGATGTCAAAACATCGAGTGTCAATTCTATCATAATACCTAAACCCATCTTGTTTTCCTTTTTCTTTCACCCCCCCTTGTGCTCCATCTAAAATAAATCACTGAAAATAACTGAATGAATATAACCCATTTCTCCAAAGGAAGAAAAATAATTGCCTCCAGACTTCTGACTTACCTGCCAAATTGCATCCTGATGTGAATTGCAATGGACAAATTATAATCTTTTGAGACAAGGGAAGAGATGATGGAGTCTGTAAGTGACCCTTCCCTGGTAGGCACAGTCAGAATGAAACTAAACTTGGCAAGTGATTTGCACTCACACCAGGGAAGAGTCGGTCCCCAGGTCACCCTCGAAAGGCATTAACTTGGGAGTGTGAGGCAGAGAGCTCCCAGTGCCTGCTGAGGGCTGGCCTTGGACAGGAGGCAGCTCAGGGGCTGTCAGTGTTATGCACAACACAAGCCCTGTATTCCACCACTGCGGAAAAAAAAACCCCAAACCAAACAACCGGAGCAAAACAGTGTCAGTAAAAAGCAGAGGGGAGAAGGGAAATCCAGCCAGGGGGTCTCCTGTTTGCAGGGTTTGTCTTGCAAAGGCCTTTTGCAAGCAATGGAGCTGGCAGGGGTGGTCCCATCAGTGAGATTTGGGCATCTGTCTTCAAGAAGTTTGATATTTGGAGTTGGAACTGGCTGAAGTTCAGTATATGGTGGAGGGGTGGAACGAGATGATCTTCAAGGGCCCTTCTAAGCCAAGCCATTCTATGGCTGTGATTCTGTCTCTGGTTGTGCCCCAGCCCAGGGCTATCCCTTGGTTCAGCCCTGCTCAGGCTCTCGAAGCTGTTTGGGGCTGTTCGTGGTTGGTTGTGGTGCTGTAAAGTCCCTGGGCTGTGTCTTGGCTTACTTGATAATCCAGCACCTTGTGTAAATGTGGAGCAACCCAGGACATGCCTTTGTCCTGTTACACAGCTGGCTGCTTGTGTGTGGAAATGGCCGTGAGGATGCAGAGGGTTACCTGAGCAAAGACTGAGAGGTTTCCATGTGTTTCAGACTTGCTTGTGGCTTTTACCCCACTCTTAGTATTGGGGTGACTGCTCTGGGCCTCGGGGCACTGTGGTGCCCGGGGGGCAGGGGCAGCTGGAGGGGTTGACTTGCAGGAGGTCCTTGCAAAGGGGTGAGGGCAGTGATGCTGAATGATGTTGAGTGTAAAACTTTATTTTGAGCTCCAGAACATACCAGTGCAGAAAGCAAACTTTGTTTCCAGATGGAGAGTGTTTTGTGAAAATTGTTCCCACAGACCCTGCTCAAGACCCTACGTTGTCTGCACCCAAGGACGCTGAATTTGTCTCAAAAGCCTTTTCCTGTAGAATGTAAGAACAAATACAAGCTCTGTAAGAAACTGCAGTACCAGCTGTGTGGAAAAAACCCCCCGAAACACCAAAAAACTCAAAATGTTGTAATTTTCCTGCTGTGAAGCCAACATGAACAATGTAACTTCCGTGAGATAGGCACTTCATCACCTGCAGTGGCTGGTGGGGCTGAGTTCTTCAAGTCACATGTAAAAAATAAAATCACATCTTATTTACCTCAATTTAAACCATATACATTGTTACTTCAGCCATTTAGATGTATCTGGTTAAGCACATGGCCCTTTCAATTCTGTGATTAAGATGGAGGGTTTTTTGGTGACTTTCTAACCTCTTGCAGAGAAGTCAAACGATCTCACAGCCTTTTGGTGAAACCCAAAAGCTCTCTGGTATTTTACCAGCTCACTTGATACTGTTGCTGCCTGTGCACACTGAGGTCCATTTAGGTGCATCCTCAAAATGTGCGTCCAAAATACGTGCTATCCAAAGGCTTTGGATGGTGTCAGTAGGTTGATAGATCTTCCACTAGTTGAGGCTGGAAGCCAGAAACCAAGAGCTTTGTACCCAACCTGAGCTGCTAAAAACTGATCTTGACTTTTGTAATGTGGTTGGGGGTGTGTGTGGATGGTGCTGGAGCTCAGGATAGAGGGGTTAAGACTGGGAAAATAAAGGAGGGAGTAAATCCTTCCAGGCTGGGCTATGAGTAGCAGGAGTAACAACGTAAGGTTGTGTCCCGCTGTGAAATGGTTGGATAAAAACACCCCCCCGCCCTGTTCTTGACAGGTTCTCGAACAGTTGTGGTTGTTTCTTCAGCCTCAGGAATATTAAATGTCATCTGGTGGCTTGCTCTGGAAGGTGATAGCAGTACTGTGAGCGTTTTCCGAGGGAGACATGAGCTGTAGAGGTTTATTAATAGGATGTAAAACAATTATTTGTTTGTTGCTTTCCCCCCTCAGGAATTTCTTTCTTTTTTTGTTTTCTAAATAACACAAGACATCCTTGGCAGCAGAATCCCCACAGTTGTTAATGTCAGATTGTTATCAGATCTGGCAGTGATTGTTTTCTAATAATAAGTATGTTTTTCCCTTGCTGCTCATGCAAGAGTGACAGTTTGCTGCAACTCAAGGCGAGATGAAAAAGAAATTCAGCATTTGCCACTTACATCTCTGAAAACAAATGATCTGGTTAGTGCAGATCTTTCTTTTTTATTATTTATCTGCCTTTCAGTTACCTAAGAAATGGATTTCCAAGAAGCAGCTGAGAGGTGGGGTTGGAATTCCTCCTGCTTTTAGGCTTTTGTTTAGATCCTGTTCATGTTTGGGCTTGACTGACAACATCCCTACACTCCAAAGGGAAGAGCTGCTGAAACCCATTTTAGTTTTGGTCTTATTGGTGAGGTTGTTTGAGATGTTTTAATTTAATAAGTGTCATCACGGTTCAGTGATTAATGTCTTCTCTGGGATAAGAGGCCCAGTATGGAAAATGCCTGGGGTCTGGTCTGGGCAGCTGGATTGTGCCAAGGTTTGTGTCATCCCTGGGGCTGCCCATCAGCTGCCCATGGCCTGTGGTGGCCTCACTGGAGGGAGCAGACCAAGAATCACAGACTCCCAGGATGTGCTGAGCTGGGAGGGACCCCCAAGGATCCTGGAGTCCAACCCTCAGCCCTGCACAGGCCCATCCCCAAGAGTCCCCGCCTGTGCCCCAGAGGATCATCCAACCCCTCCTGGAGCTCTGGCAGCCTTGGGGCTGTGCCCACTGCCCTGGGGAGCCTGGTCAGTGCCCACCCAGCCTCTGGGGGAAGAACCTTTTGCTGAGATCCAACCTGACCCTGCCCTGACACAGCTCCAGCCCTTCCCTGGGTGCTGTCCCTGGTCCCCCCAGAGCAGAGCTCAGTCCTGCCCCTCCTCTGCCCCTGCCCAGGCAGTTGGAACTGCACTGAGGTCTCCCCTCAGTCTCCTCTTCTCCAGCTGAACACACCAAGTGCCCTCAGTGTCCTCACACAGCTTCAAATCCAGGCCCTTCCCCATCCTCGTGGCCTCCTTTGGACACTCTCCAATGGCTCAATCTCTCCCTTCCATTGTGTCCCCCCAAACTGCCCCAGTGTTGAGGTGAGGCCGCCCCAGGGCAGAGCAGAGTGGGACAATCCCCTCCCTGGCCCAGCTGGTGATGATAAATCCTCCTCCTCCTCCTCCTCCTCCTCCTCCAGGAGGGTGTTGTTAAGGCTCATAACTGGCCCACATTCCCGATCTTTCTCATTTCCCTCTCGTTCCACAGCAGTGTCTCTGCTGCTCTGACCCTCAGCCTTTCTCCTGGCAGCTCCGGTTGCTCAGAGGCTGAGCTGTCCAAGGAGCTGGGAGAAGGGGTTCTCTCCTGCATCTTCAGCCATGGGGCCCTGAATATGCCCCAGCTGTTGGGATCCCAAACCGGACCATCACCTTCTCCCTGTGCCAGCCCCTTCCCGAAGCAGAGCTCTCCATGACCCATCTCCCCGAGGAGCCGCGGCTGCTCCCCTGGAGGGGAGATGAAAGATGGGCCGAGTCTGATCCCGGGGCAGGATTAACAACCTGAGATGTGTCAGGGCAGAGGAGAAAGGGCAGCACTCAAGGCTCCCCTCATCTGTTATGGCAACAACACAACAGAAGCAGTCCCTGATTACCAAACACGAGGCCACCTCTTTCAGAAAGGGATTAAGTAGCTGAAAGCACTTTTTTAGCCTGAAAGTGATACGGTGTTAAATATAACCCTTTTGGACTATTTCTTCCTGGGGATTATTTTGGAAAAGCCCTGTGACCCTGGATCAGTGAGCACCCCTTGATGCTGGATGGATTAACCAGCAATGAGAACATTAAGTGATCACAAGCTGCTGTGAATTATTTTTTTGCCTTATCAGGCTTCATTTTAAGATTACTGGCAGATCCTCTAGTCTTCTCTATGTGATATTCTTAGCTGGGAGATTAACTGGTGTTTGATTTCTAGAGTGATTTTAGTCTTATTAACAAAAACATTTGGCAGTGCATACTTTAATTTAGTTGGCTATATTGGAATTTAAAGTCTAAAAGTCAATGTGTTCTTTTTAAACTAAAATTCGTTTAGTGAGTAATTTTATTCATTTTTGTGGGACAAGAGCTGTTTAGCAAAGAAGAGGCTGGACAGCCCAAACTCCCAGGCTTAGTGATTCCTGACTGCAAACTGCTGTGGGAAAGGGCTGGCATCAGGCTGCAGAAGAATCCCTGGAAGATTTAATTGCAAGAATATAGTACAGATGGAGAAAGCATTCTTTTCTTACTCTGATTTTCTCCGTTTCTTGTGTATCAGACTTGCAGCCAATAATAACAAATCGTTACCCTTATTTAGGTGAAATACTCCTTTATGAATAGTTTTTACTGGAACAAGCTGCCCTGTTGTCATTCCTACTATCCAAAATTGGAGTTCTAGGACAGATACCCAGGATTATTTTGGGAGTGGAAATATTAAAAAGTTTCTTCACACTTCGCCTCGAACCCTTCGGCTGTGAGAGCTGCTGAGATCTCACCCTTCTGTCGGTGCTGCAATCAGTGGTGCTTTTCCTTTGGAGTCAGTATTTAATGCACACTCCCTCACACGTGGTGCTGGGGGATCCTTTGGAGCTGCACAGCCCGCTGGGTGCATAGTCTGACATTTTGAATGATTCAGACCAGATGGGAAGCAGACCCTGTGCTCACACTGTGGTGGCAGAGAGGGGATTTGTCAGGGCATGTTTTGAAAGTCACTTTTTATTTTTTAATGATTGGACTCAACAATCTTTGGGGTCTTTTCCAACCTTAATGAATCTGTGGCTCAAAGGAGGCACTCCAGGAGTGGAGGCACTCCAGGAGTGCCTTATCCAGGACTTGGATAAGCATGAAGCTGAGCATTTAGTGTGCTTGTCTTCTAGCTGTAGCAGCTGGTTCAAAGCCAGGTGTGGGTACAGTGCCTGCAGTGTGAGGCAGAAAAACCCTGCAGTGGTTCACCCACTGAATGGCTGCACTTACCCCAATATCTGATGTACATTTACACCATCCATTCACCATGGCATAGGCACATTATTTCTTCCTTCCCTGAGTTTATGGTTACTTAGGCAGCTTCAAGTTCATTCAAAATATGATTTCATATGATTTTGAAAAGTGACTTTTTACTGTGAAAACCTGTAAAATGCAGAGGATAATGTTACCTGCCAAGTGTGTGGCCCTGGAAGGAGTTGGCACCTCTGCTGCATTACAGTTACTTCTTCTGCATCATTAGCAGAGCTGAACAACAGGCTCTTGTCTGCTCTTAGAGAGGCCCTTACCACTACGAAGAGAAGCTGAATTACTGTGGAGTGGTAATAAGGTGCAGCATTATTGCCTTTCATGATTTTATCACAAGTCTCATCATCTTTTTTTTTTTGTTGTTATCTTAGATCCTTAATATCATTATGTGAAAGGCATTCCCTTTCATGAGGCTAAAAATTGCAATGCAAATAAAGAAAACCCTGGATAAACATGCCATGGTTTTTAAAGCAGGTTCCTGGGAGGGAGGGGGCATTGACTTGGGGGGGGGACTTTTTACTTGAGATTGGAAGTACTAGGAAGTTTTGTGAAGCTGTGAGGAGCAGTGAAACATCTCCTAATTGCCTCCTGCTGAAGGGAACCTACAAGAAAGATGGAGAGACTATTTACAATGGCCTGGAGTGACTGGACAATGGGGAATGGCTTCAGCTGACAGAGGACAGGGTTAAATGGGAAGAAATTCTTCCCTGTGAGGGTGGGGAGGCCCTGGCACAGGTTGGGCAGAGAAGCTGTGGCTGTCCCTGCATGTGGCAGGGGCTGGAATGAGAGGAGCTTTAAGGACTCTTCCAACCCAAAACGTTCCATGATTCTGTGATCTCACCTAGACATAGCTTTATACCATTTTTGCCACTAGTTAATTGGAGTCCTTGTGCCATGGGTAGCATCCTTTATGTTCTGTCCATTTGTCCCATGGACTGTGCCTGGGTGTTGCTGCTGTGACCACAATGGGTTTGTTCCTCCTCCCAAAGCCTGGTCACTCCTCCAGCCCAGCAGGTACTGGGCTGTCTCTCCAGTGTCACCCAGGGTGCCCCGTGGGAGCAGCACACTATGGCAGCTTGGAGAGACACAGTGTCTCTGGCATGAAAACATTTCCAGGCATCTCTGTGTGCTGGAGATGTTCTGACTTGCATTAGCAGTATTTTCTTGATCCCTGTTTCAGTGCTTAGTCCTGGACAGCGAGGGAAGTGGATCTCTCTCCCTGATCCCTGGCAGGGAAGTGGCATTGCAGAGCATGTCCTGCCCTCAGAGGAGGTCAGCAGCCCTCCTTCACTGGCTCTTAGCCTAGAAAGAGAGACCCAAACAGTACAAGAAGGGGATCAGGGTTTGTTCATTCCTCCTCTTTGTCCTCCATGGTTGAATATGGATTATCCATTGCAGCAGCCGGTTTGGGAAGAAAGAATGTTGAGATGAAGTAATCAAATCCTGTCAGGGATTGCACCACGTTGGTAGTAAATCCACTGAGTAAACAAAGTGGAAGATTCTAATGCAACTGTTGTGCAGAATCCCCTGGATTTTTCCCCCCAAAGCAGTAGTGATGCTGCCAGAAACAACTTCACCGCAGCTACTCCCACCTCTATCTCCTGGTAAATCTGGAGTAATCACACAAATCATTCCCTTGAAGGTTTTGGTTTGCTTTGGCAGCTCAGTTGGTACATGTTGAGATGAAAGGGCTGCCTAGAGCACCCCATATTATCCAAGCATCCCTGTGAAATGCTTCCACTCATTTCAGTAAATCTAACAGCTTTGAACAAGAGCAGGTTTTGTTCTTTGTAGTTTCTTTAGGTAATTTCAAGCTCCAATGTAGCTGCTCCCATCCAATGGCTGCTGGGCAAAGGTGGTTATAAAACTGTGGTGGAACACATTGGCTTGTGACTGTTGGAAAGGCTCAGCTTTGCAGCAGTGTATGGATCTGATCTGGAATGCAGCAGAACCCATCCTGGAGAATGCTGCAGTTCTTCATCAAGAGTCTGCTGGGCACTGAGATGGCAAACTCAATTACAGAAGCACGATTATCAGGGTTATTCAGGATGAGAAAAAACAACCTTGAGCGTCAGAGTGGCCACTGAGCAGCTGCAGCAGCAGCAGAGGAGATTCTGTGTTAGGAACTCTGAGATGGGGGCTACTGGAAGAATGAACTACTCATCAGCAGCCCACGCCTCTAAATTAGCTGGGGTTATTCAGGGAAATGACCTGTGGTCAGCTCAATAGATATTTTAATTCACTGCACTGAAACTGTTAAAAAAAGTGTAAATAATTAAAGGCTGAATAAAATCTTGGAGCCTGGGATGGAAACCAGGACTATTGTTCACAGCAGCTGCTCAAGGCAACTTCTGAGGAACAGGCTCTGCTCATTGGGCTCCATCCCCCCAAACCAGAGCTGAGGTTGGGGTTTGTAGGTGGGCAGAGGAGGTGCTCACATATAGCAAAGGGCACTGTGTGAGAACAGGCTGGAGGGGCTGGGACAGGGTGTGAGGGAAATAGAGAAGATGTCAGAGTTACCAAGATTTAGGGTAGAAACGGTTGCTGAAGCAATCACAGAATCCTAGGATGGTTTGTCCAGGGAAGCTGTGGCTGCCCCATCCCTGGGAGTGTCCAAGGCCAGGTTGGACGGGGCTTGGAGCAACTTGGGCTAATGGAAGGTGTCCCTGCCCATGGCAGGGGGCAGGACTGGATGATCTTTAAGGTGCCTTCCAACCCAAACCAGTCTGGGATTCCATGAATCTGTGATCTTCTTCCCACCAGGGGCTCTGTGGCCCAGTCTCGATTTCGCTGTGCTCCATCTCTGTGGAACAACATAATAACCCTATTTCCAAGCACTTTAATTTTTTCCTGAAGTTGTTTTTTTTTTGTGCAACAAAGATAGACTTTCACTGGGTACTTTGCAGAACCATTTAATGTTGTTTGGTTTTAATCTGTTGTGTGATTAAAATAGATTAATGTTGTAGTAACATAAAAACCCTCAGGGGGTTTTGTTCTCTTTGTAAATATTCTCTAGGATCTCTTCTGTCTTCTAAACTGTGTGTAGGGAGAGTGTTTAATGGGACCTGGGGAGAAAAGAGACGCATCTTAAACTTAATATAAGAATTTAATTTTTAATAGGTTTCATTTGGGGTTAGAGTATTCATATTGGAGTGGAAATTAAAGTGTCTAAATGCTTTGTGTGTAAGCTGTTGGAAAGTCTATAAAGAGATGTGCAGGGAAAACCCTCTCTTTCTTTTTTTATCTGATCTTAAAAATATGAAATTGTAGAAGCCAGTGCTTGATACCATACACTGATATTTAACCTGCTTTTGCAGACTTGCCTTTGAGTTGCCTTTAGCTGACACAGAGACGGTTTGCTGGGCAGTGAGTGACGTGAACTTGCCTCCTCAGGCAGATCCCACTGGTTGCCATGATCTCTGGAAGGCTGTGCTGCCCATGGGAAGCTGTGTGGGAATTAGGTCCCTTGCAGTGTGTTGCTGGCTGCGTGGAGCAGTGAGGAGTGCTGATCCAAGCTGGAGGTGCCACAGTGGGGTTTATGGTCTTAAATAAAATGCCTGCGGTCTCTCGAAGCCTGTGGATGAGAACGGTGAAAAGAAGAACAGTTGCTTCATAAGTGTGCTCTGGTTTTCACCTGGGGGCAAAGGCTCTGCTGTTTTATTTCAAGTTTGGGAAGATTTTTCCTTTTTGTTGTCTAAGACCAGGCTTCAATCCAAGCAGCCTGGAGAGGAGGTGGAAGCTTGGCTGTAGGAGCTCCTGGTGTGTCGGGCACTGCCAGTCCAGAGACCCTTTGGTGTCACACCTGGCAAGGGAAAATTCACCTTTCCAACCACCCAACTGCAGAGCTCTTGCATGTTTGGTTGCCCTGGAGCAGTGTGGGGGTTTGGGATGCTCCCTCTCTCCCTGTGCAGCGTCCCCTCAGTGCTGGGGCCGCGCCGGCTGCCGGCAAAGGGCCCCGACGTGGCAAGTGTGGGCAGGCTGGCTGGATTCACCAGCCCCTGGGCTTCTGGGGCTAATTCACAGGGTTATTGGATTTCTCTGCAGCTGAGAAGTTGCACAAGTGTATCACAAGCCCTGGTGTGCTGGGTGTGCTGTTCCTGGAGCGGGGGATGCTCCCGGCAGGATCCCGGTTGCAGCGGCGGCGATCGATGAGCAGCAGCAGCCCCCCCTCCTGCCTGCACACCCCAGGTCTGGGGGATTAGTTTAATACCTTAGCTTTATCTTGGCACTGTGGACTGCTTTCTCTCTTCATGCAGAAGCAGCAGAATGTCCTCAGGCTCTTTTTCCTAAGATTAAGAGCTTCCCATGGCATCCTGACAAGGAGGAAATTTAAGGAACAAGAGTATTTAACTTAAAGCTAATCTGGTCTTTGTGAAAGTGGGAGGATTAGATCATTAAGTTCTACGTGCCTGGCAGGTTTGTGCCACGATGGCACCGGTGAACAGAGCACTGCAGAGAGGGGAGCTGCAGCCTGGTGGAGCATGGAGCTGGAGGATGGAAGGAGAGAGGTTTTGGATCCAGGGACGAGTTGTGATGTTGGTCTGTTCTGAGTGACTGTTCGTTAAGGAAGAAGGGAGAGCAGGGATGGAATCGTGTGGCAGAGGAAGGGGCACGTCTCTGCCTCACCCTGGGCTTTGTTGGAGTCACGTGTGAGCCCCAGTCCCAGTCAGTGCCCTGTTGTCCTCCCTCACAGGGAGCCCACAGGAAGGATGGAGAGAGACTATTCACAAGAGCCTGGAGTAACAGGACAAGGGGAATGGCTTCCCACTGCCAGAGAGCAGGGATAGATGGGATATGGGAGGAAATTGTTCCCTGTGAGGGTGGGGAGGCCCTGGCACAGGTTGCCCAGAGAAGCTGTGGCTGCCCCTGGATCCCTGGGAGTGTCCAAGGCCAGGCTGGAGAAACCTGGTTCTAGTGGAAGGTGTCCCTGTCCATGGCAGGGGGTGGAACTGGATGGTCCTCAGGTCCCTTCCAACCCAACGCATTCTGTGATTCTGCCATCTCTTCCTGGACTGATTTCCTGGGCCACAGGGTTTTGTGTCTCCTAAAACCTTCTGTCTGTCTCTAAACTCACTTTGTATCTAAAGTTCATTTTTCAGCCTTACTTGAAGAAGAGTAACTTAGAGAAAACACTTGGTGTGCTCATCGTGGCACCACCTCCCTCCTCCCGAGGACAAGCTGTTAAACGTTTGCAACAGTTTCCAGTAAAACTGGTGGTAGCTGATAAATGTTAAACTGTTTTTTTTTTTTTTTTTTTTTTTTTCCCCCCTGCTAGTCAGAAACAAACTCCAAGGAAGCTGAAAGTGAGCACTGGAGACCTTCCAACACAAATGGCAGGCTTGGCATCTCCCGGGAGCAGGAGGGGTTGGATCCCTCCAGACGTGGAGGGTGAGGAGCAAGTGTGGGTCCCAGTGTGCAGCCAGAACCATTTGCATGTGCTGCTCTCCCTCCTTCCCTCAGAGTCAACTTGACAGCTCTGATTTGATGATAGTTAAAAGAAATCCTCCCCATTTGCACCACGCTGGGTTGATCTGTTGAATGGAGCTCGTAACAGTTTCTTTCTAAGTGTTAATGGGCCCAGCTGATTTCCTGTGTGTTTTCTGTGTTGCGCTGGAGATCGGTGGCGTTTCAGCCCTCTGCCAATTCTGTGAGGATTATATTTGATTATATATGATTATAAGTATTGGTGGCTGTCAGGGCCTCCTGGAAAACCAGGCACATGAGCTCAGGACACGATTTTCAAATGCTCAAGGCTTCTCTGAAAAGGGAAAAACCCCAGCAAAGTGCTTCTCAAACATCCAGATACACAACAAGGAGTAGTGCAAGGAAATAAATTGTTATATCTTAAATTTCCTTACTCAAATGCATTTGTTGAACCAGGGTGAAGAGAGCTGGCATTCTGCCAGGCTTGAATCTGACTTTTTTTTTTTTTTTTTGCTGGTTTTTTTTTTTAATCCTTATGATTATTCTTATGAAATGAATACAGAGAGGACTTAAGCAAGAACTGATTCTTGTTTTACATCAGCCCCTGCCCTGGAAAGCTCATCATCTAAATCCTTGGAAAAGGAACAGGGCCAAACACTGACCTAACTGTGTCTTGAGGGAGCTGGAGCAGAACTTTAATCTTCTAGTCTGGTGCACTGTCCCTGAATCCTGGTGATTTGCCGTCGCTCACATCATTTTCTCTGCAGATTTGGAGATGTTGCAAGATGAGTTTGCCCAATGCATCCTCAAGGGTTATTGCTGAAAGCTCCTTGTAGCCTTGCAAGGAGTCTGTGCTCGGGCATATCTGTTACCCATTAAACCTGGCGAAATGGTGGAGTTGTGCCGTGGCAGAACAAATCACAGCCGTGCTACAACGGCTGCAAACATTCTCCAGGACTCAGTGAGCTCTTGCTGGTTCACAGTGGTCCAAACAACTTGTTGTTGTGGCTGCTAGAGAGTGCAGAATTATGTGATCCAAACAGTCTCATGAGAAGACAAGATGGGGTTTTGGGGGAGCAAATGTGGGGCACACAAAGGCACTTTTTCCCCATTCTAATGCAGTTTGTAGATGTTTAATCTTTTGTAATTCTGATATGATTAAATGGAGGGAGTAGCAGAAGGTGGTTTTCTTCCTAAAGTCCCTTTAAATTGTAAGAGAGGACAAAACAGATAGAAGGGGATATTTCCTATTTTTCTGAGTCTTTGCGCAAGGCAGCCCTGGATCCCAAAACGGAGCAAAAGAGGGAATCTGGGGAGTTAAAAGTCCACTTTGACTTTCAAGAGCTTCTCTCAACAAGCTTCCACGCACCATCATAAAAAATGTCAGTGTGAAATATCTGAAGGAGAGCAAATTGAACAATTTGGTGATTCTGATGCCTTCGTCTGGAGGTCTCATGCCTGCAAGGGTGTGCAGAAGTCAATAACCTGAATTGGAGGTTATTGATTATTTCACTGGGCTGCTGTTGAAACATCATATGTGCTTGATTTGGTCTTCCAGCACCCAGTAAATGTTTGGTTTTAGTTTTATCTCCCTTTGTGAAAAGAATTGAAAATACTATAAAACTGAAAGTGGTTTGTTTTTTTTTCTCAGTTTTAAAGTATTTTTCTTAAACGTAAGTAAATCATATTTGTAAAGGTTCCCCTTGCTCCAAGATGGATATTTCATGCCACAGGTGGGGCCTATTCTTAATTTATAAGGAATCACGCTTTCTGTTGGACACTGCCATCTGCAGCCCCATGGATTTTAGGATGTTGGATCAGACCTGTCTCCATCAGGCTGCTTATGGAGCCAAGCTCTGCCCCTTGGGAACCAAACCAGTTATGGAAATGGCCTTTTTTCCTGCTTTTAAGCTGACAGAGAGTAGGTTTAGATAAGATATTAGGAAGAAATCCTTCACTGGGAGGGTGGGGAGGCCCTGGCACAGATTGCCCAGAGAAGCTGTGGCTGCCCCTGGATCCCTGGAAGTGTCCAAGGCCAGGTTGGACGGGGCTTGGAGCAACCTGGGCTGGTGGAAGGTGTCCCTGCCCATGGGAGGGGGTAGAACAAGATGAACTTTAAGGTCCTTTCCCACCCAAACCATTCCATGATTCTGTGACCCAAAGCTGAGCACTGGGAGAGCACTCAGGCTGCCAATGGGAGTGTTGGGAGGACAGAAACCAACCCCCTTTGCCCACAGCTCTGCAAAAGCCCCCCCTCTGCCCCTGATGTGTGGGTGAAGTGTCAGTAAATGTCTGGGTAAATGTGTCCCAGGCATGTGCCAGGAGTTCAGTGGGTGCTGAAATGTCCCCCCGATCAAAGGCCTTGGAGAAGAGGAACAGAGAGGGGGAAATGAAATAAAGTAAAATTTGAGTTGTTCAGCTGTTGAGATGAAAGTTGAGCAATGAAACCTCCTTTCTCAGTGTGCTCTTCCTGTCCTAGGTGGAAGAGGTTTGGATATTGCTTTCCAGCCTGGCTCTGGAATGGGGTTTTTTCTTCTATCTGCACAGCAGTTATTCAGACAAAGTGGGAATTCCTGGTGTGCAGTTTTGCAGAGTTCAGGCTGCCATTTTTCTGAGGGTTATCTGGTTCCTTGCTGGAAAGGTTTGGAGCATGAACTCCTGCTGGCACTTCGCAGAGCTATGGGGACTGGAGCATCTCCCTGAGCAGCAAAGGCTGAGGGAGCTGGGGCTGTTCAGCCTCCAGGGCAGACCCTGAGAGGGGCCCTGCCCAGGGTGTGTCAGGGGCTGCAGGGAGGGGGCAGAGGATGGACCAGGCTCTGCTCGGGGGGGCCCAGCAATGGCACAAGAGCAACGGGCAGCAACTGATGCCCAGGAAGCTGCAGCTGGACAGGAGGAAGAACTTCTTCCCTGGGCAGTGCCCCAGCTCTGAACAGGCTGCCCAGGGAGGGGCTGCAGTCTCCTGCCTGGGGATATTCCAGAGCCCTCTGGACACAATCCTGTGCCCTGTGCTCTGGGCTGGCCCTGCCTGAGCAGGGAGGTGGGAGCAGTGACCCACTGGGGTCCCTTCCAGCCTGACCCATTTGGGATTCTGGGGTGTAACTGGCACCATGTGCAGTCCTACCCTGGGGAGGGTGGTCACCACCACCTCCAGCTCTAGGACACAGGGATGACCCAGAGCAAGGAGAACCTGGGCTGTGTGAGGCTGTAACACCCACAGGGGCGTTCAGTGCCACCCCTGACTACCTGCAGTGACGATGCTGAGCAGGTACAGCCCGAGTGCCACGTCACCATCCCTGCAGCAGCTGGTGCCTGTGAGCCCAGGTGTGTGCGTGGGGCTCATCCACAAATCAAATCATCAGCTGCTGCTTAATCAGGAACTGACTCTCTTCACATCCAGGTAAATGTGTGCCCAACTTGGGGGAGGCTGAGAGCTCCAGCACTGAGCCTGTTGGTGCTTTAGGGACCTGCAGCTGAGGGATAGGGGCAGTTTTCCAAGCATTTCTTCCAGCAGCAGGGCTGTTAGAAGCAAGCTTTGGTGGTTCAGGCTTTTATTCAAAGGGAAATGAAAAGGGAATAGGTTATTTTTGAATTCCAGTTGCTTCCCCAAACCGGCTTATAAAACATGCCAGGGAAGGGCGGGGGGGAAGGTGGATACCTCAAGCACTAGTTGCCCCCTGTCCACAGCACCACTGTTGAACAGGGTTTTTTTTTTTAATTTTTGGTGTATAAATTATACAGCTAGTATGAAATATTCTGGTGAATTTGTGATGTGGGAATAGGGAGACGGTTTCTCATTTCCCGGCCTAACACATTCCAGGGAAGGTTCAGGTTGGATATTAGGAAAATATTTCTTCAGTGAAAGAGTGGACAAGCACTGGCACAGGGTGCCTAGGGCAGTGGTGGAGTCACTGTCCCTGGAAGGGTTCAAAAAATTAGGCACTTTGTGATGTGGTTTAGAGGTTGTGGGGTTATTTGGTTGAACATTGGACTTGATGATCTTGGGGAGCTTTTCCAACCTTAATGATTTTGTGATTCTATGATTCTATGAAAGGAAGAAAAAGAAATCATGAGTTGTAGAGCTCCCTGAGGCAAGCTAATATTACAGTGAAGAGCTTAGGGGGGTTCAGAGGATTACTAGATGTTTATAGAAATAATAATGAAGTTATCACACTTGTACCAGGTAGGATGTGAGTTTGCTAGAGGAAGGAACCCTAAGGGTCATTGTATTAACCAGCATCTTGCCAGGAGGACTTGGAGAGTCTTCCCTTGTGACTGAGTGTGGGGCTCCCATTGTGCCACCACATCTGCACCTGGGATGAGTCAGGAGCAAATCCCATATGAAATGGGCCACTGATGTTCTGCATCAGTTGTGACCTTCTGCCCACGCCTGGATTTGCTGTCTCTGCTGGTTTCTGCTCCGGTGTGTGATGGGTTCTGCTGCACTGACACTCACGGGGGGGCCTTCACAGGGAGAAGGTGAAGGTGAAGCCGTGTCCGTTTATTTAGAGGAACCACTCCGTGATCAGTGGCACCAGCTCTGTTCTTAGTGCTGGGAAACAGCAGCTGACAGCGTGGGGCTGGCTGGGGTGAGCAGCCCAGTTCCCTCCCGCTGCTGGGAAGTGGCTGTGGGGTGTGCCGGGGAAGCAGGAGCGGGGCAGGACTGAGCTCTGCTGTGCCACACAGGCCGTGTGTCCCAACTGACAGCTGAGCAAACTCAGGAACCAACAATTGGGGATGATGATATTGGTTCTGAGGATTAGCACAGCAGGTAGCCGTGTTGGCACAGGGCAGGGCTGGGGCTGAGGGATAAGTACACATTCTTTTATTATTGCAGCTAATGGGAATCTGCCAGGCTTTGAAGCCCAGAAAGGCTCACTGGCCACCTGTGAGCTAATCACATAGATTTGCCTCATTCTGTATTTCAGCTCACTTGGAGCCCGTAATCTAATTTCCAAACAGAGATGAGAAGAGTGAACAATTCATTTTCTGCTTTACATGGCTGTGCTGGTAAACTTTTAATCCTTTTAGAATTACAGTTCCTTGTGACATGGAGGCAACCCCACAAAACCCTGTGGGTGAGGCTGAAGTCTTTGAATGCACCAGTGATGGATAATAATTAGCCTCAGCAGCAAGGCACAACATGAATCAAAATAGAAGTGAGGAGCACAAATGGAATTATGAATCATACAAAGGCTAATGATTCGAGTTTATGTAGAAAATCCCTGTGTTTGGGGCTGCAGAAGCACCCTGCAGCAGGCAGGGCTGTCCCAGTGTTGGTGTCCTTTCTGCTTGTAGGACACTGTTGTGTCAGCCCTGTGACCTGCCAGCTCATTAACCACACCACAGTGACAGTGGAGGTTTGTATGGGGCAGATCTGACGTTAATCTGCTCAGCGTTTATTTTGGGACTGAGGATGTTTATTTAGCTTTTTGAGTGTGGTGCTGAGCTGACACTGAGCTGGGGGTGTTTGTGTTCGTTCCTGCTGGGGTGGTTTAGGATGTGTTCATGTGGCAGCTTCTCAGACAGCTTCTCTGTCATAACAGGAACGCTGCTGACCTGCTGCTCTGCTGTTTCCATTACAGCCAGGTCAGTCACTAGACACTGAGGTGGGCACTGATGATGATGTGCAAAGGCACTTTCACAGCAACTCAGTGTCTTTTTAGTGCTCTGTATGGACAGTGCAGAGATTATCCACACCTCTGGGAAGAAACACTTGAGTCAGAGCTTACTTGAAGACAACACCTGCCTCAGAAGTGAACAGGTAGTTCACAAACGCCTTCACCCTGACTTGGCATCTTCACTTGGATTTTGCTTTCAGGTTGGTAATAAAAAACCATAGCACCCCAAATTGCATTTTCTATAAACTGCCATGGCCAGTGCTCACTGACATTTGAGTCAATCTTCCAGCAAAATGATGAAACAGTGGTAAAAGTGGTACCCTGAGATGATGGGCACTGCCCGACCTGTGTTCACGGTAAAAGTGATCATCCAGAAGGCTTAAGGAAAATCCTTTCTTGGTCACATGGAGGTGCCTGGTTGGCCTGACATGTGTTATTCCTCCAGGTCTGTTGGAGGGCAAGCACAGTGCTCAATGAGTCAATAGTCCTGTCAGAAATCCTATTTCACAGAGTCCTGCTGTATGTATTTATAAAGACTGAAACCCCTCAGGTCATAGATAAATGTAGTGAGAGTAGTTCAGCTGATTGGAGTAAAATGTGTCACATTGTGTGAAGCAATTAGGATATAAGGGGCCCTTTGCTGTACCAAAATTTACTCTGCCAGGAACCACCAGCTGACCTGACACGTGTGAAAGCAGAGCTGGTTGGCAGCACAGCCTTTCCAATTGCCATGAACACAGAAAACAGCATCTCTGTGTGCCCTGCCAGGCTCCACAGCTCCCCACCTCCTGTCTGAACAGGGGTGTGACTGTGGCAAATAGACTTCAGTTGTTTCTGTAGGTTTGGTTACTGGGAGGGCTGTGGTCTGACTGGTGTCTGCTTATGATGTGGAGAGCAGGTTTGGAGAGACACGGTCAAGAGCACGAGTTAGCAAGACCAAGGAAACCTGTTGTAGCAGTGATGGAGGGGAGAGAGAGGGCACCAGGAGGTCTTTGGAGCAGAAAAGGCCCCAATACCTACAGGGAATTATACAGGAGACAGCAATGGTCCTATAGGGATGGCTGTCATTCAAAGCTAGAAAGCTCTTCGTTTCTGACTTGCCATACAGTGGAATATCCCACTCCTGTGTATAAATGCTGTTGGAATGATGCAAGAACAAAACGTGCCAAAGAGTCCTTGTTGTTGCCATGCCTTTTTCTCAATTTTGTATTCTTTTCTATTTTAATTTCTATATTTAAGTCCTATACTACTGTCCCTTGCAGGAAGAATTTTGTGTTTTCACACAAAGAAAAGCTTTTAGTGACTATGTTGTCAAAGGAATGAAACAGAAATGACAGGTAGATCTTCAGTTACACATTTTAACCAATTCAATAAATTAGCTTCTTCTTTCCCCCTTTTAGAACAAACCAAATTCATGGGATGTGTCTTAGGCCATACAAGAAATTCAATTTACAGAGAGGTGGGCATTACTGGACATTTATAATTGACACACTTAATGAGACACTTTGTTGGCCAGGAGCAGTGAAATCTGCATTTTCTGACATGATCCAGACCAGAAAAATTCTTCCTCAGCAGTGCTGTGTTAGAGCAGATGGTTGGATAAGCCCTGGCACAGCTGCCCAGGGCAGTGGTGGAGTCCCCACCCCAGTGGGATTTAACAGACGTGTGGATGTGGCACCTGGGGACGTGGGTCAGTGGTGGCCTTGGCGGTGCTGGGGAATGGTTGGACTCGATGATCTCAGGGGGCTTTTCCAACCCTACTGGTGCTGTGATTCTGTGGTTCCATTATACCCATATTTTTCTCTGCAGCACTGGAAACATGAGCAAAATAGTGCCAAGCATGAGAATAGTGTAAAGTGACCCTGATGGGAGGAGCTGGGATGTATAAGCTCAGCAAAGTTCCCCTGGAGACACCAATGACCTGAAATAGTTGTAATTAAAAGTAGGAATTGTCTTGGTCAGGCTGAGCTTCATCTTAGTGTTTGCAAGAGTTTTTAAGCTCTCTGCTTCTATTGGCATCATGCCTTTAAAATCAGAATAGAAATTCTTGGCTCTAAAGAACAAATTCCCAAAGGAACCATGGGTATGTGGCTGGTGAGTTGGGGGTATGACACCTCTCACGGGGAATAGATGTGTTATTCGGCTGTATAAACATATCACACAGATCTTTTTTGTCCTTGGTATATTAAACTGAGCTGTCAAGCTAAATTCAGTCAGTGATACTTTTCAAGCAGCTTTTGAAAGCTGGTTTTGTTCAGTCTCATTCAAGTAATCCTGTCACATTGGAATGGGGCTGAGCAGATGTCATGGGCATTTGAGGGAATATTGTGGCTACGTGGCCAAGGCAAATATATTGGATAAGCCCACTGTATTTGCCTTCCCTCGCCCTGTGATGGGGTTAATTTTGTGCTGATGTGATGTCCCTGTTGATAATTGGAGACAATTATCAAGCCTTCCTGTGCTTTCGTTTTTGGTTGGTTATTGTCTTGTACAGCCCCGTTATTTGCTCTGGGCAGGTTTGAAATGCTCTCACCACTGGGTGGGTCACAGGGTGTTTCTGGAATAGCCCAAAGAGGATTGCAGGAGGCAGAGAAGGACTTTGGACAAAGGCCTGGAGTGACAGAACAAAAGGGAATGGATTCCCAGTGCCAGAGGGCAGGGATAGATGGGGTATTGTGAGAGAATCCTTCCCTGGGAGGGTGGGGAGGCCCTGGCACAGGCTGCCCAGAGAAGCTGTGGCTGCCCCAGCCCTGGAAGTGTCCAAGGCCAGGCTGGACGGGGCTTGGAGCAACCTGGGCTGGTGGAAGGTGTCCCTGCCCATGGCAGGGGGTGGGACTGGATGAGCTTTCAGTCTCTTCCAATGCAAACCATTCTGGGATTCTTTGACTCTTGAGATTTAGGTACATGAGAAGCTCATGGTTGTTACCACAATTCTAGAAATCTTGGCAGAAAACCTCAGGCTTTTGGGTATAAGCCAGTCTTTGAGCAGAGATGAGCACGAGAGCCCATGGGCTGGGCAGTGGGTTTTCATACACTGGCTCCAAGGGCTGTACCTGCTTTGGAAAAGCCTCGTGCTGGGGCAGTGGGTGGTGGGAAGCACAGACCAGCAGTCCTGGCTTAACAAGGCGTTGCCTACATTTGTGTGAATCTGGGCGGGCTTTGGAAATACTGTGATGACAAGAGCTAGAATTCTGTAATTAAAAATGCAGAATTGAAACAGGAAGGTAAAACTCTTTGTGCTCAAACCATTATTATCACAACATATCTCCCAGTTCCCATGTGGGAAGTTTTCCTGACGTTTGAGAGAAGTCCCCTTCAGTCAGCACTTGAGCTGGCCATGGAATCCTTCAGGGTTGTGTAGTTAATGATGTAATCTATTGATTCTGAACTGGAAGGATTAGGAAGTCAGGAGATTTTCCCTACTAGAAATAAACCTTTGGCTGTGCATGTTGTGTCCCTGCACTGAAGCAGGATGGAGTTCTCCCAGTGTTTCTCTCTCCCAGGGTCTGTCATGCTGAGCCTGCAGCTCCTTCCTATTCACCAAAATCCCAGGATTTCTGAGGAAGGGGGGTGTTTGGATGTTCTGTACTTTGCTTTCCTCTAGAAAGTTTATCTCATTCCTTTTGACTAAGTAAAAAGTGGGTTTTTTAAAAATTAAGGCTGTCAGTATTACATTCCCAGTGTATGGGCTGTAGGAGTTACATTTATGGAGTATGTTCTGTTTAAGAGCTGGATGAAATAAATTATTTCATGTGCAGTATTAGGGGACTCTGCACTCTCAAATCAAGGCCAGAAGCAGCTCAATGACTGAAGATTTGTCAACATCTTGTGCAATCCCACCGAGTGCTTCTTTTCATTGATCTGCAACTTCATTGTTGACAATTAAATCTGTTTGAACGCAGAAGATAAACATTTTTAACAGGAGGTAGCAGAATCTTTTGTCCTGAATGATTTCCTTTGTTTTATAATTAAGTACAAAGCGTGTCACCAGCCTTGCTGTTCACTTGTACTAAATACCTGCTTACTGGGGAGTAATTGCTATCAGCAGATGACAGAGCTGCAGTAACCGTGCTTTCCAAGGCGTCTCCTTCATTTGCATAATCAAACGCTTTGTTAGCGTCCTTGGAAATTAGGATGAAAGATGACTGTGTGCTAAAAATGAGGAATTGTTTTTAGCAAATGACGTGCATCCAGTGGAGCAGCTGAATCCCCCCGGGGCCTGTGTGCTCCGTGTTGGTTGGGGCACCCAACAGCCTCCTGCGTGCTGGGCAGGAACAGCTCCTGTCACCTGCCCCTGCTCATCCCAGGGTTGCACTGACCAGGGTCTCATCATCATCCTCCTCCTCATCATCATGGCTAGGTTTCACGAACGAAGATTTGGGGTCTAATCACTCTGAAATGGACAGTCAGGCCTTAAACCTGATTCATTATTTCAAGCCTTGTAAAGTGCTCGCTGAGGTGACCCTCCCAGGGTTGCTGGGCTGGGGTGTAGATCTTTCCTGCACTCCACGATCCAGAGATCTTCTAGGGGCTTGTCTTTGCTGTGACAGTTTGCACCAACTCCACCCTTAGCCATGGTAAAGCTGCAGAAAAGAGTTTTTCTGTCTTTGAAAGAGCTGTGGTTTTATCTTGCATTAAGAAGTTTGCAGAAAGCAGAGGCAGTGTTCTCAAGAGAAGAGTTCAACTTAGCAAAGTAGAAAAAGAAAATTAATACTATTTTTAAATTAAATAATGCTATAAAATATTTCTTTGGTAGGCTGAATGCTCAGTCCCAGAGATAATGCTGCAAAACACTGAAAATGCCTATAATTTTCTTACTTGTGAAATAAGGGTTTTGAGCTTAATTCAAAACTTTCCTCTCAGGAAAGTGGAAAATTTAGTGCTGGTTCTGAAAAACTCTCTGAAGATGCCTGAAGGCTCCCAGCCAGATGTGGAGAGGCTGAATCCTGATGCAGACAGAGGGAGGAGTGGCAGGATATGATACAATCTAGTTTCTGGATGACACTCCAGACCTGGACATGGAAAAGTCAGATGATTTTATGTTCAGAAAAAGAAGTTTGGCCACTGTAAGTTGACAGCATCATGCAGGACATTGTCTAAGGAGGTTTCATTCCCCAGGTCCTGGCAGGGCAGGGCAGGGATGCCCAGGTCACACATCCTTGGCTGCCACTGGGACTGCTGGGGGGCCTCAACTTTCATTATGGAATGCTCTGTGCTGGGTCTTGGCACCTCCTGTGCAACCACACATGGTGAACCCATTGCAAGCAACACTTGCCCAGGCAAAATGGGAGTGTTCTGGATTGGTGAATCTCCGAAATTTCAAATCTGGTGAATTCTGACGGGGCCATTCTGTCAGCAGAAGCACAGCTGGGCATCATCTGTGGCTGTGATGTTCTCAACTGGCCACCCCTGGCCTTCCTCTGGCTCTTTGGGACCACCCAGGTGGTACAAAGGAGCCAGAACGTGGAGTTTGGGTCAAATTTTACTGGTTTGCACATTAGGAGGAGAGGCAACGATGGAGAGCTGCATATAATCTGTGCTCATTATACAAATCCACAGCTCTGGAGGGAAGTGTAATGGAGCCAACCCAGTCAGAATCACACACACTGCCGGGTTTCATGGAGGCTGCTGGGAGTCCTTCCTCTTGAGACATCCCCAGTTTGTCTGTGCTAAGTGAAAAATAGAGGAATTTGAAATTTAAGACACATCAGATGGCACAGGAAAGGAAGGTGATGGAAGCTGCATGTCCTGTGTGGGTGGGACAAGCTTAGCCAATGTTCTTCAGTCCTCAGCATCAAATTGTGGCTTTATTCCTTTTTCAGTAAAAGACTGACTGCTGCTGCATGCAGTTTCAACCCAGTGGGGAAAGGGAGGCCTGTGTCAGCATGGAAGTTACATCACAGCTCCTGCTCTCCTGAATAACGATGCAGTAATTCCACTTCATCCAAAACAGAGTGCGGAGCCTGCCGGCAAAGAAAGTTCACTTGGTGCTTCCTTAGCTCTTGGGTGGAGATGAATTGCTGTGATGATAAACAAAGTCAGAAGTTTGGGTTGTCTGTGTCACAGGGACATAAAGGGGGTTTTTTTCCCCATAGCTCTCACACTGAGCCTGTCAGTCAGGGTGCACTGGTAGAAAAAGCCTAATGTTGTCTGTGTGACCCTGAAGTGCTGTTGGTGAAGACTTGAGCCCTCCTTATGAAACACAGAATCACGGAATATCCTGATGAGCTGGGAGGGACCCCCAAGGATCATCCAGTCCAACTCCTGGCCCTGCACAGACACCCCAACAATCCCACCCTGACCCTGAGAGTGTTGTCCAGACACTCCTGGAGCTGTGGCAGGTTTGGGGCCGTGCCCACTGCCCTGGGGAGCCTGGTCAGTGCCATGGTCAGCCCTGGTGGGGTGGATGATGCCACTCATTGAGACAAAATGTGCCCCATCAGTGAGTGCTGGGAGAACTGGGAGCCCAAGTACTTGTAACTGGTAATGTTCATCACTGAGGGGGGATTTCAGCTCCCCAAAGAGATACTGTGGGATGAGAAATTTCTAATTTATACATCATAATTATCACCTATGCAGGGATGTGTGCACTGGGTTACTGGGGTTAGAGAGACTCCTGGACAGCTGACCCTGTGTTGGGGGACTGTGTGGGTGCAGGGGGGTTAGACAGGGAGAGGGAGGAAACCACAGGCACATTTGGCCTGAGACATTTGGAATAACATTATCTCACTACACAGAGCATCTTCCAAGTGCAGACTCCCAGGAATGGTGCTTGGGTGCTGTTTAATGAAGATGTGAGCAGCAGCAAAAGATCCCCAGGAGACAGTGGCATTCCCAACCCTTTTCTCCCGGGGAGGAGGGGTGTGAGGAGCAGATCCTGAGCACAGAGCTGTGCTCAATAAATGTTCCACACATGAGAGAGGCTAAAAATACCAATGAAAGGATTTAATGAATGCAGTGAGTGCAAGGTGTTCCCTGTAGATTTGGAAGTATCACCTGTGCAGGATTTCCAGACCACCTACTTCATTCATCTTGTAGGGGATTTCTAATGACAAGGCTAAGCCCTCAAAGCCCTAATTATTATGCCATTGTGTTCAAAACAAAGCAAAAACTTGTAACTCTTACACCTGTAAGGACTGAGAATGTAGATCCACCTATTCCTGAACAAACTTGCTCTCTTCTTTCCTCCTTGGGGACCTGCCTTTACACATGTGCACATCACTCTCTGTCTGATTTCTAAAATTGTTTGATCAGACAGGATTGATCCAAACAATTAATGCAAGGGAAGTTCCCTTTATTGAGAACCTGCACTTTAATTGCAGTGAGATAGACCTTGAGCATACGGCACAGTAATTATTTTTATCCCTCTGGAGTCCCACTCTTGCCTCCATAGTCTTCTGATCCAAATTTGTGGAGGAGCCGCTGTGACTGTCACACGTTGCATATTCCACAAGTGATTAAAGTAGGTCCTCATCACATAAGTCTGCTTACTTTTTTCTCCTTTCCTTCTTCCTTCTTATCCTCTTTGTCTCCCTTTTGCCTCTCTTTACCTTCTTTTCCCCATCTCCTGTCTACAGACTATGAAAACCCATGAGCTCTGCTGCTACCTTTGCACAGGGCCTGTAAACCACCAGTAACAGGGTGCCTGACATGGTTTGTTTTGATGTCTTAACTAAATGAAAACCAAGTGCTGCTCTGTTGGTGATACATTGCTGCCAGGCTATCTCCAGTGATGTGATGGTTGAACATGTGTGCATGGGCTGTGGGCTGGACGAGTTCACTCCCCATCCCCGTTATTTCAGTCCTTTACTTCGGGGTTTGGGCAATAGAGCTGTCAACAATTTTCTCTGGATGTCTATTATTTTATTACGCATTTAGTCATTTTACCCCTTAAAACTGGCAGAAGAAGGAGTAAAGTGTCCTGTCTTGAGGTTATTTAGAACACTGGATCTTTTTTTAATTATAAGCTTGTCCCAAGTTCCTTCAAACCTTCTGTGCTTTCCATACGCTGCGCTTCCATATTTGCTGAAGGTGTAAGTTCAGCTGTTCCAAGTTATTGTGAGATACAGCCCCAAATGGTGCTCCTGATCCCCCCTCCTTCAGGCATCTCCGTTTCCAGTCTTGGGTCAGCAGCATTCCCCCAATTCATTCCAAGGGGTGCCATGGACTGGATATGCTTTGGCAGAAAGTTTGGGGAGTGATTCCAATGGGAAGTTGCTGTAGAGCCCCAGTGAGCAGAACTCCACTGTAGCAACAGTTAAAATTATAGCAATAATAATGAATTAATATTATTAAAGAGTTGGAAAATAGAAGTAAGTCATTCCATGAGCAGCCAGCCAAAAAGAGCCAGGGTATTAATGTTTAGATCTCGTGTCATGTTGAAGGGTCTGAGTGTCTCAGGGAGCCTCAGCCTGGAGAAAGGGAGGCTCAGGGGGGACTTCCTCACTCTCTCCAACTCCCTGACTGGAGGGTGGAGCCAGGTGGGGGTCGGGCTCAAGAGAGGAAACAGCCTCAAATTGTGCCAGGGGAGGTTTAGATTGGATATTGGGAAAAATTCCTTCACTAAAAGGGTGGTCAGGCACCACTGGCGCAGGCTGCCCAGGGCAGTGGTGGAGTCATCATCCCTGGAAGTGTTCAAGAAACATGTGGATGTGGCCCTTGAGGACTTGGTTGGTGGTGAACACAGTGGTGGTGCTGGGTTGGTGGGTGATGATCTTAAAGGTCTTTTCCAATCCTGATGTTCCTGTGATAAGGCCCAGAGCTCAGGTGACATTTGTTCCCTCCGCGGGTCAGCGAGGGAGTGATGATGAGTGACAATGATAGAGAACAGCAGCACTAAACAGGGTCTCTCTTCTCTGCCAGGGGGTTTATTTTGAGGAGGGTTATTGGAGAGAGGGGACGACAGGCAGAGGGGTTTGATTCGGTTTCACGTTGGCATGGAGTGGTTCTCCATGAAAGCAAAATGGAACTGCCCGGAGTGTGACTGATTTTGCTACCTTGGTTTTAACCATTCCCGTCTCTCCTGTTGTTGCAGATAAGGAATTAGGAGTCGGTCCGCCCGCTGAAAATGACGACCCTGGTGCTCGGGGCCCGGCTGTCCCCAAAATATCAGGATTAGAAAGGAGTCAAGAGAAGAGCCAGGACAGCAGCAAAGACCCCGTCCTTGAGCCCGTGGTGCCTAAAGACCCTTGTCCTCCGGCGGCGCAGCCCCTGGCCCAGCCTCCCCCCGAGCCGCCCGAGGCCCGCTGCCCCAGCCCCGCGCTCGCCCCGCGCCCGGAGCTGCCCGTCCCNNNTGGACAGCACCCCGCTGGACAGCACCCTGCGGGACAGCACCCTGCGGGACAGCATCCCCCAGGACAGCATCCCCCGGGACAGCACCCGCCGCGGCCGCAGTCGCCGCCGCCGCCGGCCCACCCGGCCCTGCCCGCCGTGCAGCCCCATCCCGCCGCACAGGGCCTCTCCCAGCCTCTCTCTGCCTACAACAGCAGCAGCTTGAGCCTCAACAGCTTAAGGTAGGAGGATGGAGACATGGGTCTGGGTCACTGCGGCCGTGCTGGGGTGGGGTGCTGGGGTGGGACACTGGACTGAGCCTGGATGGAGTGGAGGGGAATTACTAAAGGAGATAAGTGACAGCACATCCCGTCCCACCACTGGGAAGTAAAGGGGACTTGGTGCATTTAACCTCAGTTCCTACCCTGAGATGAGCCAGGATCACTCTGTGTCTGACCTGGCAGTCCCGTAAACCCTGGGTATTTTTACATTAGCTTTTACTTTTCCTGCCTGTCATACTTGGGGTTTTGGAGGGGATTTTACACAGTATACATGAGGGGAAGAAAATCGCAGTTCCTGCAGGCTGGGTTGCTCTCTGAAGGGTAACTCTTTAACCCTGCCATCCCTGTAAACATCTGATTCTTCAGCCACTGCCATGCCCTAGAGCAGAGAGTGTGGTGCAGCTGCACACAGCCAGCACCACCAGTCACACAGCAGGGACTGCAGAGCTCCCTGTTTCCTGCACTGCCGACACCTTGCAGTCTGCAGTGTGTCACAGTGAGATCAGCCTCACCTTTTGTTATCCCCCTCTGAAGATGAGCAGTGAGATTAAACAACACGTTCACAGGAACCCTTGATGTCTCTCTGGGTCAGGACCCTCAGGTTTTCCCTACTCTAAGCAAGGTTGTCATTCCCCAAATCTGAGGCAGATGGTGACCTTCAAGACCTGGTGAGCCAGCACTATGGTTGCTTCATGGTTTGACTATGGAGGTGTTTAAGACTTGGATTTATTTTTAACCAAGCTGGTATTGCTTGTCTTTAAAAGTCACTGCAATAGGAGCAAGTTGTTACGTGAAATAAAGACAAGTAGAATTCAGCCCTACATGAATGTATTTTAAATACTCATCAGTAGGAGAAGAAACCAGAGAAATTGCAACCAGTGCAATCACAAACACTTATTTTGTTGACTTGTGTTACCTCTTTGTATTGTGGGGGTAGAGAGAGGCATTAACTCTACAATAAGCACATATCTTTTGTTGCCTTCTCAACTTCATTTCACATTTTCTGCAGTCTTTCATCTTACTAATTCATAGCAAAACCAAAAAAATTAAACTTCTACTAATGCAGTGATCACTGATTTTGAGCTCCATTTGCCTGAAAACATGAATCAGAAGCAGTGATGTAGAAAGGACCTGATAATTAAGTAATGAATGCACAGGGCTGATTACTCCTTTGTGTGTCATCCCTGTGTTGTTGGGGGACAGAATACCAACCTCCTACAGAGAGGGAGAATACGTCTCAAGTGCTGGTGTGGAGAGACCGAAGGAAGTAAAGGATACCAGAGAAGGCCCAGCAGGTGTTTGGAGGAAGGAGTATCACGGTGGTGGGGCTGGGAGTTGTAACCTGCGTTTGTAACCCGCGACTTCCATCCGTGCTGTGTTTAACGTGGGCTGTGCGTGGGCTGGGGGGGGGGAGGGTTGTGTTTGGAGCTTTCCTCCCCTCCATGGGAAGCCTAATTGCTTTTCTTCTCGTTAACAGCAGCAGCAGAAGCAGCACTCCTGCCAAGACTCAGGCCCCTCCTCCCCACATATCCCACCACCCCTCGGCCTCCCCGTTCCCGCTGTCCCTGCCCAGCCACAGCCCCCTGCACACCTTCACGCCCACCCTGCAGCCCCCAGCCCAACCCCACCACCCCAATATGTTTGCCCCTCCCACGGCTCTGCCCCCTCCACCTCCACTGACGTCAGGGACACTGCAGGTTCCAGGACACCCAGCTGGTAGCACTTACTCAGGTAAGAGCCAGAGGGGCCGTGGCCCGGCGGGTCTCGTGCAGTGCAGGAGACCAGTTCTCTGGTTTTAGCTTGACTAGTTGTTTTTGGTTGGGGAGAGGCTGTACTCGCTGCTGGATGATTTTAAGTCATATCAAAGCCCCAAAACACCTAGACATACCCAATGAGTTTTCCTCTGCCCTGGGAATGACTGTTTTCAGAAGGCTGTGCTTTTTTCATGTCTGTTTTGTGGAACCCATGGTACAAACACCATGTGCCCCCCCAGAATCTGTGACCCCTTTGGCGAAGGTCTCCACTGCAGTTGTGGTCTGAGCCCAGCGTTGCTTCCCTGGCTGGGGAGAGGGGCTGCAGTGGCTGTGAACACAATGGTGCTGAGCCTGTGGTGTGGGGGGGTGAGATGTAGAGATTCCTATCACTGGAGAAAACTGTGCTCTGTTAGACCTCAGCTGTGGGGAGATCATGGAATCACGGAATGGTTTGGGTTGGAAGGATGTTAATTTGGACCCACCCCCCTGCCATGGGCAGGACACCTTCCACTAGCCCAGGTTGCTCCAGGCCCCGTCCAACTTGACCTTGGACACTTCCAGGGATGGGGCAGCCACAGCTTCTCTGGGCAACCTGTGCCAGGGCCTCACCAGGTCCCTGAGAAGGAAGTGGGGGAAGAAAATGGAGGAATATCAACATTTGTGTAACATCAGTTTGTACATCAGGGTACTCACATGAGCAGCAGCCACTTGTTTGCTCCTCCAGCCTACTCGTACCTCCTCACCTATTTAGGGCTCTGTCCATATCCATACAAATTTAGGGAGAACCCTCAGGTTAATGCTCAGAGGAATGTGAAAACAGGCTTGGCGAGGAAGGGCAGATGGAGACTTTCAAATGACTCAGGCCTTTGGGGAAGACCTGAGGGAACTTTCTTCCCTTGTACAGGGTTTTAAATGCAGCACTGATGCCACAGCCAGCGAAGTGGCACAGGGCGTGGAAAAGCCCCAGAGCTCACGGGGGGTTGTTTTGTTGTTTGTGTTTCAGAACAAGATCTCCTCCGTCAGGAACTAAACACGCGGTTTTTGGCCTCGCAGAGCGCGGACCGCGGGGCCTCCCTGGGCCCCCCGCCCTACCTGAGGACCGAGTTCCACCAGCACCAGCACCAGCACCAGCACACACACCAACACACACACCAGCACACCTTCACGCCTTTCCCCCACGCCATCCCACCCACTGCCATCATGCCGACGCCAGCACCGCCCATGGTGCGTACCCCAGGCAGAAATGTGAGGATAAGTAGAGCACAACTCTATTCTTTATTACAAAAAGTGTTAAGAATTTGCCAGGGTGTGGGGCAGGAGGCCTGTGCTGCCCAGGTGTGGCTGGGCAGGACAGGCAGGGCTGTCCCTCCCTCGTGACAGGCCCGTGAGCGGCAGGTTCAGGTGAAGGACGGGAGCTGAGGGACGAGGAGTGTGCACTCTGATGCCTCTTCCCTTTTCCTGTCTCTTGATTTACTTTGAAGGAAGGAAAATCCCAAACAGTTTCATTGGAAACTTAATTTTCTGCATATTTTTTTCCTCTCTGTTGGTTGCCAAACAATAGAGAAGTTTGTCTTCTGTTTTGCCAACAGAAGTAAAGCAAGGAAATATCAAGTAACTAGTTTGTGCTTTGATCCCTTTGCAGTTTGACAAATACCCTACAAAAGTTGACCCCTTCTACCGTCACAGTGTGAGTTTTACTGCTCTGTTTCAAACTGACTTCACTGCTTTTCTGTGGTGGGTTGGGATCACCACTCACTCAATGGCACAGTGTCCAATCTCTCCCTAATCATCACTCCAGGATTTACCATTATCGTCCTTGGTTGCTTTGGCTTTTGAAGGCTTGCGCTCATGGTGCTTGTTTCTGATCAAGATGCAGTATCAGCTTTTCCAGTCAAAAGATCTCTTGCTCAGACACCATTTGGAGAGGTTTGATGTGAAAAGATGAGACAGAAGAGCTGACTGTTCCATGGAGCAGGAGGGAGCAGTGATTCCATCACAGTGTTTCGGTTGTGCCACAAACCCTTAGGCTGATATTTTTCCTAAGAAACTTGAAATGAACTGACAAACTATCACACAAACCCTCCGGGGATAGGTAATCTAATAGTTTTCCTAATCTATCATATTTTGTTTGATAAAATCTGAAAACCTGTCTTATTCTTCAGATTTCAGAGGCACAGCTGATCCACTGCGCTTGTTATGTTTTGAAAGCTCTGTTTGATGACAGCAACATGAATCCAGCTATGCACTAGATGTGTTTATATCTAAGCTACCAAAAATGTTACTAATTGAGATGAACTGATTTTTAATATTCCAGTTAAGTGTAAACCTTCTGCTCCTAAGGGATCATTTGAATCTACTGATTCATTTGCTGCTGAAATCTGGGTTGCATTTCCTTCATCCTATTGGCAGAGGCAGGTACCTGATTGAATATGGCAAGAGTTTCTAAATCCAACAGTGATATTTTGATGGGAGAAGAAGTACTGCATCGGCACTCAGAAATCTGCAAAGCACTTGGCTTTATGTGTTGGTTTTGCTTAGAAGTGGAACTGGGCAAAAAAAACTGGTTAAGACCATGGTGTGGTGCTTTCTGCTGTCCTGATTAACCACAGTCCCTGCTCACAGCCTGTCCTACACCTGAACAGGCCTGGTAATTTCTGGCACTTCATTTGAGTAACTTGAACTGTAAGAGAGTGTTTGCAGGCTCAGAGCTCGAGGAGTGCAGGGCAAACCTTTAAGCCTGTGCTAATGAAGGGTAATGCTGCTCATTTGCATTGCTGTGTGCAAAATTGCACTCTGATTTGCTGAGCTTTACATGGATTCAGAAGATACATTGTCGTCAATGTTGATCCAAGCAGGAACATGGAGCTGGGAGATAGGTACAAGAATTTTAGAAATAAAGCACAGAAGTCAACATGTAATACAGGAAACATTGTAGAAGTCTCCAGCTGTATCTGCTTTTCCAATTCAGTGACATAATATCTTATCCACCTGGATTGTAAAGGTCATGGCATCACCCCCTCTAAAGTCAGGAGAGGCTGTTCTCCATTAGCCAGGGAGCTGTGCTGTGGTCCTTGGCTCAGTCTGCTCCCTTGTGCCTCCCCTGCCTTCCCTTCCGGAAAGGTTTGTCCTTGGGAAGGGGTTGCACAGTGATCACTGTGGGATATTTGGCAAGCTGGTACCAGGAGATCCCCATGGTGGTTCCAGGTTGCACTGGATGAAGATCTGTGTGTAACCCCAGCAAGGCCAGAGCCTTGTGATCCCCCCATGGGACAGGAACTGCTGCAGCTCCAAAAAGCAGCCCCTGAGTGGTGTGAGAGCACACCCCACAGGGCAGGAGAAAGAGGAGTAGTGGCCAGCTGTGGCACTTCCACAGACCTTCTTCCAAGGAAGACCAGAATTTCCACTATAAATCCACACCAGGAATTCGGATACCTTAAAAAAGCTGGCAGGGAGTGCAGGGGAACTTTGCTGGGGAACAAAGTCTGTTTGAGGGTTAGAATCCATCTCCTGGAGGACAGGGAATGCAGCTCACACAGAAACTCATTTTGAGGTTGAAATCAGGTTTTTTTTTTCTGGGCATCCTTGATTTTACAATCACTTTTAGCACAGTGAGGCATTACTTTTACCTCCAGCCAGGTCCAGTTCAGCACTGCACACACCCAACTAAGGAGAGCTGTGGTTATTGCGATCCCTGAGAAAGCTGGAAAGGGAAAATGCTGCTCAAAAGAGAAGGGATACTGGGAAAAAAGGGAGCACTGACTATGAAAGACATATCCTGAAAGCTGGAGGAATTTAACTGATACAAAGAGATCATGGAGTTATAATATTTGTATTTTATTAATAATTCTGCCCTTGAGGAAAGGTCACATTTAATTAACTTACCAGTTGTTATAAAACTCTAAGGAAATAATTCCTTAGTATCAGTCATAGCCAATAGAATACAAAGTATTACGTCTTCTCCCATCATTTGGAATTAGTCCATTACACAGAGAATTAAATGCAGAAGACACTGGAAGATCTGGAGGATTTAAAGCACATTTTACTCATTAAAAGTTATTGTAAATGAGGACAAGTATCTCTTAATGATTTCTCAAATGCCTACCGTTCACTATCAGCTAAATCTCAAAGTGTTTTCTGCACCATTGCATGGAGCAGGTCCAATTAAACAGAATTAAAAACAACAGCAGCAACATTCTGAACAGAAGTTTGATACCATGCTTTTGAACTGAGAAAATCTTCTGATACCTCTGAAATACTGAAATATTTTCTCAGTGATCAGTGAATATAATATGAATAAATGACCTTGCAAGATAAGCTAGTGGATGGAAAAAAGATGAAGAAAAGCACACGTGTATGCCTGGCACAACCAAATCCATCAAAACTTTGTGATACTGATTCACTCTGGGATGGAATTGTCTCGGGGTTTTCCTGCCCTTCATGTCCAGTCTTTTACTTTGCCCAGTCCTGCTTCTGTTCAATTGGCCATTAACTCATTTATTTGATCTTAAAAGTAGCAAACAGTGCTTGACTTTGGTCTGGTGTGTTCAGAGGGGGTTTGTCTCAGCCAGAGAACCCCAGTGGGTTTTTGGGTGGCAGTCCCAGCTCCACTGGGAGCCATCCTGTTAGATCCAGAGCTTTCTCTGGGAGAATGTGTTTGGAGTGTGATGCTATGAATGCCTGACTCCCACCAGAAGGCAGTTTGGTGTGAAATCCCAGCATTTCCATGGAATTGTATGAGTTCTGTGTTCCAGCGATGAGGCGAAGGGTCACAGACAAGATCACACGGGGATGTCGTGGTTTATCGCAGGATGGTTTGGGTTGGAAGGGACCTTAAAGCCCATCCAGTTCCACCCCCTGCCATGGGCAGGGACACCTTCCATAGCCCAGGTTGCTCCAATCTGGCCTTGGACACTTCCAGGGCTGGGACAGCCACAGCTTCTCTGGGCAACCCGTGCCAGGGCCTCCCCACCCTCACAGCCAAGAATTTATTTATTTAGTTTACCTGTTTGTTTCCCTGGGGTTTGTCTGCACTACTACAGAGCAGCCTTTTGTGTTTTTTAACTGAATTCTCTTCTCACTGGGGGCAGGGAGGTCAGTGGAGATGTGCACGTTTTTGTGCTTGGCAGACTCTCCTTATAAAAAATTACCCTACATTTTTGGAGGGTTCTGCCTTAACATTTTGTTTAAATACTAATTTTTAACAAATCAGATTGTCTGTCTGCTAATATTACATGTGGCAGGATATCCTCTCAGACAGGCTAATGAAGTAAGAATTGTGCATATTTTCCTCATTTCCTACAGATACCATTAAAATCCCAAGGTACTAATGGAGTTTTAATGATACAATATCCTAGAACTCGTAAGGGTTTTTTCCACTTAAACAGTAGGTTTTTAAGTCTTATTCAACTCAGGATTCTGCCTTTTCTCTTGAAACGACTCACAGACCAAAACCATTAAAAACCTCTCTCCAATTTAAAAATTAATAACTGAAGGAGCAAAGTCTGTCTCACGCTCTGCTGGGCTAATGCAGGGACAGGCTCTGGCTGCCTGATTTTGGAACTGCTTTTAAGCTCTAAACATCATGACATCTGTGAACATCTCATTGATGCTTTAACTAACATTGTTGCAACGAGATCACTTCGATGCTTCTCAGTTTTCTCCATGTACCATTTTCCTGCCGTTACACAGGAATGTTTTCTCTGTGCTGCTCAGCTGCCTGTCCTGTGCTGGCATTGATGTTCTTCTCTCTCTGTTCCAGCTGTTTCACTCCTATCCTCCAGCTGTATCAGGTATTCCTCCCATGATTCCTCCAACTGGCCCCTTTGGATCCCTACAAGGAGCTTTTCAACCCAAGGTAAGACAGGAATTAGCTCTTAGTACTCACACTGTGTGATCTGAGTCAGGGGTTGGATATGGTTCCTATTCTGGAGCAATGAGGTCTTGAGTTAACAGCCTAATTCCATGGAGGACAATTGGCTTTTTCCAAATTTACTTCATAGAGAAGTTATTTCTCATTAGGTTCAGGTACGTACGAACATTTTTTAAAAAAAAAAAAAATATATTTGGCATAGTTCACTTTAGAAGCAATATAATTAGTTCTGAGATAGTGTGCATTAATGAAAGGTCAATCAAGATTTTTAGAAATGGTGATCATTATTGTTTACTCATTTCCATAATTAGCTCCCAGCTCCACCACAGCGAAGAACACTGATTTGTCTCTCCTCATGTGTGAGAGGTGGGAGAGAGAAATGGGAGCAGTTCAGGGGGGTTTTCTTTTGTTTTCGTGGAGTCACTCTTTGTTTATCAGTGGGAGGAAACCACAGTCTGTAGCCTTTGCAACTAAAGCCTGAAATCAGGCCTGGAATGTCTGCAGAGGAGACACCTTCTTCCTTAAATTGGCCCATCCACTCTAATGACTGAATATGTAAATTGCAGTTCATTAGTGGGATTCTTCGTCTGTATGGTAATCAGACTGTTAACAACTCTGGTTCTTAATTGTTAGATATGCTGGAGCTGATTTCTATTTTCTTCATTTAACCTAGGAAGAAGCTCTGTCTAAATGTAGGGGGGCTGGGTTGATTTTTTTGTTTCGGGTTTTTTTTCTCCACGAAGCTGCGTTTTGTTTTATTAACTGACTATTTACATTCAAATCATGGGAAAAGCTTTCATTTTTTATCAACTGGCTGTTACTTTTCCCAGTATCCATGTGGTGCCAGTGCCTGTGGAAGGAGCTGAGGGGGTGGTGGTCACCCCCACCCTTGGGCAGTGACTGAGGAGATGTTCTGTGTGTTCAGTGCATTGGTGATGAGCAGCAGAGCACGAGCTGCTCCAAATACTGCTTCAGATTCCGTGTCAGAAACGTGTTCCTAATCAGGTTTTCCGTATTAGAAAGATTTTCCAGGGTAAACGGTCACTGTTCCCTCAGTGTTTTGGATTAAAATAATGGGAAGTCGGTGGACAATGGAACTTTGGAAATTGAGATGATAATGCAGATACTATTAAGTGGATTATAATGGTTCTTCTTGCCTCTTTAAGAAGTTTATCTCTGTTGCTTAGGCAGTGGTAATGATAAAGAACTATTATTTTTTACGTTCTGTTGCTTTCAAGCACTGTGTCACTCATTAATGCTCTTTCCCTGTGCTGTTTCTAGACTTCCAATCCTATTGATGTTGCAGCCAGACCTGGGACGGTCCCACATACCCTTCTCCAGAAAGATCCACGGGTCTGTAAAAAACGTTTTGTCTTCCTCAAGTAAAGCTATTCCTCCTGAAAACCTTGAGTGTCCAAATTAATATCCTAAAACTAAAGCTGTCTGAGCTGTTCCAGTCAGTGAGGACTGGAGAAGTTGTATGGGAAGAATGTCGGACAGACCCTGTGCAGTGGCAGAGCTCTCTCCTGGCTCAGCTCTCCCCCACAGCCCCAGGGGTCAAAGCATAAAAAGCCCAATTCAACACAGAATTGTACAAACCTCTCCAAGATTTGTGTCTGTACTCTGTAATTGTTTTTAATGTGGGTAATGGCAGTTATTCCCTGGGTTACTGTAGCATTGATTGCACCAGTGAAATACAGATGCACTTTATTGATCACTTGGTGCCTCTGGATTCCTGAGTTCCAGGGGATGTGAGCAGCATTTATTGCCTCAGCACTTGGTCTCTTTGCCTCCCTCTGTTCTCTGCCCGTGGGTTGCTTGTGTGTGAGAATTCATGGACGTTGTTTGCCATGAGAAACATCACACAGACACATTTTTAGCAGAACTCTCTGACAAAAGCAATGAGGAGCTCTCCTTAGAATTCCACGTAGTGCTATGGCTTCCAGAGCTGCTTTTGTTGGGTTATGCCAAGCTCCAGTACTTTGGTTTGCTCAGAATTGATGCTGTAGTTGAGCTGTGTACCAAAAAGAGCCACATTTTTGTTTATGTATCTAATTGCAGAGATAAGTAGAGCCTCCCATCTTAAAGTCATTTAGCTTTATGTTCCCTTTCAACCTGAGTTTCGATTATTCCAAGATGATTCATTGTTCCATCACTGTGTCTGCTAAGTACCTTTTTACACCTATAAATCTCCTTTAGGATTGCTTTTCAAAACAGAAAATCCAAAACAAATGAGCACTACCCAATAAATTGAATTTATTTTCCAGCATTAACTGATGAATTATGAGCAAAAAAAGGGGAATAAGAAAATCACCTACTAAAAAAAAAACCAAACCAACCGGCCACATAAAAAGTAGTAATGAGAAAACTGGGTTTTGACGCAGCCCCTGTTTACCAACATCTGTTGTAGTGTGAAAAAATAATTAAGGCAAAGCCCATTTGTGGCAGAGAACACCTCGGGCAGTCCGTCAGTGGTGGCTGTTTGGAGACACAGGGCAAGGAGCTGATGATGGACACACTGGTGTGCAGGGGCTGACACCCCATTCCAGCCCCTTCCCACCCAATCTGTGGGATCAAGCGTGTGAAAAAGGGGCTTGTCCACTCTCCAGCCTGGTCACGAGCCGAGCAGGTTTGGAAGACAACAGAAGTTTGCCCAAAGGAGAGATCTGTGCTTTCTTCAGCAGAGTTAACCAGCCATTTTTGTAGCATTAAATCAACAAATTAAAGCTGATGCCAGAGGACAGAGCTCTGTGTGAGCCTTGTTGAGTTGCTTGTCAACACTCAGGTACAACAGCCTAGGGGGGAGGGCCACGCTCGGGGACGGGGGCCAAGGACTAATTATTATCCGAAAGGGCTTCATTTGAAAGTAAAATGATAACATTTTAATTTTGTCTCTTAATGAAGCAATACAAATTTGTTAATTAGAGCAATTGTTTGAGTGACAGGCATGTAACCAAGCTGTCATTTCTTCTTCACAGTTGACAGATCCGTTCAGGCCCATGTTGAGGGTAAGAAATCTTCTTGTGCTACAGTTTGCCGAGCTTGGCTCGGTCCCACCGGGTTGAAGCAGCAGAATAATTGCAAATCAGGGCTGCCTGGTGTCATCTGGGGTGGTTTACCCCTCATCTGGGAGCAGGATGGTCAGTCCTGCAGCTTGTGATCACTCAAGGACAATGCAGAGTTCCAAAGTTGGAAGTTTTCTGCTTCTCATGCATCCCCTCACACATACTCGAGGTTAAATATTAATAATCCTTGTATCATCATTTCCTGAGCCAAATCCTAGAGATCCTGGCAGTGATCCCTTGTCATTTCACTGTACACTGAAGGATTTTGCATTTTATTATTTACTGAGTGTTTTCAGTGTTATTCAGTATGGTACATCCCACCCAGGTATTTACTGTCCAGTCTGGACAGACAGTCCACTTCAAACACAAAATATTTTAGAAATAAGGATCTAAAGATCTGTCTATCAGTCATCCCAGAGGGTTTTTTGTTAATTTTTCAATGTGTTCAAGAAGAAGATGTAGATTTTGAGCAAACCCAACCGAGTGAACTTATGAAATCACTGGCACAGCCAGGTGTTTTGAATTAGCAAAAGGCTTGAGTTTAGGCGAGTATGTGTGTGAGAGAGGGTTTAATTTTTTTGTGATTTAATTATTGGTTGATGCACACCTAAAGATAGAAGGCAGACCATGTGCCATAGTTTGCGCAACATTTAATTTACAAGTAGCTTAAGGAGCTTCTTGAATTCCTGTGATAATTTTTAACTCTGCAGGAATCATTAGTCATGTAGTTACTACAGACCTTGAAGTAACAAAATGGGGAAAAGTATATCCTCAATGAGTCTTTTTCAGTCAAAGTTTCCAGCTGTGCTGGAAATGGAGTTCAAAATCAACAAGGAAACACAACAAACACTCTGGTTCTTCCCTCCCTCTCTCCTCCCCAGGACTCAAAGCCATGGTGACAGGAGGGATGCAAAGACCCTCCCAAACGGAGGGAATGGACTGACCTCCAGTGCTTTCAGTACATTTACGTGCTCATGTCTTGGCAGTACAGACCAGTAATTGTACGAGGGAGTCAGATTTATTTTGAAAACCAGAGCGACCTTTTAAGCTGCTTCAGTTTTCATCTTTCGGTGGAAATGCCAGTCTTGGCATAGCTGCACTGGTGGGAATGACCTCAGTGTGCAATCCAGCTGTGCAGCAGCTGCTGGCTGCACACAGCTTCACTGATCTCAGCAGCACAGGCTGCATTCTCAGCCAGTGGCATCAGAGGATGACAGGAGTGTGTAAAACAGGAGCATTCCTGGATATCCAAGATAAACTTCTTAGCAAGGGACAAAGGTTTTTCATCTCTAGTTTCCCAGGAGGATTTAGAGGGAAGGCCCTGAGGGGAGACCCTTTGGTGGGGGGATCCCCTGGACCAAACCAGGCTGGGCTAAGGGTTGGTAATGGCTCTAGAATTAGGATAAAGCACCACAGGTTTTTGCAAGTTACTGATTCACGTGTTTTGTTTTTTCCAGAAACCTGGGAAGTGGTGTGCTATGCACGTCCACATCGCCTGGCAGATCTACCACCACCAACAGAAAGTCAAGGTCAGTGGTGGGGCACACCTGAATTTTGGATGAAGGGCACAGAGCAAACCTGTGAGAGGAAGGGTTTGCCTCTCACCTGAGCAGTTCTATGCCACAGCCCATGCTTTGTTAAATTAACCATGCACAGCACTGTAGCATAACCCTCCAATTCAGAGAGCTGGTATATCAGAATGAAAACCTAAAGTATAATCCCAACGAAATGCCTGGGATGCTCCAGAGCCAGGACACCAGATCTTGGGCAGTAACCACCAGTTTGTAGCTGGGAAGGGTGAGATGGGTGTGCCTGTGAGCTACAACATTGCCTTTATTTGTGGCTGAGGACACAAATGTAAGCTGGAATTTTTTTTAAGTCTGGAGAAGCAAAGCATGTGTATCCCATTCCCCTTAGTCGTGTTCCTGGTCAGCAGGGGACACAGGAGGATTTCTCCTGTCCCTGGGATGCTTTACCAATGTGGCTGCACAGCTCCCATCCCTCTTCCTTCACAGCCCCTCTCATGGCTGGAGGTTGGACCGGGTGAGTCCAGGCTGCTCAGGCAGACACAGCCCCTGGGGTGATGTGTTATCAGACACCCTCTCATTGCACTGAAACTTGAGGGAAGGAAGTATTTCCTTAGTTATTTTTGAAGCTTTGAGACTTCAAGGGTAAGGGCCATGGGCAGTTTGGGCTCTCCTGAAACAAAAGTCAGAGAAAAACAGTGCATTCATGTGGTAGGGAGGGTGTTTCTATTCCTACTGTATTTTCATTGCACATGGACTCTGTGAAGTTTCTTTCCCTTTATAGTATTTTCGCTCTACTTGTCACAGAAAAATCCTGTGTGCTCCTGAAGTTTTTTTCACGAAGTAAGGAAAGGTTGTTCTTCACTGCTCGTGCTTCAGGAGTCAATAACTTGTGTTAGAAACTAAAATTACCAGGGAACCCACAGCACTTTGCAGTCTGTGTGTGCAATTGAGGTCTATTAGGTATTGCTACAAGAATATGAAGATGTTGAACAGCTACAAAAACCTGCAGCTAATAGAGTTTAAAAATAACCCTTTTAAACAAGGTTGACAGGTTAATTTGCTGCAGTAGACATATCTCTCTTCTCTGCTTCCTTATGTTTCCCCTGCTAGTGATCTTCATTCATCTTCCCATTATCAAAAAAGACAAGATTATAGACCTAGAGAGTTATATGTCCTTTTTTTCTGTTTTATTGAAAAGGTATTTTCTTGAGATGAAATTATTATTCCCATGCTGTCTATGTCCTTTGAATCTTCCTTGATTTGATATTCAGAGAGAGGTCATACCACTGTATTTATAACTCATAGTAAAAGCCATTTTCATGCAGCCATTTCTTTTACCTAATCCTTTTCTACCTTGCATGTTAAAAAACCCCAGGAATAAAGAAGCACAGGAAAGGATGTTACTTGGCTTTTTGAGGCTGTGCATGACGAACATTTCAAGAATAATTGAGGAATGTGTTTCACTATCTCAGTTCAGTCAAAAAATGAGGTCTGGTCTAGAATAGGTGAGAGGGGTTGGTTTGTGTCCCTGGGGGACAGGGCAGCCATGTCCTCCTTCTGTGTGACCACTAAGGGGGAATCTCTGGCTGAAGGCTCATAGAGGACAATTTCTCCTTCTAATCCATGGTTGTGAAGGTGCCTTTTGTCCTGCACAAGCTGCAGGTGCTGCCTGACCACAGAACAGGGAATAAACCAGATCTGCTCAGAGATTTCTTGTTGGCTGCAGTGCCACCTGACTGCTGGGAAGTGTGGAAGGCTCGGTAACTACCTGGCCCAGTAATTGCTTGCAGAGGGCAACAGCAGGCACTGGAGGAGCAGGCAAGATGGGAAACTTGAAAACACAACCTTCCTGACCTCAGGAAAAATTGCATGCAGCTGTGGATGCTGTTTGCCTGCCTGTGCCTCTGCAGCAAGACCTGGGTAACCTTTGTGCACGCCCAGGGACTTCCACAGGCAAAGCCAGGGCTGCACAAGGCACATTTCCACTCCTCCTCAGACTCACCACTGCTCAAGAGAGGATTTGTGCTCCATAATTGGCCCTCTCTCTTCTAGGAAAGGCTTCATGGCCTGATCTCACATCAGTGCAGACAATTACATTGATTTTAGTGGGCACCAAGTGAAGGTGTTACACGTTTTCTGGCCTTGAAATGCGTTGTAAGGATTGGCAGCAAGGGGGGTGCTCTCCTGAACAGCAGCTGGGGATAAAAGTAACCTGACTGTTTTTTCTGGTGCTATTTTAAGGTAACCCAACACATTCAAAAATCTTTTAACACATCCATGATACTCCTGTTCCTGTTCAGACAGGGATTTGTTCATTACTTAGAACAGCACTGTTCATATGGCTGCAATTAAAGCTTTTGCTATTCTGAGTAATGCCTGTCAGGGGTTTATAACTTGGTTGTTAGAAAGAACAATAAAAAGAGTTCACAGCATAAAAGTCTGGCACGCAGGCTTCAGCTGAGGCATTTGCTGAACTTTTTTAACTATTAAAGCACTTCAGTGGTACTTTCTTAAAAGACGTGACCTTAATTTGGCCATCTTTGCCTTTTCAGTGTCCTTGCAGGCCCTTATCTCCAAACACAGATAATGCCTTTGTTTCCCTTTTTTCTTTCTTTTTTTTCTTTTGTTCTCATGAGTACATAGACATGTTAGTAGCACTTGAAAAACAGCTCCTAGGCATGCACATTAACTTGATCATAACTTTTTAATATGCATATTTATATCATTGTAATAGTCTGTACTCTGGGCTGGCACAGTATTAAATACTGATTTATAAAGCGTAGCTTGTTCCAGAATTACTGTTAAGATCTCCTGGTTCAGTGTTACCCATTTGTAAATCCTTTCAGCTGACCTGCACAGTTAATCAGCAATCTGTGTTTAGGGAGTTCTGGCCGCACAGGTCATTGGGAATTTGGTTTTTCTCTTCCTTCCTTCTATAAAACTACTGGAGTTGGCACCACTGAAATGAGGATGTGGCACAAAGAAGAGCCCATCCTTCACCCACTTCTCCTTCACAATCCAGTTACCTCAGCAATTTCCCTCATGGAAGGGAGGCTGCTGATTCTCATACATGGAAATAAAGACAGAGACATGCAGCATTTTGAATTGGAGTGTGAACAGCCAAAATGGGGCTGCAGTTCCTTAGATCAAACGCTCTTCATCTGTCATCTGGGTCATTTTAGCCCCTAATTGCAGCCTGAGGGGCACTGAGGGATACACTGCATTTCTTGGTGGCAGCTTCACAGTTAAATTAAAAGTTCTGGTGTCCCTTGGCTGATCTGTGCCATCCCTGTGTGACCCCTGGGCTGAGGGGCAGCTCTGCCTGGCACAGCTCGGGCTCTCACCCAGCTTTTAACACTCCTGCCCACCTGGGGTCAGGGCCAAACTAACATCTGGATTTATTATTATAAGACAGACCTATTCTTTCAGCTCAGCAAGTGTCTGAGGCCTCCTCAGAGAGTTTTGTGTTTCTTCTTGAAGGCAGGCCTGTGCTGAACACCCTGGAGGGTGGACGTGAGCAGATGTGAAAACACGGGTGAACTTTGCAGGAAATATGCAGGAGCTTTTCCTTCTTTGCCTTAGATCTGCCTTCCAGGAAGACAGCTGTGCACCCATGCTGGGGGTCCCAAAAACTGATCTATTCCTGTTGAAACGTCAGTATGAATGAACTGCTACACCCACACCATTCAGAAAGTGGCTTTTGCTGTTAATGTTTTCCGACAGTCTCTTGCAAATCCTGTTTTTCCCTTTCAGAAACAGATGCAGTCGGATCCACACAAGCTGGACTTCGGCCTGAAACCGGAATTTCTGAGCAGGCCACCAGGCCCCAGCCTTTTTGGAGCCATCCACCACCCCCATGACCTGGCCCGGCCCTCGACTCTCTTCTCCACAGCCAGTGAGTCCCGAGCAGTGAAATCCCCTCCTTGCTCCATGCCCATTAAAATGCTAATCCCTGCCAGGAATTTCCCATATGCTTTGGCTTATGAACTCTCTGCAAGACGTGCCAGGGGCTATTAGTCTATTTGATAAATATTTTAAAATTATTCTCTTCCATTGATAAATATTTCAGAATTGTTCTGTGTGCTTTTAAAACAAAGGCCCAACCTGCTGAAATGTCAGGGGTAGTTACAGGTAGCAAATGGAGAAACATTTCTTCACAGAGTGGTGTCCAGTGCATCCTGGAGATGAGATGCTGGAAATAAACTGTATTTCACATGTGTTTTCTTTTTTTGTTTTCTGTACTGAAACATTCATTCCGTCCCACCCCTTTGACTGGGAATTTCTGTTTGGAAAAGCAGCTGCTATTGGCATGAGATCCTGACTGAAAGCCCCCACAGTCACAGCACTCTGGGCTCACCTGAGAGAAATAAGAAATGATGGTCAATCCCAGAGCACAGCAAGTCCCTTTCTGAGCTTTTGCTGTGAATTCACCCCTTTTGCTTTGTTTTGGCAGGTGGGGGGCATCCAGCTGGCACCCCTTTTGGCCCACCACCTCACCACAGCAACTTCCTCAACCCAGCTGCTCACTTAGGTAGGTTCTCTCTGTTCTCTCTGTAACTACTGGTGAATTCGACTCAAACATTGGCCATTGAGACCACTCCAGATCCCCTGTGTGGAGTATCCTGCTCAACCTTTACGAATTGCACATTTTAGCCATTTAAAGTTCAGTCTTTACCCAGGTAGCAGTTCAAAATACACATACTCGTGTCACTGACAGCATGTTTTGAAATACTTCTGAACTGCACATTAGAGATGCAGAGTGACAGGGCTGGTTGGGATTCACTGGATTTATGTTATAACCAGCCTCAAAAAAATGCCTTAGGGTCAAGGCTTTGGATCACAGAGGTGTTTCTTTTCCCATCTCCTACTTAGATGTCTGATTTTCCATTAAAGTGAGCAGGAAATACATCCTTAAAAATCTTGTGATCTGGCCTCAGGTGTGTCTGTTAGTGAAAACTGGTTAATACACATTTTAAACCAGAACCATCCAAGTTACCAGGTGTTGTTATTTCCCTTCTAACTCCCTGCTGTTGTAATAAGGTGCTCTGCTCCTTATGGGAGCATCTGAGATCAAGACACTAGACTGGCATTTTATTTTGCATAGGGAAGGATTTGGGAGGGTCACAGATTGACAAAGCAGACACACAATGCAGGTTTATCATTTTGCACTCTGCTGCCTATAGAAAAGGGTTTGGGCTTTCTTCTCTCTGTGCTGTTATTTCTCATAATTGGCTTCATCAAAATTGTTAGCCTGCTCCAAAATAAAGTGAGAATTTGCTTATATGACTTTGCTATAGCCTGTGTGCGTTAAATACTAAAAGAGTTGTTCCAGCATTTTTCAGTCCACACTAGTTTTTCATACAGTATTAGCAATAAATACCAGGAGAATTCCACAATTGTCAGGTCAGCACAACACAGCAGTGTAATGGGACATTTTATTTATATCCTGGCTCTGGTTTAGGAGACATGGCCTGAGGGTGTTTGGAGCGCAGTTGCCAGAATTAATAATACTCTCACTGGCTGGGGAGGTTTCCTGAGGAAAACCATGGAATTGAACTGGAAGGGAATAAAAGGAAGTAAAAATGGAGATGTTTGCAGGTTTTAAAAGCAGTACCATGGCTATTTTAACCTCTTGGTTTTCTTTGAAGAGGAGGGTTTTGTAGTAGGGGACAGGAACGCAGGAACAAACGCCCGTTGTTTCTGTGCCAGCCCCTCACAATCAGAGCTGTGCCGAAGGAGGACCATGTTCCACCCCAGCTGGGCACAGCATGGGGATGCAGCAGGATAACACAGCAGTGCTGTAGCAGAACTCCCAGCCTGCAGGGAGCTTGAGCTGTTTGTGTTGGTTTGCAGAGCCCTTCAACCGCCCGGCGTCCTTCAGCGGCCTCACCGCCGTGGGCAGCAACGCCTTCGGGGGGCTCGGGAACCCCACAGTCAGTGAGTACCTTTGGCTTTCAATCCTCTTTTGCTGTGAAATTCAGGAGAATATGGAGTGATGGGGGCTGTTTGCTGTCTGTTTTACCCGTTGATTAGACCACGTTCCACTAAGAGGTGGGAATTCGCAAAGCGACCTTTTTCACTCATCAGTAAATCACCTGCCATTAATTACTTAATGGTTTGGGTTCAACCGAGTGCTAAATGTCACCATTACATTGTTTATTTCAAAAAATTGAAAAATACAGAACCTTTGAGTTGTTGTGAAATTTCCCAGGGGTTTGTTGCATGTTCAGAAGTAGTTAATGTGTGCAGCATCCCCAGTTGGGGATGTAAAGATTTTATTTTTTTCCTTTCTCACCAGTAATCCAGGCCATGTGCCTGGAAAAGATCACTGGCTTGCATTTGTTAGTCCAGGATCATCAACATTTCTCTAGATTTGGGCAGTCACAAAAGAGCATCCTTGTAAAAATCACTCTCTTTCTCCATCCTTCCAATCTGGCATGGTTTTGGTCACATATTATTTTGTTTTGGTTCAGGATCAAATGCAACAAGTTCCATTATTTATAGTCCGTATAATGGTCATTTCCTGATGTTTTCAATATATTTGGAGTAATGATCATTGCCACTTTTATCTTCCTCCTTCATCCCCTGTCAATTTTATCCACAGCATTCCCCTTTCCAATTAAAAGAGCTGTCAGATGCCTGCCCATTTTTTAGGAATGAGACCCTCTAATGAATCTCTGTTAATCTCCTTTCCTTTTCCAGCTCCCAATAATATGTATTCATTTTAACTCTGAGTGCTGTAAAAGTTGTTTTGGTAAGTACCTTCACTAGAGCATACCTTTTTCTTAAACCTTTTTGTTTTCCACTTCACCATTTCAGCACCCAACTCAGTGTTCGGCCACAAGGATGGCCCCAGTATGCAGAGCTTTAGCAACCCTCACGAGCCCTGGAACCGACTGCACCGAACTCCTCCTTCGTTCCCGACCCCTCCGCCCTGGCTGAAGCCAGGAGAGCTGGAGCGCAGTTCATCTGCTGCAGCTCATGACAGAGATAGAGATGTAGATAAACGAGACTCATCTGTTAGTAAAGATGACAAAGAAAGGTACGAAAGAAAACTTCCAAGAATTGTCTAGTTCAAAGCTTGGGGCTCCGTTCCGCTTTTAACCCTTCCCAGCCTGGCACATTGGGAACCCAGAGCTGCACTAGAGGCACAGCTGGAGCTGCCTGTGACACCATGGAAGAAGTTTCTAACTCAGGTGTTTGCTACTTCACCTGTTTCTCTTCCCACTTGCACTGCACTCCATCCAGAGGAGCCCTGCTGGAGCAGAGTTCAGGCAGTGGCAAGTGGGAATAGAACCAGACCCACACACCCTGTCTGTCACCTTGTGGGTCACATTTTCATAGGTCTCTTGAAGATTTAATGTGTAGATAGTGCCTGACAGGATGGAAAAAAGGATTCTGAAATCCATCAGACACGTATCTGCACCTTCAAAGGCTTCAGTAACTTTGTCAATTGGACCTTGTCTGCAAAACAAATAACGCTTCCTCCCTCTTCCAAAGCAGCCTGAGCAGAGGGAGCAGTGATAAAGGGGTGAGATGCTAACACTGAAAGGCACAGGGCATGTGCCAATGCCACAGGAAGGTTCAGAGCATGCACTTCATGAGATGCACCTTAATCCCCTCGAAAAGCCCCCCCCCAGCATGCACTGCCTTTACACACCTTCAAGCACAGTTTCTCTTCCGTGTTTGACATGGACTTGCACACTAACATGTCCAGGCTGGGAAGGGTTAATGGAAAGTAAAACCTGGTCATATTTTCTTTGTCAGGACTGTTCCCATTATACAGTTAACAATTCCTCTTAACAATGAAGTACCAAATTATAAGAATTTGCCATTCAGCAAGTGTCATGCCTTCCTTGAAAAATGCAGAGAGGCTGATTTCAGCTTTTTTCAGTTGTGGCTTGATGGCTTTCCTGCTAAGTTTGCACATTACTTTAATACATAATGGCTATTTGTTTCTAATTTTTTAACAATAAAGAATATTTAGGAGATGTGCTTTTCTGACTTCTCTCTGTCACTAACCCAAATATAAGCATTAGTGGCCTTTTCTAAAAGAAGTTATGCTAACACATTAGATATTCTAAAAATACATGTAAGAGCTTTTCTGTGTTGTTGTAAAAGCAAGACAAACTACAGATCTTTTCACCTACATTTTCCATTTGGAATATTTTCTGTTTGGTAGCATAGCTTCATTATTTTCATGTCTGGTGTTAATGCTTCAAAAGAAATTGCTGTTACAAATTGGGGATTCTGCCCTGCAAAATGCTTAAGCATGTGAGTAACTTTACTGGCTTGAATGGCAAAGCATTTTAGTTACTAATGATTTGGGTAGCCTCTAGGGTTATGTGATTATTTTGGTTGCTGTTTTGTTGTTTTCTTATGAAGTGTTCCTGCTGAAGAAAATCCCTTTCCAAAACACATTCCTTGCGAGCTGCTTTGGCATTGCCTGAACTCCATATCATAGCCCAGAACATGTTTCTTTGCAGTAATTTGATTGCTTCCCAGTAAGCATCATTCATACCTCATACTCGTGCACAACTCTGGCTTCCAGTCCAGTGCAGTGATGTTTTTGCCCATCCAGTGCTGCCGTGCTGGGGGGGGGGTTGGAGAGTTGGACTTTGCAGCGTGATCCCACTGTTGCCTGTTCGAGACAATGCTGAGAATCCCTTCCTGGAGTCCTGCTCCCTGTGTAGAAAAAGTCTGGGGCGTTTGGGAGCATCTCCTACCCCTGTAACATTCAGTGGCACCAGCGGGGGGGGGGATGGAGCTCTGCTGTCAGTAATTGAGGTCCCAGCCTTTGTTACCTATTTTAAGCTAATTTGCCCAAAGAGGAAGAACTGGGAATCACACCCAGGAGGATGATTTAATCTCAAAATCATCCTGTCAAGGGTCTAACTTTATCAGCCCTGAAGTGGGCCATGAAGCCAAAAGCATTGATCTCAATTCCTTTTGCCTTCAGAGCTACCTCTGGGCCTGGCTCTGCCCCACTAAGATCAGTGTCAGGAACACTGTGGGTCCCTTCCAGCTCAGGATATTCCATGATTGTCTGCAGTTGTGGAGATGTTTTTTGTTTGTTTGTTTTAAGGACGCTCTTACTCCAGCCCAGCAGTAGAGAAAAAAAAAAAACAACAAAACAGTAAAAATAGCTAATGTGAAAAAAAGGATTTGTTCCTTCTCAGTGGTATTTTAAAAGATGTCACTGAGCACTTCCAATCTAATAATGACATTTAAGTGTATGTAAACCTAGAGCATTAAAATAAAAGAACCACCCAACCAGGAATCTCTTGATCTTTTTATCAATGTAAAATAAGGCAAAGTCCTCAGCGTAAGAAATGCGGTGTTTTTCAATGCAGCCTCAAAACTTCTCTTTTGTAATGACTAGTTCATTGTGCAACATGATCTTAAGTGCCTCCTTTGTGGTGGAAGTGGCTTAGAGCTGTTCCCATATTTTTAACCTAAGGAGCCCTTATCTTAGGATAAAAAATTCCTTCTCTGACCACTGGACTATTTGGAGTTCACTTAAATGAGCTATTTAATCAATAGGCTCTTGAGATGATACAACACTGTCATTGAGTAGGATGCAACTGGCAAAGGAATATGTTATTTTGATTGCACATATATTTTTCTTTAATTACAGAAAATGCTCATTATTTTCTCTAAATTTTATGTGTCATTTAAAGTACATCAATTACATGGAAAATTGATTAAATATCAGTGAAAGGACTCAATGGGCTTTCCTAGTGAAATAAAACAATTAAGGGTGCCCTCTGAACTAGTCCCATGAGCCAAATAAATAAAAGATTAGGTATTGCAGAGCCCATAAGCCAGTGCTTTCCCAGCAAAGTAAAAGAATTGAGTAATCAAATTGAGAATCCTTCACTTGGAGTGCCTTGACTTGGTCTCCATGTGTCCAGATGTGGAAGCTGTTAAATCAAACACCTCAACTCTTGGTGGAAAGCAAGAGGAGGGAAATTAGGGCAGGATGGGATTTCCAGACTGTTTAGGTCACAGTCAGTCAAGGCAGAACCTGATACCAAGGAGTTAATTGTTGGACAGTGCAGACTTGCAGTTCTGGTACCAAATGCTCCATCTTCCAAATGTTTCTAACAGTCATATTCTGGACTCCTGGAGGTCTCTCAGACATGGCCCATAAATGACAGTCTCAACAATTCAGCCCAGGCACAGCAAAAGATGCCTCTGGTAGATTATAATAGTGAGAGTTTCCTTCTCAAAGACATTTTTTCTGCAGTTGCTGCAGTTTCACCGTTCAGAAGTACTTAGAGATGGAAATCTTAGGCAGTTCAGCTCAGCAAGAAAAGTAGGTACCAAAAATTGTGTAGGTGAAGGAGAAAGTGTCCACTTCTCCTTCTGAGCTGCCCTTCAGGCAGCCAGTACTGCTGATCTTGCCCAGAGTGACATCACCCTCTGTCCTCATCCCAGCCTGTTCAGGGCACACCTTGCTCAGCAGCACCCAAAGAGCACCCATGGAAACTGGAGCTGGTGGGGACTTCAGAGGACTCACTGCTTACCCCTCATTTTCCCAGAGTCACAGAATCATTAGGGTTGGGAGGGACCTCTGGAGATCATCCAGTCCAACCCCCGTAGCAGGGTCATCTGGAGCAGGTGACACACGAACGCATCAGGTGGGTTTTGACTCCTGAGAGACTTCCCTGGGCACTTGTTCCAGTGCTCTGCCACCCTCAATGGAAAGAAGTTCTTTCTCATGTTGAGGTGGAACTTCTTGTGGTTTAGTTTATGGCCATAATAATTTTTGCCTCTAACAGCACATTGTCCATCTCACATGGAACACAATTTCCATGCTCAGCAAACAGCACGTGTCCAACACTGAGGATCTGGAGCTGTCTTTATGGAGAGACTCCAACTCAGAGATCAACTGAAATCAGTAGGAGGTTAAAATCATTGGAACTGAGGGATTAGATTGACCTTACGAATTTTATTAGTTATAAATAGGAAAGTTTTTTCACTTAGTGTTGCCCATAACAGCTCCTGGTCAACACTGCTTCCTGAAAATAATTGGTACGGACCCCATTCCCATATTTAGGTTTTTGTCCACTGCCAGTCAGTAATTCTCTACTCTTTTGGACACCGTAAATAGGTTTGAAAGAGTGATGAATTCACAGTGTTTTGAGGCTTCCTAGCATTGGCCCTGTCCCTGCCTGCTGAGGAAGTGGTCACACAATCTGTGCCAGCTCTACTAAAACACTTGCACTGAAGCCATTGCACACTTAGGGAAGTCTACCTGTTCAGAGAGGTGGGCTGTCACCAGCAGTACTGGTTTCTTGAGAGGCTTTTGTTCTCAGTTTGAAGAAGTAAATTGAATTGTGAGAAATAAATTGAAAAGCTACACGTTTGTAGAGAACAGAAGAGAGAAATTAGTAAACATATATAGGTCTAGAAATGTTTTTAAAAGTCAGTTGAGAGAAAAGTCATCTGTTTTCCCAAATGTATTCCTAGTAGAAGAAGAAGGTAAAATACTGCTAACACATAATTTGGATTTAATTACCTCACTTTTTTGGATGGAATTAATATGTTTTTACTTTTCTCTCTCCTTGCAAACATTTAAGGCCATTGAACTAGAAATATGTGTCCTAGAGCTGGATTCCCATGGGAGTCTGCTGTGGACTTCAGTGTTTGAGATCTCAATCGGATTATTGATAAAGCAGCTTTGGGATCTTCTTCTCCTGGGATGAGATAATAGAACAGGCCAAGTTTAGAGATGGGATGTTGTGGTGTTTTGGGTGTGCCTAAGGCACAGTGCATTAATGGTGCATGTTACCAACTCTCTGTAAAGCCACGAGCAGAGAGCCAGACGCCTGATGCTTTCTTTTGTCTGCAGAGCTTCTCATGCCTTCATTTTCACACTCCTCTTTCTTGTAGGGAGAGCATTGAGAAAAGACACTCCAGCCATCCTTCGCCAGCACCAATCCATCCAGTAAATTCCCTCGGGCATAACCGCAGCTCAAACGAGCAGATCAGGAGCCATCTGAACCCCGAGGTCCGAGAGAAAGAGAAACCCAAAGAACGAGAGAGGGATCACTCCGAATCCCGGAAGGAAATTAATGTTGAAGAGCACAAGGTGAAGGACAACTATATTTCGGAGAAAGAAGGCCTGAGCCATGAAAGCCGAGTGGTGGAAGAGTCTAAGCAGATGCCCAGGGTTCCTTCCCCCTATGCCAGGCCCCCCGTTGTGGAGAGCACCAGGCCCAACAGCACCTCAAACCGCGAGGCCGAGAGGAAGAACGAGCCGGCATACGAGAATCCCAAGAAAAGCAACGAAGTCAAAGTGAAGGAAGAGCGAAAGGAAGACCATGATGTTCAACCTGAGGGACCTCAGACTCATCGGTCATCTGATCAGCCACCCCCTATATCTACATCCAACGTCCATCCTAGTCCTCTAGTGTCTATGCCCATGACTGTAGGTGTAACTGGAATACATCACATGAACAGCATCAGTGGCCTGGATAGGACTCGCATGATGACCCCTTTTATGGGAATTAGCCCAATTCCTGGTGGAGAACGTTTCCCCTATCCTTCTTTCCACTGGGACCCAATGAGGGATCCCTTGAGAGATCCGTACAGAGAGCTGGATATTCATCGGAGAGACCCCCTGGGCAGAGACTTTTTGCTAAGGAATGACCCCCTTCACCGTCTTTCCACGCCGAGACTGTATGAAGCAGACAGGTCGTTCAGGGATCGGGAACCTCACGACTACAACCACCACCACCATCACCACTACCCTCTGTCTGTCGACCCCCGGCGTGAGCACGAGCGGGGCACCCACCTGGACGACAGGGAGCGGCTGCACATGCTGCGGGAGGACTACGAGCACGCGCGCCTGCACTCGGTGCACCCGGCCGCCCTGGACGGGCACCTGCCCCACCCCAGCCTCATCACCCCGGGACTCCCCAGCATGCACTACCCCAGAGTCAGCCCCCCCACGGCACACCAGAACGGCATCCTCAACAAAACTCCCCCCACAGCAGCTCTCAGTGCCCCTCCGCCTCTTATTTCCACGCTGGGACCTCGGCCTGGGTCTCCCAGAAGGACTACTCCTCTGTCCTCGGAGATGAGGGAGAGGCCCCCCTCTCACACCCTCAAGGACATTGAAGCTCGATAAGCAGAGTGAGACTGAGCAAAAACCACAGAAAGAGGGACAAAAACGTTGTACATGAACATAATATAAAGACCTTCTTACTAGTCATTGCTACAGACTGGGGATGCGACCCGCTGTACAATATGTATAGACCTGAGTGCAAAGATTTTGAAATGGTTTTTTTTGTATATTATATGTTGAAATTTTCCAGATCTTTTAGCCAAGTCCATACGTTCCTCGTGTCTCCTACTCTATTTTATTTCTAGCTTAAGAATTTCAATATTTGAACTGAAGAACAAGACATCAATCTGCGTGATTTGACTAGAAACAAGCCACCACCAATGTCAACACTACAAAGCTCTTTCAGACCAGAAATGAAGTCAATTGTAGATATTTATGTAAAAAGATTGCTTCATGGGTTAATGGTTCATATATGCAAAAAGGGTAAGATGAAAGCTTTACTTTGTACAAATGTAAATAGATAAAATTAAGTAACATAATACATTAATACTTCTTAAACTGTGCTATTTGCAAACTTAATATTGATCAACACAGTCTGCTTATGCTGTGTTACATATATTGTTATAGACAGCTAAACCCCTTCAACTATGCAATGAATTTAAGGCTTTTCACAAAAGCCTTTATAACTCAAAGGAGCCTTTTCAACACACAACATAATTAAAGTCATATTTTCCCTGAACAAGCTCATTTCTAATAGGAGCCTATTTCTCTTGCTTGTTTTGATGAAGAAACAGCCCGTTAGAGGTGCAGTTTTCTGTCTGAAGCCCTGCATGAGGCTGCTGAGGTCACTGGAGCTCGTGTGTCCCTTCCACGGCGTCAGGGTCAGTGCTGCTCTGTAACCACTGATACTGAAGTCGTGGCCAATTGGTTTTCAGTCACATTCATCTGGGTTAAACAGGAATAATCAAATGCTGGATCTTTTCCAGAACTTTTGTCACTTAAAATGTCAAATTTCTTTCTGGAAGAGCATCTGCTTATAGCCATTCATGTCTGGTTTTACTGCCAGTGTGTCATTTTTATCTGTACACACACCTTTTTTTTTTGTGTTAAGGGATTTTTAGCTACATTGAAACAAATCCTACAAGAATACTTTTCTAAATGATGGATATGTTTTCACTGTGGATCAGTGTTTAATTAATGAACTCCATTGCAGATTTCATAATGCAATTTATTGTATTTCAGTTGGTAATAAAGTCTGTGAAGAGTAAACAGGCCAGCCTTGTTGTTCCCTAATCACAGAAGCCATGAAATAACATGAAGAACACGGTCCTTTTTAAAAAATATGCATCGATCTTCTGAAATCTTGTCTTTTCATAGCACACTTTTTTATAATGCATTAAGTTTCTTGTCTGAATATTTGGAGAGAATATGACTTTATCAGAGAGAATTCACTATCTTGTCTACTGGACTGTAAAATATGTGTATGAAATAAAATTAGTTCCATTGGTCTTCTAGTGTATTAAAGTGGTATCTGAAGTTGTTACCCTGTTTTGGCAAAAAAAAAAGGAAAAAAAAAAAGAAAAAAGTTAACTACAGACAGTTGTTTCTAATGATCAGAGATCTATTTTAGTAGTCAACTGAAGGTTTAGTTGTGAGCTTCAGATTTTGTGAACTCCAGATGTTGTGCGGTGGTTTTTTTTTTTTCGTTTTTTTTTTTTTCGTTTTTTTTTCTTTTTTTTTTTTTTGTCTTTTTTTTTTTTTTTTTAACGAACGAAAGGAAAAAATCCAAAAAAATCCCAGCCCTGAGGAATATGTACACTGGAACCGTAGTGGTAGCTTTCAGTATTGTAAAGAGATTGTTATATACAAACCTTTTTGCTGTTTATCCTGTATGTAATAAAGTCCTTTCTAGATCCTATGTGAAAAGCAAAGTGAAGCGGCTCTCAATCTTCAGCATGTTTCCTCATCAGCGAAGACTTGTGTAATGTAAATTGTGCCATGTTATTAAAAAATGTGAACTAAACTGCTAGGTGCTTCTTTGTGTGGAGTACCCCAGCGTTGCCATGGGGAAGAAATCCTTTTTCCCAACAGTGGGGTTTTGTTCAGAAGGAATAGCTGTTAAAAACGGAAAGGAAATGGCAAGCTTTTCTAAGCCATCTTATTAAAATTATTAGAGTAATCAGAGAAAAAGGAACAAAAAGGAGACCACATCCTTGGCTCCTTTAAAATATAGTATTATATATATGCCCTACTTGGATTAGCTTTTAATTAGACCATAATCTCAGTCTTCTGGATGCACATCATTAAAAGCCTTCTGAGTTTCTGACTGAAAGCAGTTCTAGGTGGGCACAGAAGGATGGAACTACTGGAGCAAGTGCGAGGGTCCCCATGAGAGAGGTTCTGATGAAAGCATCGTCTTCCAGGCTCATCTCAGTGCTGTCAGAGGAGCCCTGACAGCTCTGTCACTGTCTTCAGGGGGAAGAAACGTGCTCTTCATTGTCCAGACTGTGATCTTTGTCCTCCCAGGTGCTGAGCAAACTCTTGCTGCTGGTCCTTAATTCCCAATTAAGCCAATGAGCCCTCACTCCCAAAGTCCCAGGAAGCATTGAGGCATTTCACTCCCTTTGAATTCAATCCAATTTAAGATCCGTGTGTCAGGTCTTCTACTGCTGGTGATGCTCAGAGGAATATGCCTGAGAGGTATAGAAAGAGATGAAACCAGATTTAAACTTTTTCAGGTGCCTTTCTTGCTTTTCAGAAGTTTGATACAGGGATGTTAGCTTGCAGGTATAGACAATTTGATCTTTTTTTCAGGGTTTTCTCTTCGGGACATTTGTCTTAAATCTTCTATTTTTGAATTCACCAGTGTTTAAGAAATGAAGTTCATTTAAAGACCACACCAAGTACCATCTGTGGGAATGAAATGAGTGGTAAGGGTATGAACTCTGTAGGTTGTGTGAGATTTACAGCATAGAAAGCCCTCAGCTACTGTGCTTACAACACCCAGGACTTTGCTTAAGGCTTTAAAGTCCCACCTTCCCACACTCCAACTATTTTTCCACTTAGCATCTTCCTGTCACCAGTTGAGATGCCAACCATGGTGTACAGGAGAGGAATCTTAGAAAACACTCCTAACATTTGTTTCCCAGTACAGTGTTCATTCTATGCCATACTTCGTCCCTTCTTTTTTAACTTTCTACACTGTCTTTGTTTTTCCTTACTTATCCCTTCCTCTAGCCTGGTTTTCATCTGTTCAGACCTTACTGCTGCTTTCTTTGCAGTCCTTTTCTCTCTCATGGTCGATGAGAGCTAAATCTATCACAGGCAGCAATAGACACTGCACAATATTTTCCCAAAAGTCATAGACATCTTATATTTTTGTTCCTTTTTTACCTTTGCCTGTATGAGCTCGTGAAAACTGTAGTCCTTGCTGGACTGGAAAATAAGGGAGGATTTTACTGAAAGTATTTTCGTTCGCTGTGGCTTGTTAAATAACAATAACTTTAGCACGATTCTTGCTGCTTTGGACTCTTAACTGCTGCTTCACACGTGCAGGTGACCCTGCTGCAAGCCCCCTGGAAAAAGGTAACACACCAGTGGTCATGTCATTTTTCAGAGGAGTTCCTTGGCTTGCTGCTCTGGTTCTGACAAGGAAGAAGAGTGAGCTGTGGTTCAAACAGTGGCCAAAGGCTCAGGTCACACGGGGTTTTGTTACTCCCACGGTAACTCGGTTAAGTCCCACCTGGATAAACCAACCTCCTTCTTTGGACTCCACCTGCCAGCTTTGAGTACTTACCTTCCGAAGGTGATTGGAGCAGGATCCCAATTTAAATGGGCTGAATTGCCTTTTGAAAGTGACTTTGCTTAAGTCTGGATGAAGGCGAACCTCTAACTTTGCTGTTGAGAGAGGTGCATGCAAAGGAGTGGTGGGAGTACCTCCTCCCTTGCTGATTTACAGCCTGTCAGAGCTTCCTCGTTCCCACTGTAAGGTACCAATCCTGGCCTTTCCCTAAGTGAAGCTCTTTGGGGGACAGTCTGTCTCTCACTGTGATTGCACTGTGCTTGCTGCCCTGACTGGGGCAAGTGAGCATTGCCCAGTGCTGCTGTAATACAAAAAAATCCCTCCGTAGTATTAAAACTGAAGGCCTCAGTGAATTAGCCATGGCAACCTCTACAAAAGACTCCAGATTTTTGCCAGCTGAGGAGGACCGGAACTGCAGGTGTCCTGTCTCCAGCTGGACGGGCTGGGACTACGTGTGGCTGTGGGCAAGGTGGAATTTCCCAGCGGGCAATGTGCTGGGGACACACACCTTTCCTTTTCCACAGGTGTCTTGCAACTGAAATCACATTAGCAAAAGGTATTTCCTGGTGATAAAGAATATCCCCCTTCTCATTCCTGCACTGTCTGCATATGGAAACACAGTATTGATAGCTGTCAAAATGATCACATGCTGTCAGGCACAGTATCAGGGATGAAGTTCAATCCAGCAAGGAGCAGGGTATGAAATCATGGGGCCACCCTACAATCTTCCACGTCCTTTGTACTGCCTTTTGGTGTTTCCCCTGCTGGGCTAGTAGTCCCTGTTTTATACATGGGAAAAGTGCTGCTGGGAACGCAGAGTCACCAGTGGAACACCAGGCACCTGCTGCCTGAGTCAGTCCAGGAGTCACCCAGGGCAACGAGGTTACTGCCCGAAGCACTTGAGAGCAATAAAAAAGCCTGGATCAGGTAAATTGCAGAGTCAGTGGTGATAGGAGATGAGGAATTTCTGCGTTGCTGTTCTGGGTTTAGAAAGCACTTTCAACCCTCACCCATGTTAACAACTTCTGGCATCCTAGATTTGCTAAACTTATCCAGGAAAGAATGGGTTTGCTTATTTATTGATAATTCAAGTACCTCAAGTATTGACCCAAGCTGATAAGGCCTGTGGTCATTCTGGTTACCGAGGGCAGATATGCTGTATTTTAGCATTTAATGTGCTTGTTTAATCATCATTTTTGCTCAATATGGAAACTCACTTCAAGTGCAGCATTTTTCTTGGTTGAATTTATATGTTTCTCTACTGAAAAACCTTGCATTTAGCCCTAGGAACTCAACCATCCACCCCTGGTACAATTATCTTTGTTTCAATACAAGAAAATAATTAAGCAAGAACTTAATCAGCTCATTACACTGAGCCTTCAGCTATCAAATATACAATATGATTATGAAATGTATCTTTTGCTTTGCATCTTCAAAGCCCTTAACTAGTTTCTGTTGAATCACTGTTGAGGGGGCAGGTGGGTGCTTTATGCAGCAGAGACTGCATTAAAAGCTTGGAAATTTGTTTTCTTTTCTTTTACAGACAACTGAAAATGCAAGTATAAGCTTCATGGGCTTTTCAGTGGTCCCTGTTTTGGGGGACTTGGTGTATTTGGTGGAGACATGATGCTTTTGGAGCTCATTTGATTTAAAAAAGGGTGTTATTGCCCTCCAAAAGGAAAGCTTTGTCTCGGTTAATCCTAGAAGGCGAAGCAGAACTGTATGTATTTTAAGCTGCCAGAAGAAGATGTCGTTCTGCAGCCGTACCACAAGAGGGTAGTTCAAGAGAGCCTGAAATGTGTGCAGGCTGAGGGGATGGCTCTGCTGTTTTGGGCAAGGTGAATGTAGCATTAAATTATTTTTATGAGAAGCTCTCCTGGTCCCCTGCATAAATGACAGAAACCCCAGCGGTGCTGTGGCAGGCACTGATCAGGTTGATCAAGGACTGACCTTGCTTTATCACATTTAATACAAGGCACTGGAAGTGGTCCATACCCAGAGCATTCAGCTCGATAAAGGCAATTGTGTTTTGGAGAGTTAGGCTTAAATTGCACAGTGCTACAGTCCAGCAACAAAGCACATTGCTTGTGTTAAGGGAATAAAAGATGCTTCTCTATAGCAAATAGCATGTACACTATGAGTTAGTGTGTGTTGGACTCGGTGATTCTTGTGGGTCCCTTCCCTCAGGATATACTATGATTCCATTTTATGAGCTCCTCAAAGTCTCTGCCTTTAGTGAGCACATCCATCTGATTTTTCCATCACCTGGCTTTTGAAACAATTAGCAAAGGTCTAAGCAAGAGAATTGCTTCCTTTGGAGATGGGGGAAAAAATTGATGCCAAATTTCCTAAGAAGATAAATTAAAATGGTTTATTTACCATCACTGGAGCTGGTCTGCTTAATATCAGCAGAAAGCTTGGTTTTACCTTTTCTACCCTATTTGTCTTTGTCACATCAGCAGAGAGCCAACATGGAACAGGCTCCCCAGGGCAGTGGGCACAGCCCCAAGGCTGCCAGAGCTCCAGGAGGGTTTGGATGATCCTCTGGGGCACAGGGGGGGACTCTTGGGGCTGGGCCTGTGCAGGGCTGAGGGTTGGACTCAATGTGGGTCCCTTCTTAGCTCGGCATATTCTGGGATCCTGTCATTTCCCTGATGCCGTGCTCACTCTCCTGACTCTCCCAAGGGGCTGCCTGAGGAGCAGCAAAGCTTGGCCCCACATGGCCCCACTGCTGTCTGGCCTGGCTGAGGACCACGGCGGGGCTGGAGGAGCCTTTATTTCCCTCCTCACACTGGCCATGGCAAGCACCTGGAAATGCATCTGTCCCCATGGGCACAGCCCGGGGCGTCTGACCAGGAGCCTTCGGGAAGGGCAGCAGCCCCTCAGCACCTGCTCCCAGGGCACCTGGGAACGCAGGTGAGGAGAACTGAGCTCTGCCCCCTCACAGCCGAAATCCGGGTGCCCAGCTCTTCTCACCTGGGAGCCACCACAGCGCTTCCATGATCCCAGCGGTGAGGTGGAGTGCGGTGCTGAGGAGATGGGGGCTCACAGGGGCACCTCAGCACCCCGGCCATCCTCACCCCAGCACCGGGGGGGCTCCCCCGGCAGCACCAGGGCTGGGGGGCTGCAGCCCCTGCCCCAAAGGCAGAGCTCGACGTGCCCCACAGCCCTGACGATCGTGTCTCATCCTCACAGCGCTACCGCCAGGGCTTGTTGTCAGCGGAGTCATGCGATGATAGTCATTATGGTTTTAAATGACTCATTTTCCACTTAACTGTATTATTGTGGCTTACAGAGCATCTGGAGCTTTGCAGCAGTAAATACATCACTGAATGCTACAGCAATGTACTAATCTGTTGCTTTGAAGAATCTATTTAGCAAAATGCAGCCGCGGCGGACAGGTGTGTCTGCGCCTGTGCTGGCCAGCCCAGCTCCCCGGGGCACCTGTCCTGCACCAGAAAGTGGTGGAAATGCAGCTGATGGTGACCTGTTTGCACAAACTGGTTGAGCATCTTTTGTACAATTTGATGACGCCTCGATTTGGCATTTTTTGTGCAAAACCCCAAGAGATTCTTTTCAAGATGCATGAGACCGTGCGCTGGTGCTGAGATGGCTGGGCCTGTGAGGAAAAAAAATCTTGGGGAGCGCCGTAGGTCTTCTCTGATCATCCTGACTGGAAGGAACCCCTTCTCTAACATAAGGAAGGACTCTTTATATTATGTTTATTATGTTTTTTTTATGTTTTCTCTCCTCAGCGGGAGGCACGGCGCGGGATGGAGCTGCAGAGGGCAGTGTGGGAGAGGGAAAGCCGGGCCAAGATGGCGGCGGGGCGGGCGGGCTCAGGCACTAGAGGGAGATGGCGGGCTGCGGCTCGAGGAGCTCTCACAAAGCCAAAAATATGACTTTTTGGGGCTGTTTGGGTTTTTAACCCCCACATGGACCCTCCCTGCCCGCAGCTCTTGTGCCGGGCTGCAGAGAGGCGGCAGCCGGCGCCCCTGGGGCGGCCGGGCATCGAGCTCTGCACAGATCTCAGCAGCTCCCGCTTCTTATTTTAGAGCTGTGAGGTGCTGGGGGGAAGAGTCTGGTCGGGAGTTATTTTGATAAAGGCATCTTGAGAAACATCTTGAGGAACGCAGCAAGTTGGAAGTAAAGGCTGGGGAAAAAAAAAAAAAAAGGCACTGTCTGTGAGTTCATGTGTCGCCTGAGGTGATGGAAAAATGAAGTGGGAAAAGGAGCAGGTGCGACAGACTGGGGTTCGCATGTGTTCATTTACTTGTCATAAAAACAGGCAGCAAACGCTTTGCTTTCCCCGCCAGCTCCTCGGAATGTGGTCCCTGGTGCCGTCAGCCCTCGGGAGGACAAACTGGCAGGGGCAGCAGAAATGCCGGGGAAGGTCAATGTGGTGGTCTGCAGCTCCACATAAACCTGGTTAAAAGTAAGAATTAAAGGGAAATAAAAGCCTGGTTAGGGAGGGGAAAGAAATGCCCAACAAATCCTCTCTTTTCAGATTTTTGCCACCTATATTCACCTTGTTGCCTCTTCCCCAACAGCCTGTGTAATTTCTCATTTTGAACGTAAAATGAAGGTGGGTGCTGGGGAACAAGAGAAGCCCTTCAGCAGTTTCTTCTCTTTGCCAAGGTTGAGTTTCATTAGACAAACATGGGTGTCTAAAATTAGACAAGTTCAGGTGGGAAAAGTTGTTTTCCCTGAACACCATCCTGGCACAGCCTCTCTGGGATGGGTGGACAGCAGGACAGTGGGGGCAGACAGCTGGTCATGCACTTCTGCCCCAGGATGGGCTGTATCCTCCACTTTGGGTGTGAGAACCAGGATCTCTAGGATTTTGAAGGGGAAATTGTGCTCACACCAGCACCGTGTAGGTTTAGTGTTATAGGGGGACTCCTGAGCTCCGGTAACGTGGGGATGAAGCCAGACTGTATGGAATTAGACATAAACTCTGCTCTCCCTCTGGTTGTGTGGTGGTAAATTAAGTGTGTGTTGTTCTGTAGCGTGTTTCTTCAGATGACTGCACGTTTTACAATTGTATTTCAAAGCCAAGGACTAGAGGCTCCGGGTTTGATTTCTTTTCCAGCCTGCTGGGGAGTCTTAAGATGAATATAAAGAATCTGTGCCTTTGTTTTTTTCACTGTGGTGATGCTTTTCTCCCTGCCCTTCCCTCCTGCCTTGTCTCTTGTAAAGAACTTTTATATCTGTTATTAGGAATTCTGTAAGAGAGGTTTCATTATGGTGTTTTTGGTTTATTCTTTTTTTTTTTTTTTTCTGCAGTTACATTTTCTAATGCCCATTAGCAATGCAGTAAGTCTATTCTGGCAGATTATTTAGTTTTATCTTTAAGTTGGCTTGAATTCGGAGGAACTACAAACAAAGTGGGCATTGGATTTTAAGAATTGTTCTGCAATGGCTGCAATAGCTTTATATCACTGCAAATTCTGAACTCCATGAACTTGTTCCCTGTCTCCACAGCTTTGGCTGAGCAACCTTTGCTCTGAATGGCACCATGACTGCTTGATGAAACAGAGAACAGTCTATTTCCAGCAAAGCTAGCAGAGAGTGGGTGGATCTCTGACTAATTGATAATCTACATGAGTTTCTATGAAATTCTGGAATCTGGACTACTGTGGGATCAAACTGGACCTTATTTTTGTGCCTGTGCCTTTGACAACTTTCTCCCCAAATGTGCAGGACTGAATTTGCTAGTCACTGAAGGGCAAACCATGAATGTCCTTGACTTTGACTTCAAAATACCTGCTGCATTTTGGTGTGTGAACTCAGCACTTCGCTGAACCTGGGAATCCAACTGAAAAATAAGAAGACAGCTCTGCAACACCACACCTGTTGGTGATTCATGCTTTTGATTTTCTTTTTAAGTGCATCCCACCAGTGAAATTGCATCCCACCAGTGAAATTTCCCACTTAACTCATCAAGAGAGCAAAAGACGCTCTCAAATATATATTGGGGGGGGGGAACAAAAGACAAAATGTGATGATTAAGTGTAAATTAGTAGCATTTTCTTTTGTCTAGAATACTAGAGTTTTGGCTCTGTAAAGGAAGATTGGTTTGCTATTATCTTGTGGTTTTTTGGCAGGTGGTTGACTTCAGGAAGTTCAGATGGATTATCTGGAAGGCAAATACAGGGTTAGCACCTCTGTAATATCTGATGGGTATAAAACCAGTTCCTGAACATTAGCCTGGGAGGGGATGTTGTGTGGGAATATTTCTGCTTTGGAGCAAGGGACAGAGGATGGTCTCACTGGGAGACAAACAGGAGGTCTAAAAGGAAATTAATGGAAACTCAGCTGCAAAATAAAAAGGGGTTTTTTTGTGCATTTCTGAATCTGCAAGTGTTGGAAAGACAGAGGCTGATGATACTTGTGAATCTTTACTTCCTGTAGGTAACTGAAGACCTATTGAGGGTAATAATAAACTCACTGCTGAGCATCAGAGAAATCCCAGGAGTTCCTGAATTTCTCACAGGTATGAAAACATTTATTAGAGGTGTTACTGGAAGAGTTAGGGCAAAATCACCTCCTTTGGTTGCTTTAGTAAAGCTGAACAGGCTGTGTGGCAGCGGCACCAGGCTGGGGTTGTGGAGCTCTCGTTGCCTCTGCAGCTCCGTGAGAGATTCTTGGGTTTACACAGTTTACTCAATATCAAAATGAGCCTAATATTCCAAACTTCTCTGCGTATATTATCCATTGTATTATATCTCCATCCCACAGATCTATGAAAACAATAAACAAGAGAAGTCATTCTTCTGGGTGGAGAAGGAAATTCTCCTGATAACTTTAAAAGACAAAACAGGAAGTGTCGTCTTGAAGTGTTTACCCGGGATGAAGTAATGGTTCCTAATACCCCAGCACAGCCACAGCCTGGGGTTGTTTGCCACAGGGCAGACAGGGACTGGGACCATGCCAGCTTCAGGAAGCAGAGTTCAAGCTCTCTCTGAATCCCAGAGCATATTCCTGAGCAAGCCAAGCCAATAACTGGGTCTTTGCAGTAATCAGACTCTCAGGTTCCCAAAATGCTGACACGTATCAGTCCAGAGGAACCCAAAAACTGAAGATATTTTCCTTTTGAAATCTGACCAAAGGCTCCCTTCTCATGTTTTCCATGAGGGGAGCACAGTCCACAAATCTGGAAGCTCTGCCAGCTTTGGTAGAAACACAAGTTTTCCCATGTTGCTGGTGCTGTAGAGTTAAACCAAAAGCCCTTTCAGGTGATTTATGTGTCTGCTCTGCCTGAGATGTTGTGAAATCCCTGCAGCCTGAGAGATTCCCTGGGGAACTGGCCCCTGTTGTTGGAAGAGAGTCCATTCCAGGAGGCATTTTCATTTTGATTCGTTGCCTTTTTCCAGTGTTCTCCTGGAAGATTTTCAGCAGCTCTAATTCTGCCTTGTGTGCTTTGGTGGCAGACACCTCAGGGCCCATCCTGGCACACGGAATGTGTGCATGTGGCACTCAGCCCTGGTTTGGGCAGTGCCTGAAGGCCACCACAGAGCTGCAGCTGCTCAGTGGGCTAAGGCATGTCTCTTTGCTTGTTTAGATTTGCTTAGTTTTGGGTCCGAGTCACCTGTGCCAGGCTCAGTAAGGCAGGAAAAGGTGGCTCCCTAAGCAGGTATGGCCCAACCAAGACTGTGCAAAGACAAAGTGGCTTTAGTGGTTTATATGTTGCCCAGTTTTTTCAGGCAGTGAAGGAGCACTATAAGGTGGGATTTGGTAGATGCTCAAACCAATAGCTTTCAGGTGAGCTTCTCCCACAGGTGGAAGGTGACAATAAGGGACAAAGTATGCAGGTTCATAAGCTACAGCTGAAGTTTGGAGCGAGGAAGGCTGGAAGGTTTGGTGTTTCTTCTCTTACCCCAGCCATCCTAAACGAGGTCAGGGTACAGCTGAATAAATTTAGTGTCTCACTAAACCAGAGGGGGGAGTTGAATACTTGCAGGTCCACAGTGAAGACAGACCTCTGTGCATCTTGTGGGGAATGGTTTCATTCCCAGGAGTCTGGTCAGTCATGGGTTTTCCTGATGTCTTGTGTGTGTTGAGCTGACTGTATAATGGTCCAAGGGCCCCTTGATTGTTTAGTATCTCTGTATCTCACAAATTTAACTGTTCTTTGATTGTCTGGGGCTGTTTTGGGTTTTGGTCATGTTTGTAAGAGCAGTTTATAAATGAGGAATCCAGTCACAGAAACATGAAGTTTAAGACTGTATGGAGCTGCTGAAGGAGGAGGGGATGAGCCTTCAGCTGGGGTTCCCCAGGTTCACCCCTTTCCCCAGCCTCGCAGGCACCACTGCAGGGCTGACATTTTAGAGACCAAGGGCCCAGGTGACTCGGGAAGGAAAGGAGATGCAGAGTAACGTGTCCAGCCCCAGAGCTGGTCACTTCAAACCATGAACAACTCCTGTTTTCCAGGAATCCATTCTAACACTACTAGGGCTTAGGCTGCTCTTTACCCAAACAAAAGACTTATCCCTTCTGGGTTGCAGTGTAGCATTTCTGCCTGCCCTAAATTCACTTAATTTTAACTTAATCGCTCTGTATTCTTTAATGTTTCAGTGAAACTGCCACATTGCTGTCTCAGCAGTAGTAGTGAGGAGTTGAAAGGAGCTAATCATGCTGTGTAGCTCAATGCCTTGTGGTTTATTATTAAGAATAAAGACAAGCACTCCCCTATTTTATCTCTAATGTGCAGTTTACTTAATTCCTAATCCTCTGAAGAGATGCTGTTCTTCCAAGCGGTTTGGCTTCTGCCCGGCTTTCAAGCTGCACATGAAACTTAAAAGCTGAACTGCTCGGTGCTGAGAGAATTTTAATAAATGCATGCATAAGTCAGTCTTCATTAGCTGCTCCTTAAACATTCAGGGAGAGAAGTTTTCCTTTTCCTGGTGTGCTTAGTTGGAATTATTGCTTTGCTGTTGTGTGGAATGGCCACTGAGTCGAGGTGCTGAGCAAACACACCCACAGACCGAGAGCCGAGTTCTTTTAAGTGTTGGGAACTGACTGAAATACCTGTCCTTCCTTGGCTGCCAGTTCTTTTCTTAGCCTGCCTGCTGCCTCCTCCCTGATATTTCCATAGCTCCTGCCTCCTCCCCGTTATTTCCACAGCTCCTGCTAAATCTGGCTGCTGAGTTCACTGAGGACAGGGGGCTGTGGGATAAGTTAAGGAGCTTCTGCAGGCATCTACATCATTACAGTGATATTTCTTTCTTTTCAGTGTATTACAGTGCAAAGGTGTTTAGCAAACAGTTTAACAAGCTTCATCTGCAGAATTTTGGCCTTGTTGTGTTTTCACTTGTGGAAAAACTTGTCTCTGTTCAGCTCTGGAATAAAAACTCCGAAAATTCCATGATGACCTCAGTACTCAGGTTAAGTTCTCAAACTGCACATAGTCATCCAAGCCCATTGTTTTAGAGTATTGTTTTCATTGCCCCTCTCTTTTGGGTACATTTAATTTTAGCCTTTTGCAATCTTCCTGTTTCACCAATAGCCCCCAGATTCATCTTGCTCTACTCAGCTAATTGGATTAACGCATTATATTTATTGTAGGGTATTGATTTGATAATACCAATCTTCCACTCGTAACTGTAATCTCATATTTTCTCTGCCCTCAAAGCTCACCAGCTAAATGTCCCTCCTGCCCCACCTTTGCACTTGGACTTCATATAAAATCACAGCAGTGATTAACAGCCCTGAGGCCACTGATGCTCTGCCCTGCAGGCCCCTTGATGCCTTCAGGAGCACTGCAGGCTGAGGCAAAGGTGTTGGATCTCCCACATCTCCTAGTAGCTGTTCCATGCTGACAGAAATGACCTCCCAAAATCTGGGGCTTGTGTTTTTACAAGTGGTTAGTCACCTGGGTGCTTAGCCTTGGTACCTTTGGGGGAGGTTAAATACCTCAAATATTTTCTTGCCCGTGCTCACTCTTCAGTGTTCAGACTTCTGGCAAGAGCTCAACATCCCAGTTCCCTGGTGACCTGTGGAAATCTCTGCCTAAGTGTCTAAAGCATATAAATCTTCAGTTTTTTGTGGAGTCAAGAAATGTTTTCAATGAGACAAAGTCTGTTCACTGAAATGAGCAGCTTTTCAGGAACAGTGGCAAACAGAATCTTTGTGACCCTCCGTGTAAAGCAAGTGCTTTGCTGTGTGCCAGTCAGGGTGCACGTTCAGGTACTATGGACTCTGCAGAGTTTGAAGCTTCATGTCTATCTTTATTTTGACTCCTGAAAAACCACATTCACTCTGTAAACTGCATTCTCTGAAAGGCTCGAATTGTGCTCTGCACTGGCCAGGGGTTTTCCTCAGCTTCTCCTCAAGTGAGCTGAGATTTCCTCCAGCCTGAGCTGCCTTGGCTTGCCTTTGGGTGCCTCTGACCACGGTGAGGCTCCATCAGCCATCCTGCCCCACACCGAGGCTGATCCTTTGCGAGGAGCTGCTTGCCCTTGGGACTCTGGCAGTTCTCCCATCTCCTCCAAAACAGGACTGCAACAATGCCTTATTTTGGCAGAGGGGGAATGGGAAGCAGAATGGTCTGCCTGTCCCTTGGTTACACATGGTGCTAATAACACCAAGGTTGTGGGTGTGATCCCTCTGCAGGTCAGTCATGGCAGAACTGGACTTGATGATCCCTGTGGGTCCCTTCCAACTCAGAGGATTCTGTGATTCCATGAAACCTGCTGTGCAGTCCAGAGCAGAGTCTGATGTGCTCACACAGGGAAGAGCAGTCTCCGGGTGTAGGTAGCTTCATTTTTTGTCTCACTTTGCAGTTGTCACAGTTTTAAAGAGTATTTTCATTATTCTATGGCAGTTGTAAGACACTTCCATGGTTTGACAGCTTCTATGCCAGATAACTACTCATCACACAGATGAATTTCTCTTTCAAAATCAACATTTCACTTTTCTGAGATCCAAAGCAAGGAGAGGACAACCATCAGGAAGTAACAGGCTGTAAACACGAGGGGTGGGAATGCTGTCACAGGGATACCAAAGGAAGATTTGATTGTGAGGGAGTGGGGTTTTTTGTGCTGTTTGACCTTGTGTTGACTGAGAATTTGGTCATGTGCTTCACAACCACTGCTGAGAGGGGAGGAGGAAACACAGCAGAAAAATTGCTGGTTGTACCTGCTCAACCTTAGCTATTCCTTGAGAAAATAAACCTTTTTCGCTTCTTTCAGTTGTGACGGTTTATCTCTGGCTGAAGTTTTACTTCTATTTATCAATAAAGAAATGCATTTCCCCCTCAGAGAAAAGAATTACTCACCACTACTCTAACTTGCTAATTCCTCTCATTTCTCTGAAGGAACAGTGCAGTAGTTGACAGCAGTTTTTGGGAGGCCCAGCCCTGGGACTGCAAACAAATACGTGTCCAGTCTGGGATTCTGTCCCCAAACAGCAGCAAAGCTCCTGGAATGGGAGTGTAAGTTCATTTAGGACAAGACTTACAAGGAGTGGCTGAGGTCCCTTGTCTTGTTCAGCCTGGAGAAGAGGAGGCTGAGGGCATCTCCTGGGAGCTGCTCCTTCCTTGAGGGGAGGTGCTGATCTCCCTGTGACCAGGACAGGACAGGAGGGAATGCAGTGAAGCTGTCAGGGGCAGTTCACATTGGACATTAGGACAAGGCTCTTTGCTGGAAGGGTGGTTGGCCCCTGAAACAGGTTCCCCAGAGCCGTGCTCGTGGCACCGAGCCTGTCAGTTCAAGGAGCATCTGGAGGACACTGTCACAGGGCTTAGTTTTTGGTAGTCCTGCAAGGAGAGGGGTATTGGACTTGGTGATCCTTGTGGGTTCCTTAAAACTGGAGGTATTCTGTGATTCAGTAACATACCACTCATCTGGTTTTATGAAGTACATGCTTTGCAAGACGAGCAAGCACATCAGACCATCTCTGCTGCCTGCAGCCAGTGGATCTACTTTTGGGTGGAAAGGTCACTCAGGTGTTTCTGAATCGTGTAGAAACAGGCTTGCTATGGCCTGGCAGCATCCACATCCCAAGACACGAAAAAGTCTCTGCTAAACAGGTTGCTGTGCAGTGGATAAATTTGTTTTAAAAAACAGAGCTTGCAAATTAGGTTTTATTTCTCGTAATAGAACTGAAGTCATGCTTGGCAAGTACCTGAGGGTCCTCTGGTACAACTTAGCATTGCCCATGACAGTGGGCTATTAGTTCATCTCAGAGCAGCTGAAAAACAGAGAGAGTTTTGCAGTGTTTGGTCAGGGGATTGGTGTTAAAAACCAGATTATTATAAAAATGGGGAAAGTTTTCTAGGAATGGAATTGTCGAGTTGTGCAAAAATAAAGCTAACAGGTGGCTGGTGCTAACCAGGCAAATAGGAATAAATGATGATTTGGATGCAGAGCTGTAACCTTGTTGAAGATATCCAGCATTTTAATAAGCTCCAGGTACATAAATTCCTGAGGGTCCAGTCCTGCAATGCACTTTGCAAATGGACTTAATTGAGTTGTAATGAGGCTGGTTATTGGGCAACTGTTCCACTTAGACCAGCTCGTTACAGGATTAGATTCAAACTCGTGAGTGCAACGTGGTTTAGAGCAGCACTTAAAACATTTCAGTGTCAGAAGGCCATCAGAAATAAAGAAATAAAAATCAGCAAGAAATAAAGAAAGCATAAATAAACCTTATTTATGCTTTTAAACATCACGTTACCTTGAAATGCACCTTCCTGCAAATGGATGGCTGAACCCAACCTGCAGCAGAAATGTTTCCAGTCGGTCTTGGATGTTGATCATGTTGTGATCTGGCTCAGAAGGACTCCTGTTGAGAAATGGTATGTCAGCCTGTAACTAAAAATGACCTGAGAGGAGATTCCATAGGGAGAGGCTTGAGGGGGGCTCCTGCTCTTCGAAAGCTTCAAGGAGCCAATGGGCTGCTGAAAGTGGTGGCACACTCTGTCCTCCTGCAAGTAATTGATTTTATTAATAAAAAGGATTATGTTCTTAACAATCCTTAAATATTAATAGCTGAATTTCTGAGTATAGCAGAGAACATTCTGATCAAGATTGAATTTTTACTTTTTCAATTCCTGTCAGTGTTTACACACTGACAGTTTAAAAGAACAGCAAATACCTTCAAACATCTATTTAGAAATAAAATTGTCTACAGGGCTGACTAGTACTGCTGAGGGTTGGGAACCCATTCTGTGACATGCCAGAGGAGACTGACAAACACAATTCCCTGCATGGGATCTTGGAGGGAAGATTTGATGCCACAGTGATAATTTTTATCTTAAAATGCTTCTTCTGGAGGTGAGAGAAGCATGTTTTAGTGAAATGCACAACTTTATTTCATCATATTTGGGGTGGAAGGGAGGCAAAGTTTGAGACTTCTGTATTAGGAGCAAGATAAAGTTATTTAAACTGCATCCCACACATCCAATCCTTTTCTCCACACTGTAGGTACAGTACTTGTCCAGTTCTATTTAACTTGTCCTCAGGCTTACATGGAAATCTCTGCTGAAATATAATGCTACAATTGCTGTCTAACTGTTCTTAAATAGGTAAAAATGACCTATCAATACATAATAAACCAAGATAATAAAATATGTTATTCATGTTTTCTGAAAGTCTCAATTATTTCTATTTGGATATCAATTAGAGTTTGGGTTTAAAGAGAATTCAGAGCACTAACATTCCATTTGCTTACTCTGAATTAGATGGCAGTATGCTTCACTTAATATAAATTGTGTGTGATTACTTACAATCAGTTTAAATCAATAAGTTTGTGATGGATTTTTACCCTGTGCTGTGGTTTCTCAGTAATAAATCCCTTGTTTAAATCCAGAGGCATCGCTTCTTTTGGCAGCTTTCCATGCATTTCAGTAATGAGTATTGGATAGGCACAGTTTCAGCAAATCAGCATTTAAGAAGGAAAAAAAAAAGTCTCTGTAGAGGATAAACGCATTAAAAAAATCAATTTAACTCAACTAGTCCCAATTCAAATTAATAGAATACTTGGCTTTGAGAATCTGAGACTGTTGCTTGTAACAGCAATGTGTTTGTGTCCTGGCTAAGGAGTGTGAAGGGAATGTGGTCTGGGATTGAAGGGTTGGAAGCTCTGTTACAAAATCCACGGAGGATGGGTGCAGATGTTATTTTTACATTTGACTGATTGAGCTGAGTCACAGTCTGGCCTGGCTTGTTCCCAAGGTCGTGCCACCCACCTGCAGAAACTGCTGTCTGTGCCCCAGAAGAGAAGACTCCCATGGTCTAGAGGAGGATGCTCTGGAGAACTTGCTTGGTGGTCACAATAGCATATAATAAAAGCTATCCCAGGCACAGAAGTGTTTGTGGTTGGGTTTTAGGAGGAGCAAGGAAAAGAGTCCCGGAGGGGGTGGCAAGGCAGCAGGCACTTCGGGGTGTGACATCCTGGGTGAAGGATGGCTTGCTGGGGAGATGGGTGTGGGAGGGGTTGGGGAGTTCCTTGAAGAGGGAGGAAAATGTCAGAGGGCAGACCCTGAGAGGGGCCCTGCCCAGGGTGTGTCAGGGGCGGCAGGGAGGGGGCACAGGATGGACCAGGCTCTGCTCGGGGGGCCCAGCAATGGCACAAGAGCAACGGGCAGCAACTGATGCCCAGGAAGCTGCAGCTGGACAGGAGGAAGAACTTCTTCCCTGGGCAGTGCCCCAGCTCTGAACAGGCTGCCCAGGGAGGGGCTGCAGTCTCCTGCCTGGGGATATTCCAGAGCCCTCTGGACACAATCCTGTGCCCTGTGCTCTGGGCTGGCCCTGCCTGAGCAGGGAGGTGGGAGCAGTGACCCCCTGGGGTCCCTTCCAGCCTGACCCATCCTGGGATTCTGGGACATGGGCTCTAGGGATGATGGAGCGCAGGGACAGCCCGCCTGGCTGTGGCACTGCAGCCCCCACCCCACCTTCTGGTGAACTCCTGGAAGAAAACCTCTTGGTCTAAAGCACCAGCTCGACTTAATCACATGGGGAGTGTGAATAGTAATTAATTGAACCAGAGTGGAGAAATTAGTTTTCATCTTCCTGACTGGAAAGCAGCTTCTAGGCCAGGAGGCTGTTCCCCAACTCTCGCTGAGCTCTGTTCTCCAGCTCATTTCTGCTCTGGTGTGACCATACCTATGGTCAGCCTTTCTCCCACCTCGCACGTCAGCTCCCGGTTCAAAGTCACGCACTAGTGCAGTGTTGCTTCCCAAGGCTGAACAGACTTCACAAAGGAATTCGTAGAAGAAATAAAGCATGGAAATGAATAAGTGAAATCCTGAGCTTCAAAGAGCTCCAAAAAAGTCAGGGAATGCCAAATACTGCATGGGGAGGCAGTGAGGGGCAGTGTAGGGAAGGGTCTGTGGGAAGAGAGCAGTAAAGGGGGAAACAAGTGTTTGTTCTGGTAGTTTAGGGATGTGTCGGGTAAAATCACTGAGCTTTGATGCAATCACCAGAGTTAAAGATATGTACTGTCATTTTCCAGGTGCCCCGTTTCTGTGAATAAATCGTGTCCTTTTCTGGAGCGTTTGGGTTGTTTGGGAAGCGTGTTGGCACCTGTGGAGCTCCTGCAGCCACAAGGGTGGTAAGGAGGTGTTTAACAGCATGGGTTGCCTTTTTAAGGCTCCATAGATCTGCTGGCCATCTTGGTAGGAAACAGCAGCTGTTAGTGGTTGTTTCTGTTCAGCAGAACAAAGTGTGCTGGGATGGGGGTTGTGGTCCTTCCTCTGCAATGTCACAGAGGTGCTTCATGTTTGTTACCAGACTGACCCACGACCTCCACGTATGTGCTCTGTGTGCTGGCCTGCCTTCTGCCCCAGGCCTTTCCCTTGCTGCTTCTTCAGAAGTACCTTATTAATTCCTGCTTGTGAAGGATAATTTTGTATCTGGGCAACCTGAGTGCTCTGATTTGTAAAGTAATTGCTGCTGGATCCAAGCGTTGCATCAAGGCTGACACTAAAAGAAGTGTTCGAGATGTGCATGCAAGTGTATAATTTTATGTTTTTAATTCATTGGATTTAGAAGGTCATAGAATAGTTTGGGTTGGAAGAGACCTTCAGGATCACGGAGTTCCCTGCCCCCACAGCATGACCCAGGTGTCCCCATGCAGTGCCACGTCTGACTGGCAGCATGGGAGTCACTCACTTCCACTCGAATGGAAACTAGTTTTGAGCAATACTTGCCTGTGAGCCCAGCTGAAAGTGTAATTATAGCACACAGGGAGACAGTGCTGTAATTGAACTGTTGCTGATAGGCAGTGAAAAATGACTGTCCTTTGAAGGCTGTGCCCATCCTTTTCTCTCTCTCGTGGTATCTGTTTTAAGATCAGTTTGTGGTAATCACAATAGTTGGCATTTCTTATCCTTGGAGCCTTCCAGGTCTCATCCCCTCAAGGTAATAACCACTTGGACTTCTTGACCTGTGCTTTAAGCCACTCTCAGGTGTTCCAAGGAGATACTTTAGGGAAGAAATATGTTCCCTACAGTCACTAACTCCCTTTTCTCTGCATATGGATACCATAGAATTGCACAACAGCAAGAGCTGCAGATAAGGTGCCCTGTCCTTGTCAATGAAAGCTCTGGTGTTCCAGTGCTGGGGCACCCCAGCCTGTTGCAATGGTGCCTAAGGGTTTGTAGTCACCTTCAGCACATTTACCACATCCAAAGTAGGGCAGATGGAAATGGCTTCTGGTGAGGAGAGCACCTACTTCTGGTTTGTTTTATTGCTTAAGACCGTTTGCTCAACCTGCCTTTTTTCTTCCCTTGCCTTTTAGGCAAATATTTGGGTGATCCAAATATTATGCAAAAGTTTTGCATAACTGCTGGCAAAATCCCTCCACTCCTGCTGAAGCCTCTGGTTTCAGGAGGAAAGGGAAGGCTGCTGAATCCTGGGGTTTGTGGGTTTTTTTGAGGGGATGGGGAAAGATATTCAAGAAAAGTCACTGAACTTTCTACTCAGGTATGGGAGCTGGTGGTGCAGGATGCTCTGATGGATCGTGGGTCTCCTCTCCTGTCTCCCCGTGCAAACTGGTGCAGATCAGTGTAATCAGCACATTGTGTCTGTGTGAACAAACTTGGTGTTCCCCCAGCTCTTGCATGAGAGGTGTGGATGGCTGTGGTGTAGGTAGGTTTGAACACCTTGAGTTTTGGAGTTTGGAAGTGTGGTTTCTCTCTGCCTTCTAGAGCTGCAGTGCTTTCCTGGAGTCATCTGCAGGATGTCACCTCCCAGATGCTTTTCATCTTTGGGTGGCTGTGCCCTCTGCTTCAGGCTTGCTGAACATCCTGGCTCTTTGCCACTCTTTGAGCTGAGCTGTATTCCCGTGGATGATGCTGCAGCTGAATGTTGAGAAATTCTGGAGGGGACTTTGACTTGCCTTAACCTTACCTTGTGCTCAGGAGTTATTTTGGGAAGATACCGACTGAATGACACTGAACCCTGGCAGACAATGAGGCCGCAATCAGTGGAGGCAAAAAAAGGTTCTCTGCAAAACTTCTTCCCTTTGTTCTCCTTTCTTTATGGAAAAATGTGTAAATTAGTGAATCTGAGAGCAGGGGAAGGTTTTGCTCCCTCTCCCCTCCCTGACGAAATGGGGAGGGACAGGCCAAACTCCCTGGGCTTGCTGGGGAGTGGTGTCACAGCAGGGAATCCACCCAAATCCTGCCCCATCACCTGACACTCAGTGTTCTCTCACTGAAGTTTGAGTGAAGGGAAGCTGCCTGGAGAAAGGCCTCAGAGCAAGTGGGAGTATTGCTCCACCTGGACCTGGGAGGTCCCCACTCACTGCTTTTATTTCTTTTATCCTTTACAAGGGAAAGTGAGAGAGGGACACACTCCACTCATAAAGAAAATCCTGCTGTAGTTTGGAAACCCCAGCAATTACAGTTGCATTCATTTAGTGTGAGCTGCTGAAGAGTCAGAGGATCACTTGCAAGTGCATTGAGATTTCCCTCTCTCCAGTGCTAAACTGCTCCTTCTCTCTCTGGGAAGAAGTTGAGACAGCAGCTTCTCAACATACCTGCTGGTGCACGAGCCATCTGCTGAAGAGAACAAGTTCCTTTTCCAACTCTATTTTCCATCTTTCTGTATGTGCTGTCATGGTAGACTGTTTTCTGCCAAGAACTTTTGGTTCCTTTGGCAAGAGGGGAAGTGCCAGAAGTGCAGCCCTCTTCAACAGAGCAACTTTTTAGAAACTGAAGTCTTTGATCTAGAGAAGGGACAGATTCCACCCACCCCACTGCATCCCCAGGTTACTGGATGAATCAGGGGCTTTGAGTAGTACATACTGAAAAAAAAAAAAAAAGGATTATGAAGATGTTTCTTGTCCTCTCTCCCTCTCCCCTCTTTCCTTTGACTCCGTGTCAAGGTACTAAATTTCTATTCCAATAAAGATGTGACCGAAGACTTACCAGTGAACTCGTGTTGAATGAGGGAGCTTTGGGGAGCTTAGCTGGGAATTTGTAGGTTATTTACAGACAAAGGTCCTTTTCACAGTGGCAGTGTGCTCAGATAAAATGCTGGGGGGTTGCCGCAGCTCTGCTGTTTGACATTTAGCAGCTTGTATCCCATCCGTGCCCTCCGACTTCCAGAAAGGATTGTCTGCGCGGTTTGTGCTGCAGCGCGTCTTCATTTCAATTGCAAACTGCGGCCATTGGTATTGCACAAATACCCGCTCGGGCACTCGGGTTTCTCAGCAAAAGGACTTGAAAGGAGACTGGACGTGGTATTCGGGATCGATGTCTCCGGGAGTCGCGTTGTGCCCGGAGGCTCTCACGTTTTGTGCTGACCTGGGCTTAGTTCAGAATTGCCCCCGCAATGTTCTTCCCACGCGTTTTTTTCCCCTTTGTACCAAAGGCAGGCTTTGAACTGGTGTTCTGTGCTGTGCCTCTTCTCCCCGTTGGGCACAGGGAGGATTCCTCTGCTAACACAACCCAGAATCCAGTGCTTTCTCCCGAGGGAGCTGAGGCGGAGCCACGGGGACTTCGGGAGCCCTCTTGAGCTGTGGCCTCGGGAAGCCTCTGGCTCTGTCCTCTCATTTTCCCTCCATCCTGACGTCTGGCTCCAGCTGATCCATGTCAAATGAGCGTGGATAAAGCTGCTGTGGAACTGCAGCAGGGTCGGGCTAGAGCAGGAACTCCTCTGAGGAAGGAGCAGTTGGCTCCTGCCATGGCTGAGCGCGTCTGAAGAGCATGAAGGAATTTGGGATGCACAGCCTGTGATGTCTTTCATCTTGCCACTGCTTTACCCTACAGGATCCTTTCTGGGTGCTTTGAACTTTTTCAGGATTAAAAGAGGGTCTCCAGTGACCTTTTCACTTGCCCTCCCGTTCCAGTGAGGGAGGGTGTCTTGGATTTCTGGGCTGTTAACATGATGATGCATTTAGTGCAGAGAAGTTGTTTGGTTTGGATTTTTCCGTTTTCCTTTCTATTTTTTTTTTTTTTTCAGATAGTTGAATTAGGCTGGTTCCAGCCTAGTTTTATACCAAAGCTTTTGTCTCTATTCTGAAGGGCTGAAGGCATATCACTACTTTCTTATTTAAATTCTAAAATTGTCTTTCAAATCTTACCTCTTCATTTCTTTTGTAAAAGTCTTTCATGGCCTTTTGAGGGATGAACAAAGACAGTTTCAGTAGTGCAGTGTTGCTAAAAGGCCGTAAATCCCACTCTTAACACAGAATTTGCATAGTCCCAAATCATGGCACTGAAGAGTAACTTCTGACCACTGAACTGCGCTGGATTCTGGTGAAGTTGGAGCCATGTCCAGGGAGTGTTGGTGGTTCTGGAGGGACGTGGTTTGCTTGTTCACCCTTCGTGATGAGGTTTGCTTTATATTTGGTTGAGCAAAGTAGAGCAAGGAACCCTCTGTGTCGGTTCATCCTTGGCTGGATCCTATGGAAAAGGGCTCCTTCCTTCATGGAGAGCTGGAAACACCGAGGTGCAGGGCAGGCCCCCATGAGCAGCAAGGGAGGAGTGGGGAGCAGACCCATATTCCAGCCCCAGAGTCCTGGAGAGGCTGAGAGGGGGATAAGGAGAGAGAAGGCTCTTGCTTTATCCCTGCCTCCCTCCTTGTGTGTCCACCCAGGAATGGCAATAGTTGTTTCCAACCCTTTTGTTTGGATCTGTCACACCTGGTGCATTTCTGGTTTTGCTGTTGCAGAATTTAACCTGCTCTGGTTTGGTTTCTCCTAAGCCAGCTCTGGAGGTTCAGTGTGCTCCTGGGATTCTTCCTTGAAAGGGAAGGAGTAGGCAGATCCATCTCCCAGCTCCCGGGATACTGTCACATAAATCAGCCATCCAAACGTGTTTGCTATGGAGGCAGGTCTGCTTTTTGATTATCTACCTTATTACCAAATATATTGTGCTCAGGGAAATGGAGGGAACCTTTTCCTTGCTAAAGGCTGTGGAGACCTTTCAAATCCCTGTGACGAGCTGTACATTAAACCACACAGTTGTGGTTCCCCCCGTGTGTTACTATTGAAGAATTTTGCTGTGGGCTTTATGAAATAAGCAGTTTAGCTGTAGTCAGCCAGAGGGCTGCAGATCCACCACAGCAGCTTCACAGGCTAATAAGCTTTCTCTTAATGGTGTCTGTAAAGCTGATGCTGCTGGAGTTGTAATGTTATTTCTCAACTTGAAGTGGGATCCTTCCAGGCGTGCCTGCCGTGTCTTCCCAGCTGAATTAGCCCCTGCAAAGCAGCCTCTACCTTCGTGGTGGTAACTGGGGGTGACTTTTGGAGGAGGATGGCCAGAAGATAGCCCTGAGCACTGGCCCAACCTGTACCCCAAGGCAAAGAGACAGGTCACAGTTGCACACATGCACTGGGATTTGGAAACTGTGAAAAGCAGGCCTTCCTTTGGAAAGGAAACTAAGTTTTGGCAGGTGCCCTGTGGGCCATGCAAAATCTCTTCAAAGAATTAGATTTTAACTCTTTTAAAGGAGTCTTGAGCAATGTCAAATGACTTAAAATATGACAAAGCTTTTCTGTTAATGGCCAAGTTAATGAGGCACTGAAGTGATTTCTCTTCGGAGGGAGCAGCATCTTCATCTCTGCTGGTTCCTAAGGGCACATTGGGTAAACACCATTTGGGAATGGTGGGGGTTCCAGATGATCCTGTCCAAGGCAGGGGCACAGATGAGGAAAACTTATTCTCTTCCTGCCCTCTTGCCTTATCTTGTGAGTTTGTGGCTTTACTAGGATTGCAGGTGAAGTCTGTGTGTGTTCTATTGAACCTTATCTCCCTCAAACTTTGAAGGAAACGTCCCTGAGCAACCTGGTCTAGTGGAAGGTGTCCCTTGCCCAGGCAGGGGTGTCGGAATGAAAGGAGGTTTAAGGTCCCTTTCATCCCAAACCATTCTGGGATTCTGTGATCTGCCTCCCTCAAATTAGTGGCATGTTATGTAAAGGAGGGGGTGTGTAGGAAAAACCCTAATGAAAGCATGTAATAGTTTTTGCAAGCAGTTCAGTAGGAGATAGCTTTTTGGCTCTAGGGAGAGTAAACAACTAGAAAATTATGGTCATTTGACAGCAGGAAATCTATTTTTTGTCATTACTGTATATTGGAGACATCAGTGAATGAGACTGTTTAAGCCTTGATCAGTCACCAGCCCACACAGGATCACTTTCTTCTTTGCTCTTTCTCTTCATTTAATTTCATTGCTGGGATTGACAGATTCAAGTATGAAAGGCTTTCAGTAGGTGAGCATTCCCATCTCAAGGATTAGCCTGGCTTGTTAGTTTTCAAATCTCATTTTGGAATACATTGCATTAAATTACATGAAATTACCAAGCACTTTAATTACTTTTTTTTTTTTTTTACCCAACCATTCTTCTCTACTGCTATTGCTTACAGAGTATGGAGAAAAGTGGAGTAGTTTGCTGATGCAATATCACATTCCCTGATTGTTTTGTGCTTCAGGAGATGAAGAGAAGTTTAGCTACTGCATTGGGAAGCACAAAGGCACCCCCGTGCCAGAACTCCAGGTTGCTGTAGGACCCTTCCTTTGACAGTGTCCCACATCTGAGGAGACTGAAGAGCCAGCTGTGTCTCTTGAGCTTCTTTTGCAGAGGGGAAGAAGCCCCTCACTGATTTGGAGATGGAGATGAATGGGTTGTATTATCCTTTTAGGTGTTGCTCCTAATCCTGTCAGCATTGACTTGCTGCTGATGTAAAGTTTTGTCACCTGGGAAGGAGAAGGAAAGGAAAGCAGAGCAAAATGGAGCAAGGGGTGAATTTACAAAGCTCCTAATGAAAAAGGATAGTGATGAGGAAAGAATTGTTGTTTGTAATTGGAAGGCGGTGGGATCTTCCCATCCGAATTACCATTTCTAATTGACTTGGAGGAGAGTGCTCCGTGGTTTTCCTGCAGTGGTGTTGCTAGGAAGTGTTGCTAAGCAACTACTCAATGACTGAACCGACCTTTAAGATAAATATATGTATTTTCTCCCCGTTTTGATGCTGGAGAGCAAACCTCTATTTTGTCTCTGGTACTGGCCTTTCTCTGGGCAGTAGGAGCTGTTTGGGTGTGGGAATTGCTAAATAATAGTCTGCTTAAGATGTGGCAAAGCCGTTTTGTAGCACAACCTTTTTGTCTGTAACAGTCTCAGCAGCTCGACTTCTTTCTTGCGATGCGAGCAGCAAAACTTGGCAAAGAACTTCTTAAATGATTTATCTGATTAATTGAGTGATCTTTATTAAATAAATCATCGAAGAATCATCCTTCACTGTTCACTGGGGTGCAGGGGCGGGCAGGGCAGAAGCAGAGCACGGGATGGCTGTTGGTGCAGTGTGACAAACAGGATTGAAACATTCCCAATGGTCAGACCTTCTCCTAAGAATCCCGGTGGCACAGCACAAAGCAGCTGCTGGGACCTCTCAGGAGCATTTTGCTTTTACCAGCTGTCTGTGAAGCAAATCTCTTTGTTTATTGTCATGTTCAAATGAATTCATGCTCATAATTTCTTGAATGCTTTTGCCTCTCCAAAAATGTGTCACATGTTTGATTTTGTATTTCTAGAGGAACAATTAGAATAATCTGTCAGGCTCTAATTTAAAAGTACCTCTAGTTAAAGAGAGCTTTCAGAAAGCTTTAGAGGCGTTCTGGGTTTTGCCTTGGCTGAGGCTGAAGTCCCACAGTTCCAAGCCTTGCTGGTGGAATGTTGAGTGCCAGCCATGGAAGAGTCCTGAACTTTGTCTGTGGTCCTTCTTCCCTTTCCATGAAGAACTTTTCCCAATATCCAACCTGCCCCTCCCCTGGCACAGCTGGAGGCTGTTCGCTCTCCTCCTGTCCCTTGTTCTCTGGGAGCAGAGCCTGACCAGAGAACAGATATGGAAGGGCAGCTTCTGCTCCTCAGGATGCCCAGGCAGAGGTTGGTGTCCTTCAGGGATGGGTGGGAGGTTCCTTTCCAGCTCAAAGGGGAGAGGAAGAGGGTCTTGGGCAGCCCAGGTTGTTTTGGTGCTGGGAGCTGGGTGGTGCTGTCCCCTCTTGCAAACCTTTGGCTGAAAGAAGAGAAGGCAAGGCAAGGAAAAGCATGAACCACCAGCAAGAGCCTCTGAGAAGGGAGAACAGGGACCAGCCAGGGGCTGTGGAGAGGCAGGTTTTGCTTGGCCAGTGCTCAGCAGCCACAACCTGCCACGTGCTGTGTGTTCTGTTCCCTGCTTTCCTCCCCCAGCCAGGCCTGTGAAGAGCCTGAACTTCCCAGTAACTTCACAAGTGTCCCTGGGCCCAAGTGTTACCAGGCTTGGAGGGTACTTTGCTCACTTTTTAAACTCTTTTCGACAACCTCCCTCAGCCCTGTCGAACTTCAGATCTCTTCTTCCCCAGGCATTGCCCCCCCAGACCCGGTTCCTTGCAGTGTTTGCAGCACCCAGCTGACACAGTGCTTGTCTTGCACTGAACCCAGCCATCCCCCCGTCCAAACTCAACTAACCCCTGGGAGCTCCAAGCTCTTTTAGCTGTCAGGGCTTTCCCACTGCCTGCCTCTGCTGTGCTTGTCACCAAGGAGGATGTCCCTGGATTTTGCTTTTGCAGACTTCAGGCATCCAACCAATCTGTCTGGATGTTGAAAGACAGGCTGTTCCTGATGGTGAGTTATCCATCCTCTCTACAACATCATGGACTTTCTCCTCTGGCTGCAGCCAGGCCAGAGTAGCTGTGTCTGAGCAGAGCACTGCAGGTGAGAATGAGCAGAGTCTTACAGTATTCCACAATAACTTCTGAAAGAGAGTGGCTTTTGCAGCTCTCTGTGCACTGCAGGACCTGTTCCTACACATGTAGCAAGGACTGGGGATGATTAGCATGAAATTGAATTTTGTCTTAATCAATCTCAGGCAGAGGTACAGCACAGGACTGACTAGCACGTAATTTCATTCCTTCCCTCCCTTAAATAATAGAGCTGCAGACTGGGAGAGGAACAGCTGCTCCTGTGGGTCACAGGGAAGAGTCCGTGCTGTGAGTGACCTGTGCAGGGGATCAGAATTCACATTCAGTGAATCAACCCAGGGCTCTCCTGGTGATGAGGTGGAGGCTGGTTTATTAGCATTTTGGGTTTGTCCTTGCTCCTAGCTCGGTGTCCAGGAACAACAGTTGCTTTAAATTAAGGAAAGGAATACTTCCAGATGGGAAGTATTAGAGGACGGGGACAGGGTATTGTGTGGATATTCTGTTGCCAAATTTTAAACCCTGAGAGACTTCAGTAACCTGATTACAAAAAAAAACCAAAAAATAAAAGTCCTCTATATGAATGTAGAAATGAATAGAAATGGACATTTCTTACTCCTTGTTTGGAGAAAGCATCCTGGGTGTTTGCAGCACCTCCCGGAGGCTGAAGAGCTCAGTTCTCTGTACAGTCCAGATTCCACAAATACCTCTCAGTACCCATGTAGTCACTGTGAAATTAGGGGAAATCATAGAATAGAATTATTTAGGTTGGAAAAGACCTTTAAGGTCATCAAGTCCAACCATTCCCCCAGCACTGCCAAGGCCACCACTGCCCCATGTCCCCAAGTGCCCCATCCACACAGCTTTTAAACCCCTCCAGGGGCAGGGACTCTAAACCTCCATGGGCAGCTGTGCCAGGGCTGGACAACCCTTTCCATGGAGAAATTTCCCCCAGTATCCAACCTGCCCCTCCCCTGGCCCAGCTGGAGGCCGTTCCCTCTCCTCCTGTCCCTGTTCCCTGGGAGCAGAGCCCGACCCCCCCCAGCTCCCCCCTCCTGTCAGGGAGTTGCAGAGCCAGAAGGTCCCCCCTGAGCCTCCTTTGCTCCAGGCTGAGCCCCCCCAGCTCCCTCAGCTGCTCCTGCTGCTCCAGCCCCTTCCCAGCTCCGTTCCCTTCCCTGCACATGCTCCAGCCCCTCAATGTCCCTCTTGTCCTGAGGAGCCCAGAACTGCCCCCAAGATTTGAGGAGGTGCCTGAGCAGTGCCAGCACAGGGGGACAGTCCCTGCCCTGGTCCTGCTGCCACACCACAGCTGGGACAAGCCAACTTACTTTTCTAAAACTTAATCTATGGGGGAGAGAGGCTTGCATTCCCTTTCCAGTGTTTAATGCCAATCAGTTGCTAAACATTTTATTGAGCATTTCCAATTGTTTTCAAAATGATGGAAACACAGTTGATTTTATGTTTTGGTTTGTGTACCCCTATAAAACCTGGACAACATTAGCAAATAAAACAGTCATTTGTATTTGGCTTTACCATGTTAAGTAAACTTAATACAATATCCCTCAGTCCTTCCTGCAGGGCACTGTCTGGAGCAGGAGGTTCTATTGTGGTGGTGTTCAGAATTTACTGCACACTTACTGTGAGTTGTTCGGAAATTACTTTTAATTGAAATGGAACAAAACTGGCTAAGGTACATAACTGGAGAAAGCATTCAAAATCCTACAGCTTGCCACAAACTACCACAGCTTTCAGAATATATTGATTTTGCCACATTAAACACTATATGTGATATCAGGGCCTAAGATTGAGAACACGTAGAATGAATAATTTACCACTTAGAGAGAGTGAGCTACAGGAGTAAGGAGAAAAACAGCCCTATGCTCAAAGCTGAGAGCTTTTTAGAAGTGGGAGCATCTGACGTAGAAAGACCCCTGGAAGGTGAGGTTTCTACGTAGAAATTCTACAGAGCAAGAGAGAAATGTGTCTCTCTCATCTTGTGGCTTCTCTTCTCTATGTGGAAAGATGAGAAGCTCTACAGATGCATCTTTGACCTGGGCAAAGCTCCAGGTCATCCTGCTTGAAGAAGACAGGACTTGGGTTAAGGTTCAAACTCTGGTGCTTCATGTGGTGCTGGCAGTTTGTAGAGGTCAGTCAGGAGAGAGGGAGACTTGCACATCAAAGGAGAACACCTGGTGTTGGAAAAGCTGTCTCTTGTTTAACTCCTTCAGGCTTTATGGGCAGGTTTGTTGCCACAAGCAGCGAGAAGAGTGATGAGAGCCTTCCCTCCCTTCCTGTTGTTTGGGCTCAAGGAGGGATCTGTCTGGAACAGAGGGTTACCTCACACACCTCCTCTGACCTTGGGATCGTTTTGCAAAATGACTCATGAGAACTGCAGGTGTTCCCAGTTCCGTGGAAAAATGAAAACTTGGTGCCTGCCCAGAACTTCACCAGCAGAGATGATTTTTCCATGGAGCTGCTCAGCATCTGCAGGGCTGTTTGCTGAGAGGTTCTGACTTGCTCGTTTGACATAGCTATTTAAAAGGTGGCGATTCCTCACCTCTTCCCTCACCCAAAACACACAGTGCTCTGCCTCCCTGCAGCATTCCTTCCTGTTTCTTAGGAGGACAGAATGGAATCAAGGCAGGCCATTATGCATAACAATTAACATACATTTGAAGTAAAGCAGCGAGTTGTCACCTAGTATGACAAGTGGAGGAGGAAATTGGAAGTTGATAAACATGAATTGTTAATATTTTTCTACAAGGAAACCATGAGAAGATACATGGTAGAGAAATGGCATTCCTTCCTCCTCCTCACCTCTCTCTCCTTAGCCTCCCTTTACTTTGTGGTTCAGAAAGTGTCAGGTTTTACTGATCAGAGCCTCAAAACCAAAACAAGCTGCAAAGGACTCATCCCCTGCTTGGTGTTGTTTCTGAGCACATGGTTTCACTACTCTGGGCCTTTAATTTCCCTCTCTCTCTAGAAGGTAGCCACCTCACATCTCTGTTCAGATGCAGAGCCTGAGGAAATTATGGAAAGAGACTTCTGTTTGCAAATTGTCTTTGAATCCCTGAGTAGGAGCCTGGTAACATTTTCAAGGTTTTCCTAATCACAGTTACAGCCAAATGTCGGTGTCTCTTCTGACACAGTGGGGGAAATTAAAGGATGTGCCATGGAACGCTGGGACACGTAGGAATACTGATAATAGTAATTGTACTGAATGGTTCAGCTTTTGGTTTTCCAGACTTAGCTCTGCCAGCCTTTGCATTGGCTTGGATTTGACTCTGAGGTACAAGTGCTTTGTCATAATGTTACGGCACAGATTTGTTATTGGAATTACTGTTACCAGTGTCAAACTTGTGTTCACTCTTCTCCTAACTCTACCTGAAAGAGGCATCTAGTAAATTGGAGCTCTGAGCTAGAATAATATCAAGAACTGGAGAGGTCTTTGGTGATTAGTTTGTGCAGGGTAATAATGCAGATGGCAGAATCATTTTCTTGCAGGGCTGGAAGCAGGTGAACTGGCAGGGAAATGACAACGACTACCTGCTCAAACAGTGACTGTTTCCTCCTCCTACACCTTTCAGAGGCTTGTAAGATCCCTGCAAAACACGGCTTTTTACTGTTCGGAAAAACTGGTACTAGTTCTGTTGTTATCAGCCCAAAGAAAATTACTTTGTTAAAAAAGAAACTAAATGATTCCAGCATAAAATGAAGAAAGGTGTTGGCTGTAGATTTGTGAATAGAGGCAAAGAAATAGCCACTATGTGTTGGACAAAGGTTTAGGGCAGTAATTCCCTCTCCTTATCTCCTGGTGCTCCAGGAGTGTTGAGTGCAGTGTAATACGAAGGCAGCTCTCTGGGAATTGGAGCTGGAGAGTTGTTCCTGCCTGGTACAAAGGGCCTGAGGTGGTATCTGTTCAGCAAGAAAGGAGTCCTGACTCTGTGCTGAGTGATACAGCAGAAAAGGTGCTATTTAGAGGATTATTCTGAAAGAACAGTTTTATTAAGTATTATCTTGTCAGTGATGTCAGATTTTGCAATTTCCCCTTCGCGTCAGAAATCCTTTGCTTTGGGAATTCTTTACTCCTATTTTTGGTCTTCCAACAGAATTGACAGGACCAGAGAAAATAATCCCAAATTGCACCAGGGGAGGTTCAAGTTGGACATCAGGAAGAGTTTCTTCACTGAAAGGGTGGTCAGGCACTGGCAGGGGCTGCCCAGGGAGGTGGTGGAGTCCCCAGCCCTGGAGGTGTCCAAGGAAGGACTGGATGTGGCACTCAGAGCTCTGGGCTGGGGGCCAAGCTGGGGATCGGGCACAGGTTGGACCTGATGATCTTGGAGGTCTGATTCTGTGGATTATATTTTCCAGGTTTGTTTCTGGAAGTGGGGATAAGCAGTTTCACTTCAGGTTTTGTTAGTAAACGCCAGCCGTGGAAGACTGGCCTTTTCTAGTGGGAAAGCTTCCAAAGCTTTTACCTGCAGCAATTTCTCCCTTTCAAAGATGTTCCGCCAGAAAAGAAATCAGTGGCCCTTCTTACAAAAGCATTATTCCTGCTCAGTGGCCCCTCAGACAGCAGCAGGTTTTTACCCAGTCCAAGAGCCTGAAGAATCCTGAACTTGTGATTCCTCAGTAACCCCGAAAGAACGTGGCTCTACCTCGGTCCTTGCAGGACGGGTGATGTGGATTAAAATGAAGGGGCCCAACCTGGTTTGTGCATTCTGGTTTGTAAGGAGAGGGTGCTGCTCTGGAGACAGGAGGGGATGCAGGTTGGGAAGGGTGTGCTGGGCATTTTAATCCCCATCTCCTGAGGCTGCACTTAACAGCAAGGAAGAGTGAGAGGCTGCAAACTAGAAATGCCCTCGAGCTTTTCTGTTCTTCTTCCAAGTTTGGTCCCAGCCCTGCTGCCAAACCAGCTCTCAAGCTGCTGAATCCAGCTCTTTCCCCTCTTTTCCTTGTTCCCACACCCTGAATATCTGTGCTGGGTTTCCACCATGGTGCTCAGCAGTCGGATCTCTCCCAGAGCCTTGGGAAGGTGCTGGTGCTGCCCTGTGTAAAGCAACCCCCCGGGTCCCTGCTGTGCTGGCTGGGAGCACGTGGGGCTGCCCCAAGGGGATACAGATGCTGAATGCCCAGACCCATAACCCACAGTGGGACTAGTGAGTGCTCACAAGGCAGCAGAGCCTTTCCCTTTCCGTTCAGCCACGCACCCAATGCAATCTGCATTCCAGCAAGGGGGTGTGTTCTGAAATTAAAACAAGGTGGTGAGAAGTTTAATAGGGTGAGAAGTTTAATAGGATTCATGAGTTTAATCTCTCTTGACAAACTGAGTTCGCCATGATAGTGAAAGAGAGGTGTTACTAGGCAATTAAATTGCCTTAGTTTCTAGACAGGGTCTTAAATGGACAATTGGTATGGGCATATTGCCTGGTACAGTGTTTTAATACTAGATGATAAAATTATTTCCTGTCAAAAACCTTCTAAATGTGGGAAACTAAAGAATATCTTCAAGCCTAAAAATGTTATTTATGTATTCATAAAAGAATATTGGGAAAATGCTAGAGAGCATTTTGCTAATTCCACTTGCCTTTTTAAATGGGAAATCTTGTTAGTTGGAAGCTCAAGTATTCATTTTTCTGTTAAAAATCAAAGAGGGCTTTCCACGCTGGATTAGAGAGGCTTCTGGTTTTAGAAGTCCTTGCTGAAGCACATAAAATATATTGGTTAAAACTGAGAAACTGACTGGGAGCCTCCAGCTCCAGCATCTGTTCAAGAATGAACAGAACAAAGAGCACAATGGCTGTGACCAGAGAGGGAGATAGGATTCTTTAACTGCTGAATGGGATTTTGTGGTACCACAGCCACTGCAGTAACCTTGAACAGGTCCCAGTAGTAAATTAAATAATGGGGCCAACATCTGTATTCTCTTATCTGCTTTCAGATTGCAGGGAATTCCTCTGGCTTGCACCAGTGGCTCTCTTAGTCCCCACGGCGCACACAGGGCGGGTGCGTATCCATAGAGCTCCGGGCTCCTCCACACGGCCTTCAGCTCCCTGTTTGCTTTAGATAGGGCTGTTCCCAGCACCCTGGGGAGAAGGGCAGAGCAAACGTGTGGGGGCTGTGGAGTTCAGAAAGTAGAAGGGGCTGGGAGGCTGCTGGGGGTGAGTCTGCCTGCACCAGCATCTGAATCTGACCTGAGTGGCACCTCCTAAACCAAGCTCTGAGGAATCACAGAATCACAGAATCAGTCGAGTTGGGAGGGACCCCCAAGGATCCTGGAGTCCAGCCCTCAGCCCTGCACAGGCCCAGCCCCAAGAGTCCCCCCCTGTGCCCCAGAGGATCATCCAAACCCTCCTGGAGCTCTGGCAGCCTTGGGGCTGTGCCCACTGCCCTGGGGAGCCTGGTCAGTGCCCAACCAGCCTCTGGGGGAAGAACCTTTTGCTGAGATCCCACCTGACCCTGCCCTGACACAGCTCCAGCCATTCCCTGGGTCCTGTCCCTGGTCCCCCCAGAGCAGAGCTCAGTCCTGCCCCTCCTCTGCCCCTCCTGAGGACAGTGTAGACTGTGATGAGTAATGTCACAGTGCTCCGTGTGCTTTGCGTTAGAGGTTCTCGTGAACCCAGATCCTCATACACAGGTAGGCAGAGAGAGGAGGACAAATCTGTGCTTAAAAGCACCATATTCTGCAGTGAGATTCCTACAGTTATGTCAGGCTGAGCAACTGTGATGACCCCCTGATGTCTTCAGTAATTTACTGAAATACTTCAGTAGTGTACAGAGACACAGCAGAGCCCATTTATGGTCTGCAGCTCCCTCCTGAGGGGAAGCCCCCACCTCTGCTCTCTGTGACCAGGGACAGGGCCCAGGGAATGGCTGGAGCTGTGTCAGGGCAGGGTCAGGTTGGATCTCAGCAAGAGGTTCTTCCCCCAGAGGCTGGTTGGGCACTGACCAGGCTCCCCAGGGCAGTGGGCACAGCCCCAAGGCTGCCAGAGCTCCAGGAGGGTTTGGACAACACTCTTAGGGACAGGGTGGGATGGTTGGGGTGTCTGTGCAGGGCCAGGAGTTGGACTGGATGATCCTTCCAGCTCAGGATATTCCACAATCCTTCTGCTGTTTATGTGCTATTGAGGAGTAAGAACTTTGCATCACTTTCTTTTGCTTCCTCCTTAGTGCCCAGGGACAAACATCAATGACCTGTATCCACAGTGCATATAATAACTTACTATAACACGTCATATTCATGTTCTGGAGTCTGGATGAAGAAATATTTTAGGAGGCATAGCTAAGGAACTTAAACGTGTTTTTTCTTGTCTACAAGGGATTCCTTGGCCTCTGGAGAGGATACTTCCTGGGTTAAAAACGAGCTGTTCTTTGGCTGGATTTGGATAACGTTTGTTACACAGACTCTGTGACTTGCTTAGGAATGAGCATGAAAATTAATCTCCTTCTTAAGAGGATATATAGACGAGGGGAAGCTTGAGAGATTATTATATCCTGTTTGAGGACATATCAAGTGAATAGAGCGTAATATTAGTCATAATGATACATTTCTATCTGCCATTAGCATAATATACCTGTATAGAAACTTAAAAAGCTATTACTTCATTAGTGAAGAGCAGGAGCATGTTTGCTGCAATGCTTCAAACTGTCACTTTGGGCTCTGCTTACAAGTACCAATCAGGCAGTTGTGGTTTTGACTGAAGGCAGCTGCATCTATTGCTCATAAAGCCTGTTGCATTAATTTGTCTCTCTTTGGGAATCATCCTGAGGTGCAGCTCCTGTTCTGAGGCTGTGGGTGGGAAAAGCAGGATGTGTCTGTTCGTTTGCTAACGAGGGTTAAGAGGGGCTCCTTGGCTCCGTGGATCGACAGCAGCTTTCCCTTCGCTAAACTGGGGATGTGAAATTAGGATGAATGGCCAGATTTATGCCTCTGTCTACGACCAAATAACAGGGATAGCCACAACCTCTGTCTTGTGCTCTGTTATTTGTCACTGCTGGGGATGGTGTTAAAACAACAGAAAAACACTGAATTAAGAAGTGCTCAAAATGCCTTCAGTGAACGTTGTGGCTGCCTCGGGTTTTCTGCCCTCTTTCCCAATACCACACTGAAATATTAATTAGCATCTCCAGTTCTGCCTTCCTCTCATAATTAAGGGTTTGCATAGCTGGGAGTCTGCAATTGTTGGGAAAGCAGCCTTTAGAATCCCTTAGGATTTGTTTTCCTTCTTAAAATCATAAACAATGTTGGTGTTGACCTACATAGCCCCTCAGTTTTTTTTAACCTAAATTGTTGCAAAGGCTACTAATTATAGCCTACTCACAAAATAAATTCGCAAGCCGTCAGTAAAAATTACATTAAAAGCAACATTATTTCCCATAACATTAATGAGCCCTTTTTGGGTGTGATTTATTTGTGCAACAATTACTGTAAAGTCTCGTGGAAGATGTATTTCTGTGTAGTTAATGTAATATACATGTATGCAATTTTCCATTTTAGTGCCTATTGATTGCTTCATTTTTCATCTGTATGAGGCTATTCTTATAATTTCCTCTGGGCTTTCAGGACTGGCAGACATCAAGGGAAAATCATAGTGGTGTCCTGTGGGAAATGCAAAAAAGCAAATAGATCAGAGTCAGATGGAAGGGACTGAGTTCAAGTGTGCTTGCATCATGAGAATTTCAACTGCCTTCCAACCTTTTAGAGATCTGAAAGTGTTTTATTGAAGTAACTTTGCCTTTATGTGTTTTACTGGGAGATGAATTCTAACTGTGAGCAGAGTCCTTGTGCGTGGAAGGGAAGCGTGTCCGTTCTGCTCTGTTTGACAATCTCCAAGTTCACAAGGTCAGGAGGAACGTTTCTTGCTCTCAGCTGTATCAGTTGAAAATCATTTGAAAATTTAGGTTCAAGTTACAGGTAGCTCAGGGAAGTTTTATCACAGAAGTCTAGTCCCTAAAATTGAGTTTTGCTGCTTCAAATGTCCAGGGTTGTAGGGCACACTAATATCAAAATGTAAGAGAGGGTAAATTCACTTGTATCCAGTTCATGTGAACTGAGAAGCAACTGGTTTAGTTCAAAACAAGAAGGAATGTGTACAAGTTGGAGTGATCCCAGAGGAGGCCACGGAGATGATGAGAGGCTGGAGCAGCTCCGCTCTGGAGACAGGCTGGGGGAGCAGGGACTCCTGGACAAGAGAAGGCTCCAGAGGGACCTAATTCTGGCCTTTCAGTACCTGAAAGGGCTCTAAGGAAGCTGCAGAGGGACTTTTTAAAAGGGTGTGAAGGGAAAGGGCAAGGAGAGTGGCATCAAACTGAGAGGGCAGGGTTAGATGGGATATTGAGAAGGAATTCTTGGCTGGGAGGGTGAGGAAGCCCTGGCACAGGTTGCCCAGAGAAGCTGTGGCTGCCCCATCCCTGGGAGTGTCCAAGGCCAGGTTGGAGTAACCAGGGCTAGTGGAAGGTGTCCCTGCCCACGGCAGGGGTGGAACTGGATGATCTTTAGGTCCCTTCCCTCCAAACTATTCCATGATGCAGTGCACTGCAATCCTGATCCGTGTTAATTGGTTCCTCTCTGCTCTCTCCTCTCAGTCTCCCTGGGGGGATGTGCTGGGAGGGACAGGCTCTGTTTGCAGTCAGGTGGTGAAATGTTAATTCCAGGCAGGAATTTATCCTCACAGCTCTGAGTAAGATAATTAAATATCTCCTTATTAATACAGCCTGAGTGTCACAGTATGTAGCTGTTTATAATACAGCCTGAGATAATGTAGTTAATTTATGTTACATTGGCAGTGGTAGCTGTAACTTTTTGCTGGTTTAATGGTTACTTGTGCTTTTACAACCATTTGACAAAGAGAATCAGGCCCAGGATTTGGCTGCTATTGAAGAGGGCGGGAACACAACTGGAACACAACTCACACAGTCTTCTAAGGCCACATTATTCTGCTGAGACCGAAGGCGTTGAGAGGCACATGGATGAGAGAACTCCAACCAAACTTATTCAGAGCTCCAGTTCAATCTCTGCTCTAAGCCAGGTCACTAAATTCAGGCTGTACTTAGTGGGGAGAGGAGAGTTATAGTGGATGGTTCACCCAAACTATCTTAGGAAGTGCCAAAATTTGGGTGAATGAGAGTCAGAGGGAGAAATCCAGCATGTCCATGTCCAGCTCTGCACCTCTGTGAACCTCTTCAGTTTGTTACAGAAAATGATAGATTTGGAATTGATAAACACTTGAAAGGAACATTAGACTTTCAGATGTGCCCACAAAGGACTTATGAGATACCCAATTAACCTTTTTGGAGGGATTTGCATACCTGACTTCTTTAGCCTCCTTTGACAATCCTGGTAGCTGTAACTACTCCATAATGAAGACCTGTGCAAATAACATGGAGAAAGTCCTGTGCCCCTGTCATTTCATGCATTGCTTCCCTTAGTGCACAGAGAAAAACACTTCAGAGAGGTGTTTCCTTGTGAACAGTCATTTGGAGGTTATATTTATGCCCTACCAGAAAGGTCAGCTTAAAAACACTCTTGCAAGATTAAACAGGGGGTCAAAATCAGATATTAAAGAAATAGTAAGAAGATAGAAATTCAGCTCTTTCCTTTGAATGAATTTGAAACTCTTGACTGAATTCTGCTCATGAGTTGGCACTCAGTGCTTTCTGCCTTTGCTAAAGCTCTTCCAGTGGCACTTCAAATTCAGGTGGGTCTTCCAGGGCCACTGGCTCCCACTGTCTTGAGGAGGAAAAAAGACTTTGAGCACTGACAACTTCCAACTGAAAAGAAAAAAAGAATAATCTTTTTTATTGTGGCCTGATCTTCTGTGAAAGATCCTTTTCTACCTTGCTCCTTCACGGGCCCTGCAGACTCTCCCGCAGGCTACTACCTGGGCCACTTGTTATAAAGGATTTATTATTAGGTGTTACAGCTTTTGCAAGCTGTTCCTATAAAGTATTTTGCTGTTACCTGCCAGAGTGGTACGAGGTGCTTTGTATTTGGGGTACAACTTCACCTTCTCGAAGCCTCAGTGTAGTGCCTTTGTGTAACCCTCTCTGCCATCTGCAAGGACCTTGCTCTTTGCACTTCTGAGGTGCAGGGGTTTTTTCTGAGCTTAGTTCAAGTTGTTCTTGATTGCAAGAAGAGTCTCTCTCTTTTCTGTTAGTCCAAGATGGACCTTGAATTTAAACACCCAGGGGATCTGCATGAAGAACTGGCTCCTCAGGGCTGTCCAGGGCCGTATCAAGAGTTGCTTTTCCTCTGGTTCCCTAATTAACTAATTAATTAATTGTTGAAAAATCCATCTTGGCACTGTGCCTGAGTATGACACTCCCTTGACACGTGTGGGGGGATTGGATTCTCCCTTTCCAGCTGCGTTTTTGGTGCTGTGTTTCTGTGGTCTCTCTGAGCACACCGGAGTCACAGCTGCTGCAGCAACAGGCAGTTGGTAACACAAATCTGTTTTCTTGTATTTCTCTTTTCAAGGCCTTGAAGATGGTTCTGCTGCTGAATGTGCAAGAGCTTGTGGTGAGAAGAGGCAGCTGGGACAAGGCTCTGCCCAGCTCCTTGTGCAGTGTCTGCATGATGAGGCAGTGGGTGTGCACAGAGGATTTTGAACTTCCTACGCCCAAAAACTTGTTCTTCGTCCAGCTCCAGGAAGCTGTTAAGAGTGAGTTCACACCAAATACTTGATGTCCTCAAGAAGAGAGATCTTTCCAACTAAGACTGGGGGGATGAAGCACTGCAGGTACCTCAGAAATCCTCCCTCCTCGAGCTCACTGTGCCACAAAGTGACGCAGATGGCAACCAACACTTTTAGTATCACTGACTTTCCAAATGTTCTCCTCTCCTGCTGCAGGAATGTTCCAGTGATCTGCACAAACCTGGCCTCTGTTCCCTGCTGTGTCCTCCTTTCCCTGCCTTTGGGGGGCATGAGGAGCTTCCTGATTTCATTACTTTGTGGTTTTCAAGCAGGTCTCCCAGAGAATCACACACGTGTCCTGTTTGCTATGTTTGTCTCCCAGAGAATCACACACGTGTCCTTTCCGCTATTTTTTTGGGGTGTGATACAACTAAAGAAGGGGAGGAGGTAAGCTCAGAAGACCTGAGGATGAGAATATCTAATTACCATTTTTCTTATTGCTCAAGATAACCTGTTTATCTTTCCGTCACCTCCTCAAAGGTGACTACAAGTAAGAATCTTAAGAGTGGCCACTTTACTGCAGAGCTGAGGTTATCAAAGCCTGTCTGGCATCTCTCTAGGCTACTGTTCCGTGGCAGTTCTTTTACAGGAAAAATACAACATTTGCTAAAAATTTAAATGTAGGATGAAGTTACTTAAGTAAATTTGCTGAGATAGGGCTGGAGTGTCTTAGTGACGAGTTTGGAAGGAGATTTAAAGAGGAGGGTAAGACACAGACATCTGAGCAGGCAAACTGTGCCTTCTCTGAGCTCAGGAGTGCCAAGACTTTCTTTTAGCATATGGGAAGTTTTATAAGGACACAGACTGAGGCAAAAAGCAGTGCAATTCAAAGATCATCCATCTCTTCTAGTGATAGTAATTTCTTACCTTTTATGTCCCTGTGAATCTAAAAGCACTTAGAAAGAAATTGGTATAAATTTTCCCCATTAGCCCGTCGTCACCTAATAGCTGACTTAGAGCTCGAACTGGAGGGATGGGCTGGCAGTCTGGGGGAACATTGGTGCCAGGGGCTTTGCCAGCCTGGGGAGAGGACACTCCTGACTGGGATGTGGGTTTGGCACTGAGCTGGTGGTGCTGGAACCTCAGCCTGTTCCCGGGATCACAGACCATTGGAGAGCTGGTGTATTTACAGCATGTGCCATTCCAGCTGTTCTCACTCCGTGTAGTGCCAGGGAACACAAGGCAGGACATCAGCTCTGGAGCTTCTCACCAGTTTCCTCATTTATTTTGGACTGGCCAAAGAGTGAGGAAGGCAGGTTTTGTACAACAAGCCATTTTCTTTCTTATAGCTGTACTGAGTGCCTTGGGAAAGCCAAGCAGCCTGGAAATGATTGTCTCGGGAGGGTTATTGCTTTGCAAGGGTGTGGAGTGGAAAAATCTCGGGTGGCTTTATTTTATTAATATTTGTTTAGCCTCCTAAATCCATTGATATAAGTTGAATTCCTCTTATAGGTCCTAAATGCACTCAGGAGATCTGCAAGGGAACCCTTGTAGCTCCACCTGTGTGTCTGAAGCGTGGGCTGGTTGTTTTTGAAGCAATAGAATGTGACAGTCAGAAGCCAGTTAAAAACAAGTGCTTTCAATAGCTGAGCTCATGTTCCAAGGACTGCAGGCTGATTAGCTCCTCTTGTCTCCTGGATCCAATTACTCACCTGTAAGTAAAGCATTTCTGAGTCCCCCAAACAGGTCCTGATATTATCAGTGGATTTAGGCAACTCCAAATCCTCCCAGTAATCTGAAGAAGTGGGTTTTCTGTCTTCACCCAAGGGGCACATAAAACCTCACCCTCGGTCTGTGCAATAACACCGACGTGTGTCATATCTGCTTTCCTTTTATATCTTCTTATTCCAGGTGACAACAAGAGTCAGATGTACCAGATATGCTTAATCTGGAAAAGAGTGTCAGCACTATCAATTTTTTCTTTGCTTTCATATTTCCTGCCCTTTTAATGCTCAAAGCTGCTGATGTTATTTCTCCTGGCCATACTTCTTTTTCCTGTTTCTGTCTCCGACTTCAGGCAACTCACTGTGTATAAACTTGGTTCTTCCAGGAGAAAAAGAAACTACGATAATAAATGAAGTGTGGTAGGTGTTGTGAAGGTGGAAATAATGTTGCAGAGGACGTGGTGTCTGTGACTGTAGGTACTTTGTGGTAGGTCTGTGTTTATTTTAGAAGTGTCTTGGTTACTGCTTGCCTTGCTGTTACTTCTTCCACCCTTGAAAAAAAATACACTAAAAATTTTCATGCAGTAAACAGAAGGGTGGCATTTCATGGCTTTAAAAAGGAATCAGAAGAGAAGCCACTTTTCCATACTGAAAACATTGCAAAATAACCATAACAATAATAAAATATTTGTTCATCCAAAAGAACAATTGAGGTCAAAATATCACAATACTTTGGGGAGGGAAAATCTGTAATTTGGAACGTTGCACTGAAATTTTCCTTTTCTTCTACTCCCTGGTTTCCAGGTTGTTGGTTTGTTGAAGGTTGGTATAACAACATCTCTGCTCCTGGAATTTATTCCTCTCTGTGCTTGTTTCAGTTAAATCTCCCAGAGAAGTGAGTGGACACTCCTCGTAAGTGTCTACAAGACTGACCTTGTAGCAGCTTTGTAAAAGGGGGCGAGGTTGGGAAATGGGAATTGGTGGCTTGACCAGAGCTGAACCTCCCTAGTCTGTCTCCTTGGTGATGTTCTGAGATGTGGCTCAGAAATCATTGTAAGGGGTTGTTTTCTGAAGGGTCAAATTGGAGGTGACACCCAAGCCATGAACCTGGAGAGGGTGGGGCAGGGACATGGGCAGAGTTTCAATGAAAATGGGGGTTCCAGGTTGGGTTTATGCTTGGCAATATTGTAAGGCAGTTACAAGGAGGGCAAAGCCGAGTTCCTGCTGTAGAAGGACCCTGGTCAGGAGATCTCGGTCTAATAACTGGAAGGAATTACACTCATATCTCTGGAAAGAAGGAATTGAAATCGTGATGGGAAGACACACATTGAGGGCTGAGCTATTTGTTTCTGAAGGGAGGGGAGAAGATGGACTTTGGGGAAGAACTTTCTGTTGCACTGAAAGCAGAACTCCCTATTACTTAAGGAGAAAGAACTAGAGAAGTTTTAACAGTGGTGTTTTGTTGGAAAACTAATTTCTCATGTTAACTACACATCTGCAGAGCAACCCTTTCTATATGACACTGAGATGAGATCCCAGTCTGAGTCATTACCCCTCTGTAAATTCCCCCGGGCCAACCATGCCTGATATTCCTGACAAGGATAAACCCAGCTGGCTCAGAGTAGCAGAAACCAGCATTTATTCCAGTGAGCTACTGAGTGATGATAGTCCTTTCAGTGTTGCTCTTGTTGCCAAATTTGCTTTCCAAAACCCCTGAGGACGTTGCTGAATGTGATTTTTCACACTCCTGCTTTTTGCCACCATCTCTCACTTACCTTTACTTTCCAAGTGTTTTCTTCACCATTTAGCAAGAACATTTTGAATGAATTCATATGGCAAAATAAATCTAGCAGGCTCTTCCCATCTGTTCTGGAGGAAGCTGCATTCCAGAGGTCGTGGGATGGGTATGTGAAAGGGAGAGTATTTTGGTGCATGTGATATGCTATTTTTTTTAAACAGCTTAAGAAAGTACATGAAGAAGAATGCAGAATTTCAGCTCATGAGAACTGGCAGCTGAAATGGCTCCAGGATCTGTGGGTCAAGAGGAGAACTTGGTGAACTTCTGCATAGAGGAGATACTTTCCTAGTGCCACGAGATGCTTTTCCCGTGTCCTGTGCACAGTGCAAGAGAACCAAACATGTGCAGGGACACTGAGGAGAAAACAGGGGAGAAATCAGAGAACTGATTTAGGCAGTGAAATGCCAAAGCACTGCCACTGACTTGGAGGGCAGCCTGGGTTGGGCCCATCTGAGAGCTTGTACACAGGGCTCTCATCTGTTCTAATCTTCTTCTTAGCATGGTTGATCTAACAGAGAATAAAGGCATCTACCACAAATACTACGAACTCGAGAAAAACTCTTTTTCCAGTAACACTGAGAAATATCTCTTTTTAAAAGGAATTTATTTCTTGAAGGAAGATACTTCAATGTGTAGGTAACAGTGAAAGAAAGAAATGTACCTATATGAACTTAGATTTGCCTATGAACCCGAATTTAGGCTTTGCATTAGTTTGAACATAAAAACATTCATAAAGTTCCCATAGTTTGAGTTTGCTGTTTGAGTTTGCTGCTGCTTTTCCCTTCCATTATTGCCTGGATTGTTGTTTTCCTTACTGACAGTGTCTCATTCATTTGTTCTTGTTCACGATCTGTGAGTGTATTTGGATTTTATTGTGCATGCAGAATTCCAGCTTAGTGCCTTTGAAAGACATCCAGGATGGAGCCACTGGAAGTGTAAACAAGGTGCTGAAAGCTGGAGTGCAGATGGAATGTGAGGAGTCTGTGAGCCCAGGGACATAAATCCACTCTGAGAGAGAAAGGAATAGGATCCCATTGGTTATTATAATATAATTATTATACACAATTATATAATTATGAAAGATGTAATATATTTTGTATATAATTATGTTGTATAATTATTATTATATAATCCCAGGCTCCCTTCCATCTGCAGAGGGGACAGAACAGGAGGGATGATTTCCATGCTTGGACACAGGACTCAAAGGAATACTGAGTTTGATGATAACATTGAACTGGGAGGAGCTGTTGGTTCCCTGGAGGGCAGAGGGGCCCTGCAGAGAGACCTCAACACATCAGAGATGGGCCATCACCAACTGTGTGAGTTTAACAAGGGCAAGTGTTGGATTCTGTGCCTGGGATGGGGCAATCCTGGATGTACAGACAGACTGGGAATGAGGGGCTGGAGAGCAGTGCCAGGAAAGGGCCCTGGGGGTGCTGGTGGGTGCCAGTTGTCCCTGAGTCAGCAGTGCCTAGGCAGCCAGGAGGGACATCCCTGTCCTGGGGGCATCAGGGACGGGATTGTCCCACTCTGCTCTGCCCTGGGGCGGCCTCACCTCAACATTGGGGCAGTTTGGGGGGACACAATGGAAGGGAGAGACGGAGCCATTGGAGAGTGTCCAAAGGAGGCCACGAGGATGGGGAAGGGCCTGGATTTGAAGCTGTGTGAGGACACTGAGGGCACTTGGTGTGTTCAGCTGGAGGAGACTGAGGGGAGACCTCAGTGCAGTTCCAACTGCCTGGGCAGGGGCAGAGGAGGGGCAGGACTGAGCTCTGCTCTGGGGGGACCAGGGACAGCACCCAGGGAATGGCTGGAGCTGTGTCAGGGCAGGGTCAGGTTGGATCTCAGCAAAAGGTTCTTCCCCCAGAGGCTGGTTGGGCACTGACCAGGCTCCCCAGGGCAGTGGGCACAGCCCCAAGGCTGCCAGAGCTCCAGGAGGGGTTGGATGATCCTCTGGGGCACAGGGGGGGACTCTTGGGGCTGGGCCTGTGCAGGGCTGAGGGTTGCACTCCAGGATCCTTGGGGGTCCCTCCCAACTCAGGATATTCTGTGATCCTATAATTGATATAATTGTAATCCTATAATCCTTCTTTCCTGTTGACTCACCCTTTATCTTCTCTTGACGTCTGAAGTCTCCAGGAGCTCCTGCATGTACAGCTGATGTCATCTGGCAGCCAAAGCAAACCCTGCACTGGGTGTTTGTTCCCCAGAGGGGAGCGTTGGGGCTTCAGACCGAAACTGGAGGGGTCAGCTGGTTGTGTTGTTGAGCTCATTAGACAACCATCCCCATCACCTTCTGTCCAGAGAAGCTTCCCTGTGGCTGGTGGTAAATCACATGCAAACCTCTGGTCCCTGGTGGAAAGTGTATATCTGAGTGTCAGACCTGAACACAACTTGCTCCACTTGGCTGTGCTCCTCTAGAAAGTATTTCCAGAAGTGCACCCAAAATAAATTACATTCTGATCACTTCAAGTTATTGTAATTGAGAAGATGGTCAGAGAAGAGCAGGTAGAAAATTACCAGGAGCTTGGAGGATTTGATTAATAAGGGAAATCACTAGAAGGTGCAGAGAGTGATGGAGGGAGAGATGGAATATAATCCACTATAAATATTTGAAGAACAATACTCAAGACAGAAGCAAAGTGAAACAGAGAGGTATGAAATAAATGCAAGGAGGAGGCAGGTTCCTGACAGTGAGATGTTTCAGGCTGTGTGTGCAGCACCTCAGAGGGACACCAGGCCAGTAGCACATCTTAAAACTGAACCAAAGAGACAAGGAGTGACACCTCCAGCAGGCAACCCATTGTGGGGAGGTAGGAGATGAGGAGTGACTTAGACATTCCTGGCAGGATGCAGCACTGATAACATGGCTCTGCTCTTTTAAAGCCGAGGAATCAGGTGGGTGTGCAAATGGAAACAAGAGAGTTGAGCAGCTTGGACCTTGTGGAAGGGAACAGCTGGAAACTGCCAGTCCTGAGATTTCGGGAAAAGTACAGCTTCTAATTTCATCTTGAATTGAAGAAATGTGCTTTTGAGACATAGCATGGCTTTTGAATTGTGTGTTAGACAGCTGTGAGTGTGTGTGAGAACTGTCCCAGTTGCTCACAGCCCTCTGGCTGTCAGAGGTGTGTGAGAAGTCCCCAAACCACATTGCAGGAGGAATCCTGTGCTCTGGATCTCGGGGTAGGACTCACAAACACCTGCTGACTGCTCAGCACAATTAGTGGAAAATACGTTTCCAAAGCCACTCAAACCACCTCAACGTGCAAACCAGGAGGATTGCAACAGTGAGCTGGCAGGGTTCTCCACTCCTGGGTGGGGAAGGTCTCCAGCCAGCCAGGCTCCTGCTGCCCTGGAGAGCCACATCCCTGCTCTTCCCTCCTTCAGCCACTTCCTTTGAGTTAATCCCGTGCAATTAGGGCAACACAAGGTGAAAGGGAGTAACTCATGTCTATGTGATAAGTCTTTATATTATAATGATTCCCAGTTGTCCAAAATCCTCTGCAGGAGCACATCCCAGTAGATCCATAGAACTGTCTCCAGTATTTAGTATAAATTCAATATTGTCAGCAACAAAGAATCACTTACAGCGCTCCCATTGTATTTTACTTCCAGAGAAGCCATTACTGGAGTCATGTCTTTTATTTACATTAACATGTTAACTGTAAGCTAATAAAGATGCAAAATGCATGAAATCAATTAGGTACAGATTTAAGGAGTGTACATAAAGGAAATTTTCTGATTTACCTTCCCATTTGTTGAATACAGACCTTGCATTACTTTGAACATGAAAGCAATCAATTGACTCTGTTTAATTCCATTAATTAATTTCTGCTATCGTTATTCCTTGGCTCTTTACTTCAGTTTAAAAACACCTGGATCCTAGTTAGAAAATTCCCTGAAGTCGTAACAATTTCAAATTAGGTTTATTTAAAAGTATCATTTGGGCTCTAAGAGCTTATTAGTTAAAAACTGTGTTCCAAGATAATCTTCAACTTCACAGAAGGAATTAATGTTTTTAAAAATACCTTTGCTTCTGTTTTTCATTAATTTTTGTTTGCTTTTTTTATGAATCTGTAACTTGAGAAGTGTGGAAAGCTTCTTTCTCAATAAAGAGAACTTTTCAAACATTCCCAAGCCTATAGTTTGGTTTTTAGGCAGGGAAAAGCCTGTCAACTTATTTTTTTGCAGTATTTTGTCCAAAATATTGAGAGCTTTGTATATAAGTGCTAATTAAATTAGGCCTGATAAGAATAGAGGGTTTTTTCTGCACTGTCTAGCTGTGAACCAGATTCTCTCATGCATTTCTGTTGTTGTCAAAAGCTGTTGCTGAACTGCAGAACCTCAAATAATGGCAAGTGTGGAGCTTTTGGGAAACTACTTTGTTGGATGGGTTTGGGTTGGTTGGGTTGGGTTTTGTACTGACCATGGACACTGCAAATCTGGTAACTTTAGTGGTAAAATAAACATAAAAGAGTCAATAAATTATCTGGAGATCAGTCCCTGCCCTTTGTAGGAGCCTTGCTGTCCTACTACTGCTGTGAACTTCCATCACATTTGGAGCAGGCTCTGCTCGGGGGGGCCCAGCAATGGCACAAGAGCAACGGGCAGCAACTGATGCCCAGGAAGCTGCAGCTGGACAGGAGGAAGAACTTCTTCCCTGGGCAGTGCCCCAGCTCTGAACAGGCTGCCCAGGGAGGGGCTGCAGTCTCCTGCCTGGGGATATTCCAGAGCCCTCTGGACACAATCCTGTGCCCTGTGCTCTGGGCTGGCCCTGCCTGAGCAGGGAGGTGGGACCAGTGACCCCCTGGGGTCCCTTCCAGCCTGACCCATCTGTGGGGTTTCTGTCAGATCCTTCACCACAGTAATGTCAGGCCACGTCTCCAGGATGAACCCCCTGGTCCCGGGGGAAGGAGCTGTGCTGGCTGCCAGGGGAGCAGAGCTGGTGACACTCTCCCAACTGTCCCCCCTTCAGAGCTGGGAGGCCTTTTGTGTGCAAGGCACACCGTGAGGATCAGGCCAGTGGCACCTGGAGCTGTCAGGAGCCTTTTAATAACATCCTTGAAAACTTGGATTTCTAATGCACTGAATACCGTGCCCCAATCAGAGCACCTGAGCAATGTCTAAATTTAGGGATGTGAGTGCTTGGTGCCACCCACAGGCTTCACTGGCACTGTAGGTGTTGGATTTAGTACTTCAGTAGTGAATTAGGGGCTTGGAAACTGGGAATCCTGAACGGCAAGACAGCCCCTAAGACAGCTGAGAATCCCCCAGAAGGGTTGGGTTTTACAATTGGAAAGTGAAACACTCACGAATAATGTATGTGGTCAAATCAGTTAATCACTGAAAGAGAATCGGGCTGTGTGTGCTCCACTTTCATGTTCCCTCTTGGGAAATGGGAGGGGAAGAGGCCACTTCTGTTCATTCTTCGAGAGGAACAAGCGGCAACAGCAGCTGGAGTTGGCTGGGGCAGAGGCTTGTGCTGTGAGATCACTCTGGAAAACAGAATTAGTAATGGATTAATGGATCAAAGTTGTGGAGCTGTGATCTGACCTGTGGTTGTGTCACCGAACGTTTGCAAGGGAAGTGCTTTCAGATGTGCCTCGAAATGCTCATCGTCTGAGGAGGCAGAGTAAAGAGGAGTTAGTTCTTCAGGGAGAGGATGAGTGAAAACCAGCAGCTCTGCCACTCCCCTCGGTTCACGTTGCTGGAACGAAAGGGTTTCTGACAGGCACTGGGAGGGTGTGGATCGCTGGGCTTAGGGGGGATGTGCCAGGGGATAACCAAAGTTTTCATGTCCCCTGGGGCTCTGTGATGGTTGAAGTCTTTAGTTCCAATGAAAACAGATTAAAGTGGGTTTGTTTTGGGTTTTGGGGTTTTTTTTGTTTTGTTTTGTTTTGTTTTGTTTTGTTTTTGTTTGTTTGTTTNGGTTTGTTTTGGTTTTTTTGTTTGTTTTTTTTTGTTTTGTTTTGTTTGGTTTGGTTTTTTTTGTTTTGTTTTGTTTGGTTTGGTTTTGGTTTTTTTTTTGGTTTTTTTTTTTGGCTTTGTTTGTTTGTTTTTGACACCAAGGGGATTGTTCAGGCTTCTTTCTGGGAACAATTTTGTAGGTAGATCTTCTTTAAAATGTACCTGCTCTTGGGGGCAGCTGAGACTGAGGAACCCCAGAGCTGTGGGTGTTGTCTCCCATTGCATCTGGAGGCAGTGAAGGCTTCGGGGACAGCATCTTACAACAGCAGGCTCTAAGTGGCTTTCCCGGTGTTTGACTAAAAGTCCCTTGGCACAGCGGAGAGTTGTCATGGATACTCCAACTCCAGGACACTGCAGCCCATCGCTGGTTACATTTCTGAAATGTTCAACACTTTTAACTCTGCTCTCAGTGCCAGTGCAAACCCACATCAAAGCAGGTGGTGCAGCACTACAGGAATAACCTCTTTACCTCCTCGGCCTTGGGGAGGGCTCTGCTGCTCAAAAAGCTCCAGCAGTGCCAGTAAGCATCACCCGAGCACCACTGGGGCACCCTTTAATGTAAATAAAGGTACAGTTGGTCCTGGTTTCACTGGAGAGCCCTCACTGCTATACATGGCCTGCCTTTTTCAGCTCAAAGCATTCTGTGCTCCCTTGATTGAGGTGAACTATTTTGGGTATGTGACATCAGCTGGTGAGCACCGCCCTACAATCCCAGAGCTGTCTGGTGGATTTTGGAAGTTGGGGCAGAAGCAAGGATAAAAGATTGACTGGATTGTTTCTTTTGTTGTGAAGATGTGGGGAGACATTTTTTCCTGTTCAAGTTGCAAACTGGAGACCATAAGGAAAAGTTGGAAATAAGAGCCATTATTAACCTGCCTTGGCTTTGGAGTGGGTCTGGATTTAATAGTCTGGCAGGCTCTACCCTATTTCCCTGTTTAATTGCCAATTAGTGCAATAGATCTCTGAGCACTCTTTGGAATTAATTTTAGTGAGGTGCTGACAGATCACAAGGAGGAGCCAGCTGAATAGGAGATGGGTCCTGAAAGGCAGCTGCTTTCATGTCTCCTGAAATATTCCTTCCAGGAGCTGACAGCAACAACAATCCCCGTGTTGGTGCTTCCCTGAGCAGATGTAGGGAAACAAATATGTTTTTTCACAAAACTTAGCTTTTGGGCCTGATTCTAGTAAATCATTTAAACTGGCATAAATGAGTAGGCTGTCAAGTGCACCACATGATTCCCATTTTTAATGCTAAAAATAATGAATTGTAACTTCTGGGAGAGCAGGGCAGCGAGTGAAGGGCTGACTGAAGAAAGTGTGAGAGCTAATAATGATGATAATAATAATAATAATGCCTTCAGACTGCAGCAGTGGGGGCTGATAAACCTGTAATTAAAGGTGGTGTTCACCTCCCAAGCACTGTCTGCCACTCTGGTGTTGAAATGCAGCCCTGCCTCTCATTGATGGCTCACGAGGCATCTCCACTGCCAGTAACTCTTCCTGCACCTCACTCATCCTCCACTGCTTTGTTTCACCTCTTATGCAGAGTATTTTTCTGATCTGATTCTTGTAAGTGAAGCAACAATATCGTATTAGAGAGGATCAGACAGGGGGTAAATTCTCCCTTTCAAAAAAAAAAAAAAAACCCAGAAGAAGTCTTGGTGGTTTTGAAGTGTTAAGTGCAGGAATAAATACAGGAAGTTTGCATTTCTTTGGATCAATGACTGAATTGAAATTGGATGAAACATTGATTTTTATTTTTGGGGGTTTTTTTTGGTGTGGCAGAGATGCACTAAATTGCATCAAAGAATGCATCTGTGCCATAAATTAGAAGTAAATCGTGTATGTGCTTATGGAAAACGGTCCAGTGTCATTCAGGATGAGAGTAATAAATCCCGAAAGCCCTGCATCCTGCTGGGAGAGATGACAGGCCTGCGAAAGGAACAGCTGCAGTTTGTAGGCCCTGCTACAAACCTCCTTTGGGGTTTGTGAGACCCCCGAGCAGCAGCAGCAGGACGGTGTTGCTTTCAAAAGGGATCAGCTCCTGGAGGACTTGGTGCAGACCCTAGCAGTGTCCACGGGAACACTCCGGTGTAAAGATGCAAGATCCTTTTGTAAAGCAAGAGGCAACTTGGTAAGAACAGTAACTTTTCTGAAATCGTTGTGCCGTTTGACTCATTGCAGCACTTCTCGAACACGCGGGAGAAACTGTAAAACCCTCCTTGTGATGGGGCTGGACGAGTGATTCTGGTAAATCTCCAGTGCACTGGATCTGCAGTCATTAACTCCAGCATCAGCTACACTCCCCCTGCAAGGAAAGAAATCAAAACTGCTGAAAGGGTTTAAAGACACTGAAGGCAACACCCACCTTCTGCGTACTTAAAACATCAAAAAGGATAATCATGAAGTTTGGGAACTTGAGAAATTACAGAGGTCGCTTCAGATCCCATTGGCCCCTGAGCAAAACTGTTTCAAGGCATTTTAGTTTTCTGACCCTCTTTGTACGTATTTGAAAGCGACAGCTTTTTACCCAAAGTGCTGTAAAGAAGATTAAACAGCTTTCTAACATCTGCTGTGTTCAGAGTGTGTAGGAAGAGCTCCCAGTTGCTGGTAAGATAGATGGGTTTTTACTTCATTTGGAAAAGGTGTTTAAACATACTTTGATTTACGTTTTTGTGTTCTGTTATACTCTGAAAAGGGGGTTGTAAGAAATTCCTTGCTTTAATTTGGTGATTTCCGTTCAAAAGGAAAGAAATGCTTTAAAAGCGAAGCACACCCACATCTAGAGGTCAGTTCTCCTGCAGGTGAAAACAGCAGCATCTGTTTAACAGCAAGTGGCCACTCTGGGTAATGATGTGGTACAGAAGCCCAGGAATACAAGAGAAACCTGGGAAAAACTGGAGGGCAAAAATATAGACTGGTTGGTTGAGTTGTAAGAGCAACTAATATTTAACAACTGTGTGACAAATGAAGGTTTTGAATAAATTTAATGCAATAAATCTGCCTTTCTTATTTTATATGATAATATATAAATCATATGTGTGATTTTATATGATGGTGTCTTGCCTGACACTGTTCCTCTGTCAGGACAGAGCCGCTCAGGGAAGAGAGGGCTCCTGGGACACCAGGGCTTGGCATGGCCATGCTTGTCTGCACGTTGGCTACTGGGTCCAGACTGGGACTATTGGACTGCCAAAAGTCTTGGATCTGGAAAGCAGAGGGAAGTGGGGCCTGTACGAGGGGCCAGAGAGAGGCCCCCGGATCTCTGGAGGGACAGGCTGGTGTTGGGGCTGAGGGAGGGGCTCCCAAAGGAGCTGGAGGGTTGGGAGAGCACATCTCAGTGACACTTATCTCTGCACAAGGGCATCTTGGAGTCCATGAATCCCATGGATTGAGGCATTGGATGCTTCCCAGGAACTCTCAGGAGAGACTCCGGGTGAGGAAGGTCTGGGCTGGAGCAGGGAGTGAAACAGAGCTCAGGTCTGGGGAGTCACAGAATCACAGAATCAGTCGAGCTGGGAGGGACCCCCAAGGGTCCTGGAGTCCAGCCCTCAGCCCTGCACAGGCCCAGCCCCAAGAGCCCCCCCTGTGCCCCAGAGGATCCTCCAAACCCTCCTGGAGCTCTGGCAGCCTTGGGGCTGTGCCCACTGCCCTGGGGAGCCTGGTCAGTGCCCAACCAGCCTCTGGGGGAAGAACCTTTTGCTGAGATCCAACCTGACCCTGCCCTGACACAGCTCCAGCCCTTCCCTGGGTGCTGTCCCTGGTCCCCCCAAGCAGAGCTCAGTCCTGCCCCTCCTCTGCCCCTGCCCAGGGAGCTGCAGACTCTGAGCACCCCCAGACTGTTCATCAGTAACAGGACCACGTTCTGGAGAACGGTGCCACATACACAGGGCCAGGAGGAGCAGGTGAGAAGGACTGAGAAGAATCTAGAAGTGCAATTCTCAACCTTTCACTTTTATTTTCCTATGCTGTTCTCATTTTTACCTTTATTTTTGGGTCTTCATGTGACCTCAGTCAGCAGAAAGTGTCTGGCTGCTCACAGCATTCTCCGTGGAAGCCCCCTGGGCGTGCCAGATGATCCTTACCCTGGAGGTCTCCCCGAAAACAGAGCTCCCAGCTCCCAGGGTTGACCTGGTGGTGTGACTTTGGCTCACATCCAGCAGAGGAGCTGGGCTGCCTTCCCAGCAGCAGTTTCCAGCCTTAAGTCTTTTTTTTTCCCTCTCCAGGGACTCTCATTCCAAGCACACATCTGAATTCAGGGCTGTTCTCTGTGCAGTCTGCAAATTCCCCAGGGATCATCTCACAGGACAGAACAGCAGCAGACGTGGAAGTGGGAATGGTGTTTGCAGAATACTCCAGTGCTGCTGATTACAGCCAGTGATGCAGCACCCTGATTCCTTAATGCTCCCCTGAATTCCCATTTGGGGTTTATACCCCAGGAATTCAGGCTAGACAGTAACTGTGGATTTTTGCACTTCAGAAGAAAAGCCAGTTGCTGAATCTCTTACTTATCTGAATCTCCCTTGATGTTAATAACAGATTGAACTGAGCAGAGGATGCAGAGTTTCAGCCTGAGGTCTCTGAAATTCAGATGTGCTGCCGCCTGATATACATTGCCTTGTATGAGTTAATTAGCCTGTATAGCAAATCGATTTTTCTGCCTATTTTATATTTACATGCTTTGCTCAGAGCTTGCCTCTGCTGGGATGAAGGAATTTCCACTTGGAGAGGTTATTCCAGTGATGAGTGTAAAGCTGATGTTGAGCAGAGCTTGTTTGATGTCCAGGCCCTGATAAAAGCACTCTGTAAATCACAGCCCTGCTTCTCTGGGCAGGCCATCTGCCAGTGTAGGATGTTACTGGTGAGGAGCAGGAGGATTTTGTATCCCACAGCTTCTGGGACAAGTTTCATGTACAGCTGGATGGGGTTTTGAGTGCAGGCCTGAACCTGGAATGTTCTGGAGTGAACTTAGCCCAGAAGAACTTACCCCAGAAGGTACCTTCACCTGTGGGGGGAGGTGAGGCCTTGCAGGAGCTGAAGGAGATACAGGAAAGATGGAGAGAGACTTTACAAGGATATGTAGTGACAGACACGGGGGAATGGCTTCCCACTGCCAGAGGGCAGGGTGAGGTGGGATATTTGGATGGAATTGTTCCCTGGGAGGGTGGGGAGGCCCTGGCACAGGTTGCCCAGAGAAGCTGTGGCTGCCCCATCCCTGGAAGTGTCCAAGGCCAGGTTGGAGCAACCTGGGCTAGTGGGAGGTGTCCCTGCCCATGGCAGGGGGTTGGAATGAGATGGTCTTTAAGGTCCCTCCCAACCCAAACCATTCTGGAATTCTATGATCCTTACTGTGGGAGCCAGCAGGACTGACCAGAGTCACCCCTGTCTAATGAATGTTGTGCATCAGGGTTTGATGTGCTCTGTCCCAGGGACAGAGCTTTTATAGCTCTGCATATTTACTGAGGTCTCCACTGCTCTCTCAGTAAGGAGATTGGCTGAGGAAATAAGTTTTGCTCCCTTAGGAATTGTGGTGTGTTGCCAGTTTATAAATACACAGATGCCATTGCAATAAAAAAACCCCAAATATTGTATCAAGCTGTGATGTCTGAAACATTGTTTTATATTCTAAAAGACACTTGCTTTGATATTGAAGACTTAGATGTCGCAAAAGGGAACGTGTAAGATTTAATTTTTGACAGGGCTACAGCTAAAGAGAGTGGTAAAATGTAATGGTGCTGCTGGCAGGGTATTTGCAGGAAAGACCCTAATGTGTTCCTAAAGTAAACTTCACACTGTATTTTCTGGAGCAGGGGAGTCACAGTAAAACAATCTTCATAAGAGGGGAAATAGGAATATAACCAGCCCTCTGTAGCCTCAAACCAGCCTTTATAAGTGCACATCATCTCCTTGTGCTTCAGCTCTTCGCTCGAGTGTCCCAGATGATTTGAATTCATCTGTTGAGTTGGAGGAGAGTGAAGCTGCCAGATATTTTGTTGTAGCTTTATATTTGTCACATGAGATGTTTGGCTCAGAGAAATCGATTCCACACTTTTGTTCTATTTGAAAAAGGGAAATCGTGCAGCACTGGGGGTGCCAGGAATAGGCTGCAGTTATTTCATTTCACATCCCAGTGCAGCCACAGCCTTCCCAGTGCTCTCCCTAAAACTGGGTGAGAGGTTGGGCTGTTGGTGCATGAGATGTCACCTGTCCCCTGGTCTTTGGGACGTTATCCCCTCACACAGAACAAGGTCAGTGTGGGCTTGTTTGAGGCACTGCTGTTGTTCACCTCATTTTTCTCTGAACTGAGGGACAAAACGATAATTTGCATTAATCATCAAGGGCTGATGCAAAATCCCAGTGAGGAGACGTGAAAAACTGAAGCTGTTCCAGCTGTGCTGGAACTTGCAGGTGGTTCCAGAGCACTGATGGGTGTAACAGCCACGTGCCCCATGTTTTGGGCTGTCACTGCTCCAGTCAGGGTAACCAGGTCCCTGCTGTCACTGTGACACAGGGCTGGCTTTGAGCTTTATTGCCTTTCCCTTCTAAGTGCCTGCAGACCCAGCAGTGCAGAAACTCGTGTCTGTGGTGGCTGCCAAGCTACTCCAGCCCATTGTCTGCATCCAGTGGCTCAGCACTGAGCACATGCTCTGCCAGTGCTGCAGTTTGTCCCCAGCCCTGTTTGTCCTCCTGCCCAGCTGTCCCCAGCTGGCACAAAAAGCTTCAACACCCCAGGTCTGTGCCCTGCAAGGGACCCTGCTGTTCCCTCCTGCTCCTCCTCACAAGCCCGGACTCTCCTTGCAGCCACAATTTAACAGTTCACTCTCAGGGTGCTCGTCAGTAAATGCAGCTTGGGGAGAAGGGAAAGCATCTTTCTCTGCCTCACATATTTAGAAGCTGTAAATAGTACATATAATACAACTTGAACTTTCCTGGAAAGCACATTGTGCAATCTGAGCATTTTTCACCTTAATTTGTTCTCTCTGTAAAGTATCTTTTTTTTTTTACACGTTTATTTTTTCCTTTGCTCAGTGATTCCTGAAGCCTCTCAGTGAGTATCACTTTCTAAAATGTGTATATAATAAGGGACTTGGCAATTAAGTAAACAGAAAAGCCCACCCAGAAAATGCTTTGAGATTTGGTTATTCAAATAATTGCCTTGTCCTGTGAAGCATCTGCAACTGAGATGAATAAAATGTCTCGGCTTTGATTCCTTCCAGGACCTGAAGGAGGTGACAAAGATGGAGAGGGGCTATTTAAAAGGGGCTGGAGGGACAGGACAAGGGGGAATGGCTTCAAACTGAAAGAGAATAGGTTTAGATGGGATATTGGGAAGGAATTGTTCCCTGTGAGGGTGGGGAGGCCCTGGCACAGGTTGCCCACAGAAGCTGTGGCTGCCCCATCCCTGGCAGTGTCCAAGGCCAGGTTGGAGCAACCTGGGCTGGTGGAAGGTGTCCCTGCCCATGGCAGGGGTGGGACTGGCTGAACTTCCTTGTGCACAGGCCATTTCTTTCCTCTTGTTGTTTTAATAGTGATCCAGGATCCGGAAGAGGGTTGAACATTCCAGTTGTAAAGCCCTGTAATCATAACTGATACACCAGAGGTATGTGGTGTTTAACATAATTAGAGAAGATCAGGCTTTGCTTTTCTGATCCTTTCCGTGTGAATAGTTACTTTGTGATCTGTTCCAGGGATATAAATAAACTCTAGTAGGTAAAGCACTACCTGCTGTAAATAAAGATGTCAAATAATAGTCCATAACACAAATCCAGATCCTGGGTGGAGGATGATGGCTTCTGCTGTGTTCAGAGGTGTCTTATATCTAACATTCCATAAAAGTGCTGTATTTTATAGCCATGGTTGGTATTGAAGTGAGCAATGTTTCATCCCTGAGCCTTTGGTATTCCCCTCTGAATGTGCCTCTATCCACAGCTAGACCAGTAATTGCAGAGCCCAGTAAGGTTTTCATTTAAGGACCATGTGGGAAACATATGGGAAAATCTCTCTTGTGTTGACCTGTCATTTATTATGAAATAGATTTCATTTTATGAAATCTTTCACCTTATGAAATCTTTTGTTTGTTTGGCTTTGCCGAGATGTTCTTGCCTTTCCTTGAAATTCAACTCTCCTCCCCTGGGTAAACTGATACTTTTGTTTACTTGCTGGGGGAATGAAAAGGATATGCCTGGGGTGACCCTGGCTGGGCACCTGGTGCCCACCAAAGCTGTCACTGCCCTGCTCAGCCGGGCAGGGGACAGGGAGCACAGGGAAAGGCTCCTGGGTGGGAGTAGGGCAGGCAGAGATCCCTCCCCACCTCCCGTCATGGCAAACAGACTCAGCTTGGGGGAATTACTTCAACTTATAACCCATCAAATCAGAGTGGCACAATGAGAAATAAAACTGAATCTTGAAGCACCTTCCCCACACCCCTCCCTTCTTCCTGGGCCCAACTTCCCTCCTGATTCCCTCTCCCTCCTCCTCCCCAGTGGCTCAGGGGGATGGGGAATGGGAGCTGTGGTCAGTGCACACCTTGTCTCTGCTGCTCCTTCCTCTGCAGGGCTGGGACTCCTCACACTCTGTGGGGTCCCTCCCACAGGAGACAGTCCCCAGGAACTGCTCCAGTGTGGATCCCTTCCCACGGGGTCAGTCCTTAAGGAACTGCTCCAGTGTGG